>CAMTDV010000006.1:46716294-47316294 GCA_947069175.1 Scalesia atractyloides
GCAAGTGGGGAAAGCCAAACCTCTCACAACCTCTCCTTTGGGTTGAATGATCTTCAACACTTTGAACCATCTGATTTGGAAAAGATGGACATTTTGCATCAACTGGCTTTATTAAGTGTTAGAGCTAGTAAATATTACAAGAGAACTGGTAGAAAATTTCCAAGGTTGCATGGGGGGTTGAAGGTTGGGCTAGATTAATCAAAAAATCAAGTGTACAAGTGTAATAGGTTAGGACACTTTTCCAGAGACCAGATCTCAAAATTCAGGACCTATTATAACACATCCTGGCACTAGACCTCAGCACACACAAAGCACTGCTCAGTATTCCTAATATACCCCTGCTTATCAAGTGCAAAACACTTCTCATTATGCACACCATGCTACCACTGTTCCAGTGCATTATGTTCAAACCACTATTCCACAAATTCAATATGTTCAAGCACCACCACCTCAAGTGCATGTGCAACAAGCACCTCATGTCACTCAAACTACTCAAACCACTGCTCCGGCAGAGGTTAACCAGCAAAGCTTTTTCACTCAAGGCTTTGTTGACTGGAGTAGTTTGCCTGAGGAATTAACTGATGAAAACTTTGCTCTTATGGCCAAAAATGATTTAGAAAATGAAAATTTTTGCTTAATGGCCTTAGAGACAATTGTTGAAGGTGATGATTCTGTGGAACAAGTGACTAAATCTGATGAGTTTCAAAGTATTGTTGAAGTAGAGGTTTTAAAAGATATTGTTGATGAAGAAAAGAACTCTCTATCTGATCCATGGGATACCAAGGTGTGTGAAGATGATTGTGACTGTGCTCTTATGGCTGCTTCTAAGGTATCACCTCAGATCCTCAAAGATCTATGTTCTGAAAAATGCATCATAGCTTTTGCAAATATAAAATTGGTTAATGAAAACCTTAAAAATAAAATTTTGGAAGATGAACTGAATTTTGAAAAACTGACAAAAAAAAAATTGAAAACAAAGTTGGTTAACAAAGATTCTGAAATCAGCAGCTTAAAGCATGAGCCAAGCATAACCAAAGAACAACTCCAAACTGTGGTAGAGAAATACCAAGTTTGCAAAAAGGAGTTAGAATCTACCCAATCACTTGTGAAAAATGGGTAGAGTCTGCAAAGGTTATGAGATTATGTTAGAAAATTAGATCAAGAGTATCATAAAATTTGGCATTGGTTTTAAAGAAAATGATCAAGTTTCTAAAAATGTTGCTAAAATTGATTCTGAGTTGGTTGAAGTTGTTCCAAAAAACTTGGCTGGTGAAGAAATAAAAGTCACAGATAAAAAAGGGAAACAAAATCATTTTGGAAAAACATGAGGGATCCTCAACTTTTCAAGAAGTTGAGAAATATCAATTCAAACTCACATGGTCAGATGGGTGCGACATTTTAGAAAACTTCAAGCGAATGGACTTCTCAACCATTGACGGTGTTAAGGCACCAAAAGCAAGGATAATCCCTATTAAGGATCTTCTAGCAGATGTTACAACGTCTGCTAAAAAGAAGTCTGAAAAGGGGAAGAAGAAAGAAAAGGTCAAAAACTTGTTTTGTAACTTTTGTGAGAAAAGAATTCATGTCACTCAAAACTGTTTTCTGTTAAAAGCTTATGACATAAATAAAACTTGTGTGATCCCAAAATTCTTAAAAATTCATCATCTGTGGAAAAATAAACCACATGACTCATGAGTGTGTTTATCTTCAAACCTATGACAAAAGGTAAAAGAGATCAAAACAAAAGCTCTTGAGAGTCAAAGTTCAAGCTCTGCTAGAAATAAATCTAAGCAGACCTTTGAACCTGTTGAAATATCTGTTACAAAAGCACTGACTAAAACCTCTGTTCCCCGAGAGGTACAAGTGACAGATGCACCACCGCAAACAGGTATCCAAGAGGATATGGCCAACCTATTTATCAAAAGGTTCCTCTTAGTTATGAGGGTTACAAAAAGCCCTCAAAGCCAAGAGTCAATAGGCATCCTCATGGTTACCAATATCTGACAGGAAATGGTTCACAATAATGGTTACAAAGACCAATTCAAACCACTGACTATTCTCCTGAATTTGAGATTGGAAAATCTATAACCCCATCCAAAGCCATCTTGGCTTTGGAAACCCACCTAAACTAATTGTTTACTAATGTGCAGGGAGCTTCTACTTGCCTTGGTAGTTTATGGTATGTAGATAGTGGAGGCTCCAGGCACATGACAGGATGTAAAGCCCATCTCAAAGATTTCATGGCTCATGGAGGGGGTGATATATCCTTTGGTAACAATTCAAAAGGAAAAGTGTTGAGGTCAGGGTGTGTTTAAGCTGGGAAACTCAAATTTGAAAATGTTAATTTCATTGACAATCTAAAATTCAATCTTCTAAATGTTTCACAAATGAGTGACAAAGGATATGGATCCTTCTTTACAAGGAAAACATGTCAAATTGTAGGGCCAGAGGTTGTTAAAAGGATTGATCGAATCATTGCTGAGAATAAAGCACAACTTGTTGCTCATAGGAGTGGCAATGTGTATGTGGGTTATATGTTGAAAGATAACCGAATGTCTAATGCATGCATGTTTTTAGTTGCTTTAAGCAAAGAGACAGAGTTATGCCACAGAAGACTTGGGCACACAAATCTAAAAACTATCACCACTGTCTCAAAACAAAGTCTTGTCAGAAGTTTACCTCAAAAACAATTCACTTGTGAAGAACATTGTGTTTCCTGTTTAAAAGGCAAAAAACATAAAAGTTCTTACAAGTCCATTGAAAAGTCCAAACAAGTTAGTGTTTGCAACTGCTGCACTCTCACAAAGAAAAGGTATGGTTTGGTCATTGTTGATGATTTTTCAAGGTTTACATGGACATTCTTCTTGCACTCTAAAGATGAGACTGCAGACATTTTGCAAAATTTTGCAAAACAAGTTGAAAAGCAATTTGACCTACCAGTAAAAATTTTTAGAAGTGACAATGGGACAGAGTTTAGGAACAGGGAGTTGGATGCTTTCTGTGAGTCAAAATGGGTTGTTAGGAAATATAGCATCCCAAGGACTCCAGAACAAAATGGGGTGATTGAAAGGAAAAATAGAACTTTAATTGAATCTGCAAGAACTATGCTTGCAGACTCAGGTTTACCCTTGTCTTTTTGGGCAGAGGCTATAAACACTGCTTGTTATGTTCAGAACAGAGTTTTGATTAACCTCAGACATCAAAAGACTGCCTACGAAATTCTTTACAAAATCAAACCTCTGATCTCATATTTCAAAGTTTTTGTCTGTCCATGCTTCATTATAAACTTAAAAGATTCAATCTCAAAGTTTGCAGGCAAAGTTGATTGTGGTTATTTTCAGGGATACTCAACCACTGCTAAAGCCTACAGAGTTTTTAACTCTAGGACAAAGTGTGTTGAAGAAACTCTGAATGTGAAGTTAACTTTCATCTTTGAAAATCCCAGCAAATCCTGCTGAATTGTTTGATTTAGAAAAATTTACTTTTGAAGATGTGTCTGTCAAGACTAATCATGCAGGTACATCACAATCAACACAACAAGATAAGAATATGACTGTGTACTTCCAAATTTCAAGGTCAGTTCTTCCAACAGAGGAGCTGATGTTAGTAACAATTGTGAAAGCTCTGCTGGCTCAACAGTTGTTGGTCCTCAAACCTCTGCCAGCTCACAAATCAAACACTGTTGATAAAAGTCCACACACTGTGAACGAAAATCAACACAACCTCACATCCATACCTCCTATACCACCACCACCATTTCAAACAAAGGCTGGAACTTCAAATTGACCAACCGATGTTAGCTTAGATGATACACATCTGCAGTCTTCACCTCAAAATGCCATTGTTCCATATCAAGGTGGTTTGATTTTCCTCAAAAGCCATCCATTTGATCAAGTTATTGGTAACATAAATGAGGGAGTGCTCACAAGAAGCCAATCCCAAAACATTTGCCTCTTTGCTGGCTTTCTATCACTCACACAACCTGTCAAGTATCAAAAGGCACTAAAAGATAATAGTTGGGTAGAAGCTATGCAAGAGGAGCTCCTATAATTCAAAAGACAACAAGTTTGGGAACTTGTACCACTGCCTAAGGATGTATGTCCAATTGGCACAAAGTGGGTCTTCAAAAACAAAACTTGAAAGGCGTATTGTTGTCAAAAACAAGGCAAGGCTCGTGGTTCAAGGCTACAGACAGGAAGATGGAAGAGGCTCGTGGTTCAAGGCTACAAACAGGAAGAGGGTATTGACTATGATGAAACCTTTGCTCCAGTAGCAAGGTTAGAAGCCATGAGACTGTTCTTAGCTTTTGCTGCTAACCACAACATCAAAGTGTTTCAAATGGACATCAAAAGTGCATTCTTGTATGGAAAGATCAAGGAAGAAGTGTATGTGTGTCAACCTCCTGGATTTGAAGATGCATTTCATCCTGATCATGTGTACAAGCTCAACAAAGCATAGTATGGCCTAAAACAAGCAACCAGAGCCTGGTATGAAACTGTATTCACTTTTCTCTTGTCCATTGGATTTTCAATAGGTAAATTTGATAAAACCTTATTTTTGAAATGGAAAGGAAAAGATTTGATGCTTGTCCAGATTTATGTAGATGACATCATTTTTGGATCCACATGCACTGCCATGTGTGAAGAGTTTGAAATGAGTGCAATGGGTGAGTTACAATGTTTTCTTGGTCTTCAAGTTAAACAAAAGCACAATGGCACTTTCATTCATCAAAATAAGTATGTTAAAGAACTACTTATCAAATTTGACATGAATGACTGTAAACCCTGTAGCACACCCATGGCAACCTCAAAGCTTTTCACTGTTGAGGACAAGGATGACTTGGTTGATCAAACCCTTTATAGATGTATGATTGGGTCTTTATTGTACCTAACTGCTTCTAGGCCAGATATCATGTTTGCAACATGTGTTTGTGCGATATCCCAGTCAGCACCTAGAAAGTCAAATTTAATTGTTGTGAAGAGGATATTCAGATACATAAAAGGTGCTCCCACACTTGGTATCTGGTATCCTGCTAATGGAAACATTGAGCTTTCAGGTTACTCAGATAGCGACTTTGTGGTTGCCACACCACAAGGAAGTCCACATCAGGAGGAGTTCAATTCCTAGGTGATTGCCTAGTATCCTGGCAAAGCAAAAAAGCAAGTTGTAGTTTCCACATCTACTGCTGAGGCAGAATACATTACTGCTGCAAGTTGCACTGCTCAACTCTTGTGGCTTCGAATCAACTGTTGGATTTTGGTGTAACTGCTTTAAAGACTTCTCTCAAGATAGACAGTCAAACAGCTGAAAACAACATTAATAATCATGTCTCTCACTCCACAACAAAGCACATTGACATCAGACATCACTTTGTGAGAGATTGCTATGAAAAAGGTTTAATTTCTTTACAACATGTCCATACTAAAGATCAATTGGCAGATGTTCTAACCAAAGCATTAGATACATTAACCTTTGAAGGCCTGATCTCTAGGATTAGAATGCTAAACATGGATTGAAATCAACTTTTTGTGTTCCGTGTGTAAATAGCAATAAAATGTTTTCAGAAAATAAAAAATCCATCCTTAAAAATAGTCAAAATTGAAGTTTTCAATAAATCTCAAAAGTCTGTTCTATCCACTGTTCTCTCAAAACACTGATAGGCTTGAAAATCTATCCACTGGAAAAAGTGTATTCTCGATTGGTCTAACCACTGTTTTCACCTTATCCACTGATAAGCTATCCACTGATAGTGTAAAATCAAAACACTGCTTTTCCATCCACTGTTAACACACAATAGTGTTTATCATAACACATGTCTTCCATTCACTACTAGAGGATACACGTGGACAGATGATAGCCGTCAGACCTTTGCCACGTCATCATCACCTTTTCACTTTATATAACCCTGTTTTATCTCAATCAGAGGTTTTTACTCTGTCGTATCGAATTCAAAATTCTAAAAGCGTTTTTCCCTAAAATCTTCTTCTTCATCACAACTGTTCTTCGTCTTCATTGATCATGTCGACTCTTATCTTCAAAATCCCACACAATTACACCGCAATTCTTTAAGAAACCAACTCAAATGAGCAATATCATTCTATGAGCAAAGCTTTAAAAGAGTCAAAATACAAAGAACTTCTGGAAATCACTGCTCCTATCTACCGACAATCATTACGAGAGTTCTGGGCAAATGCCAAAATCACATCACTTATTTGATCCTGATAACAGAGGTTACAAACTCTGTTCAATAACCACTGTTTTGGCTTAAGCTCTGCTTTCTATCATCTGCTCGACAAAAAGGATCAAGGGTCTGTTGAAGACTATCAGTGGATGTCCATCAGAGTTTAGTTTTATTATTATTTTAATCAATGTAACAGTGCTTATGCACTATCAGAGTTTAGGTCATCAGTGTTTAGAGTTAGGTTATTTTGTTATCTGTCACTATCAACCCTGACGTCATCAAAGATGCTCAGAAGTTAGAAGTGTTTGTATAACTAGGTGATCACTTTATACTGTTTCATCTATCTATTAAAAATATCATTCACCAATCATCTTCTTTGCATTTATGTACTATCAAACTTGTTATAAAAGGCTGAGGGGGAGTTTATGATTCACATAAACTACAAAGTTTAGAAAGCATGAAGATGAGAACAATCTTCCATTGATTGCAAAACAAAGTTTTCTATTTCCGCTGCAATCCTCTCTGTTTTACCTTCTTCCATTTATCATTTTACAAAACATTTACAAACAATTCAAACTCAAATCCTAACAAAACAAAATGTTTGTATTTGTATATGTGGTTTGTATCTTGAATACGGACCAACAGACCTTCGCAGTTTGTCGGTAATAGTCTCTGGATTTGTATAAACGTGTTTTTATCATACCTAACCCTACAAAACTTATATCTTGTCATACCTAACCCTTCAAAACTTATATCTAAGTTATGTAAAGGGTATTTAGGGTATGTGCAGCTTATGTCCTTGTTCCGCAAGGTACGTCGCGTCAAAGCAATTACGTTTAAGTATCAGTTAATGAATTACTTCCAAAAGAAAAATGTTTTTGAAAGTTTGGAATTTTGCACAAGGGTTACAATTAAAACAGGTTGCTTACTGGTTCAATGGATCAATCTTATTTAAGTAGATCATGATGTTTAAACCTATTATTGAATGGGCTGAGGGCTTATTTTTTATGCAGAAATCTGTGGAAGCATGATACCAACAAGTTTCGAGGGTTTTTTCTTTGTGAAGCATATGTTGGCAAGTAATTAGAGTAGCACTTGCCACTTGATGTGGGTTCTCGCCTTTGTTACTTATGTAGCAGACACTCTTTCTCTTTTCTTGCACAAAACATTCTCACATGTTTTATAAGATAGTTTGTAGCCAAATAAGGAAGTAATTTGAGTTCTTTAACTGGTTCTAGACCTAAACTTTGATTTGGAGTAAAATGATTCAACCATCACAAGCTGACACAATTTATTAATGCTTCTCTATATGACTAAATGTGTCCAAATTCAGCTGTCCAACTTCAACTCAGATGTTGATTATATCAAGTGAATTCCCAAGTTGAATTATGATGGTTTCTTAACTATAAAGCATCTCTAATTAGTATTAATTTATTCGTTGATATAGTAGAACTGGCTAGCAGCCAACTACATTGATTTGTATTTGTGTTAATAACGTTAAAAGCATGGGATGGTTAATCATGCATCATGTGGTGGCGTTGATAGCTAAAAGACACGGGGGTAAATGCACCAATCTGTCTTTGTCCCAATTGTTTGAGTGTTATGTGCCTTAGGTCCAAGGCTTGATACAAAACTACAATCTAGTCGGGGGTTTCACCGGAAGCAACCTCCCTATTGCTACTGGGTAGAGGTAAGGTTGTCTACATCTACCCTCCTGAAACCTTACCTTAGGTTTGCTATTGGTGGGATTTACCGAGTATGATGATGATGATTTCTTCACACTTTGTGTACATGTTGATTAAGGAACTTTTAAGATAAACATTGGAAACGAACCTTGTTTGTTTGCTTACTTACCAAACATCAATATCAAATGTACTTATACTGACACCACTGTTAGAAAGTAACTCGTCGATTAGGTTTTATCAAAGGAAAAATCTACCAGTGATTACTAACAAATCTCATTAAATCCCAAAGAAAATATAAATTTTAATTTACTTCAAAAATTCGTCGGTAATTAAAGATGGATCCCCACGAAATCCCACTAAGATAAATAAATTACATCAAATCCGTAAGTGCACTTGTCAATTATGGCCAACGTTGGTCAATCATGGTCACTGAGTTAATGATTGTCAGTTAGGGTCAATATTGGTCAGACATGGTTAATTAGAGTCAATTATGATCATTGACGATCACTTAGGCTCAATAAGTAATTTAACATCTTTAGTCTTACGAGCTGCTACAGTGGGTTATGGATACATGTGGAAGTTTTAGTCTGGTGTTCCTTGTTTATAATTTGCATATCAGCTCTAGTTACTTTCACAGGTAGTAGTTGTGAACCTTAATCGTATAGGGTAACACTCAAAGGTGTATGTTTTATTTCATTATATGTGTAAAATTTGTACAATTAAGTATTAAATTTATTTTTAAAGAAAATATGATTGTATGAAAAAAGCTATGTTTGTTTAAAATTGTGTGAGAAAAAACAAGGAAAAGGCTACATAACCTTTTCATTTGCCACATGTGTATATTAATTTGTGATTTTCCCTTCTATTAATTGGAAAGGCAAGTTGATCTCTCACATGTGTGAATTAAAGATGTTTAGATAGTTGAGTTTATATTTGGGCATAATGCATGTGACTATGTGTGGAAGAAATCAAGTGTCCCACTTGTATTGTTCCATTTTCATGGTGCATGTATTGTATTCAATGTTAAGTTGTTGGTTCAAACTTATTGAGTGAGTTATTGGAATTTCTCTCCATTATTCTAATATTTGGTATTTCCCCACCAGTGAAGATTCAATAATTTTAATTTAATTAAAGTTAATAAAGAAGTAATTAAGAAAACTCACGTTATATTCAACCATAACCTTTTTCTTTAAAAGACCCTTTGAACTATTATTCAAATACAAAAATAAAATAAAAATAATAAGAAATTGATACACATTGAAGATATCAGTGCGAATATAAAATGCTCATCAACCAAAATGGCACGATTAAAAGTCTAATATGTCTTTTTATGAAACTTGGTGCAATACCAACGTGAAGGACCCGAACGGTTAATCTAGAAAGTATAAGGGTAGTTCGATTTTGGTTTCATGGGTGGCTTGAAAGGGATCAAGAATAACAATAATTAATATTATTGTTATTATATTAGTTTTCTAGTTTAATTAGATAAGGGATTAGATAAAATTTAGGTTTATCATTTAATTATTCTAAATTATGTATTTAATCCTTTTAAGTTCAAGTGGGATTAAAAAACTTGGTGTTGGTTAGTTTCCTAGTTGCACTATGGTTAGTTTCCATGTATTTTGTTTTCTAGTAGTTCGTAAGTTTGGTATCGTAGCTTGGCAGTTTTGAGAGTCGTTTTCGAGATCGCAGAGGTGCAACGGCTTTTACGGCGGCAAAACTAAGGTGGTTGAACTAAAAGGAAAAAGATACTCAGGTTTAACATCTTTTGTGCAGATATGTAATTTGATACATTATTTTAAAACCAATAATACTTGAAAAATTCATGAAAATTACATAATGTCACATAAATTATAATTATAATTAGATATAGTGAGACAGAGTCGATTGCATATACAATTCTTACAATATCAAGATAATTATTGTTTTTGAAATGATGACGAATTTCATCCCAAGCAGAATAAGGATTAAATGATAATCATTATGAACATCTTTGTAATTTCTGTAATAATCTTTGAAGAGAGGAAGAAAGTAAATTCATATATAACATTACATGAGAAAGCAAAGCATGTTTCTTGGGTTCGATCTCACTAATAATTAAGAAACATAATCAGTGATAAGATTTAAGAATGGCACCACAATAAGTACACATAACAGCTCTCCATGATTTCCAGTACAATGGCACAAGGCAGAACCTGGTGGAGGTCTTCATATCCGCCACGCTTGCTCCGCCGCCGCACCTAGAACAAACCCCCGCCGCAGGCTTGCTCCGCCTCACTTCCCGTGTTTGGTCCACCAGAAAAAAAAAGCACACCATGTCTTCTTGTTTTTTTTTTCGTTGAAGAAATTGGCTTCAACGGCTGGGTATATATAGGCGTCAACCATTCTATCTTGGTACAATATTGTATACAAGTCAAAATGTAGTTGTCATGGCCTCCTGTGTTTGGATTTTTCTTTTTTATTTAATTGATATATTATACTTTAATAATTTATTTATATTATAATTTATTGGCTTATAATAATATGTATCATTTATATCGCAGTGACATGTGTTAATCGATTCTTTAATAACATAATATAAACAAGAATATCATAATGTGTATACTTGATAATCCTGAAACTGCTAAGAGGAAAGTAAATATGTTCTTTATTGATCGAGTTCCCGTTAGGGTGTCTGGATAGGATAGTTTAGGCCCACAAATTCTAAAGAGAGGGGGGAACGAAATTGTTGTATGACTTGGTAATTTGTGATCTGTGATTAATCTCTAAACCCTCGCTAATGATCTTTATTTATTAAAAAAGGAAAACCCTAATAAGGTATTAAGGATAATTACGTCGATCAAATAAATACATAGGGGTATTAAGGTCAATGATCACTAATTAAATAAACTATAATAAGGTCATTTAATATAATATTACAAAAGGCAATCCAATTCCAAGGATGACTTAAATTTGTCCGTATACGATGACATGTAAGTCTCTTAGTTAAATATATGTAAGTTAATGGTATTCCAATCTTCACAAACATTGTCAGATTAAACAAAAAGTTACTTATTCATTAAGAACTGGATTGATCATAACAGCAGGAATGATACTAATCAAAATGTAGTATGGATTGTTATCAGTTTAGTTGGTAATAAATAGTTTGGAGTATAGAAATTCTTAATAAATGTAACTAAGCAATTTCTTAAATAAAATTACTAACAATTTGTATAAACAAAATATTAATTTGACAAATTAAAATTTACTTATAAATTAGTAAAGTTCAAATTTTGTTAGAACAAAAATTCATAGACTATATAATAAATTGAAAAGGTAAGTCTAATTTTTTCAACATTTATCCCTTTTGAAAGTATTCTCATAAATACGACGGAATTCGGTTGAAATTTCCAACTGTTTTGAATGTGAAAAGCAAACTGATCTTGCACGTACACGTGGTACAAAGATTGTATATGATTATTTCTACCATTAAATTGGGGATGGCTGTTGTCTGTTGATCATACATACCTTCTAAAGCATTTTTTATGAAAGAAATAATCATTGAATGTAGAAAAACACCGAATATAAGTTTATTTGTAACATCTTTAATTATAAACGTGCTACTTTTAAATACTCATATTATATTAATGAATTAAATGAAAACATGCAATTGTTATAAAAAAATAGCTAACTTAAAACAGAATTATGTAGATCAGTATGATCCACACCCACTATGTATCTCCATTACCTACTCATCAATTCTGATGCCTCTACCATCTCCGTCACCTCCACCCATCACTACTATTCGCAAAAAAAGGTGTGATCAAACGTGATGTCCCCTATATTTGTTATATTGTGTGCTCCGAGACAGACTAGCACTTACTATATCTTTTTTTTTCTTTTTTTCTTCAAACGGCGGCTATTTCATTAGATCAAATAAAACAGAAACAAAGGGCCAACAGGAAACTAGGAGACCCAAAGAAACACAAATTAAACAGCAATGTCTCGAATGTTAAAATTCCTCCATCTCTCCCAAACTAAATCTTTGAAAGGCGCTCTATGTTTAAGCCAAAAAAAAGCCTCCTCTTTTATCTCGTCTACCATTTTCAAAAGGGAAAATTTTGAGCCATTGAAAACACTATCATTTCGGGTCTTCCATATCTTCCAAATAGCGCATACAGGACGGTCTCCACAACATTTTTCCATGAAGTCGAGCCTTTAAACTCATCCATTTGCTTCACCACGTCACGTAAGGACCCGACATCAGTGACAACCGGGAGTTTCAGCCATACGAACACGTGCCACCAAACTGCTTTCACCATTATATTTATTGATCGACACTATAAATATATATATATATATATATATATATACACTTTATCTAGTAGATAATCGTGTGTGTTATCGCACATCAATTATGTGTAAAAGTGCAGAAGTTTTTTTTTCAAAAAGTTTTGGGAATGTTCATGGTATGTTTTCGAAAGTGGCGGATCCTATTTTTGGTTTTAGATATGTATCACCCGATTCTTGATTTTCTAGTCAAGTCAGGTTGTCACAAGTGAGTAATCCAAATAATCTCGGCAACAATATTCTCCATGGCATGATATTCTGATTCACAGCTTGAGTGTGAGAGGGTCGGTTGCTTCTTGGCACTCCAAGAGATAAAATTCCCATCCAGAAAAATGGAATAACCATAGGTGGAACGGCGAGTCTCATTACAACGAGCCCGATAGCATCAGAGTACCCAATAATGTAATATAAGAAGGTTTCTGAAAGGTAAGACCAAAGGAGACAATGCCCTTGACATAGCGAAGAATGCGTTTGACACACTTAAAATGCGTTTGAGTTGACCTTGTAAGAACTGAGTTACTTGATTATCCGCATAAGAAAGATCCGGACGAGTGATGGTGAGATATTGAAGAGCACAACCAAGAGAGCGGTATAAAGTCACATCTAGAAAAGAATCACCTATGGATAAAAATGATTCAAGAAGTGCAAGCGGTGTAGAAACCGGCTAAGAATTAAGAAGATTAACTCAATCAAGTATGTCCCGAGCATATTTAGACTGGCTTAAAAATAAACTGTCGTCTGTATAGGACACTTCAAGGCCCAAAAAAATAACTTAAGTCATCCAGGTCTTTGATAGAAAATTCCTTATGTAGGCAGGTAACAAATGAAATGATTACCTTCTTGTCATTTCATGTGACAATATGATCATCCACATAGACGAGAAGATACATAATGCATGACTGTCGTTTATAAACGAACAGAGATGTATCTGCCCGACTATAAGTGAAACCATCTTGAATCAAAAAATTACTCAGCCTTTGCAACCATGCTCAGGGAGTCTGTTTAAGCCCATATAAAGCAGTTTCATTTAGATTACCATGCAAGAAGGATTTTTAACGTCTAGTTAGTGAAGTTTCCACTGATTAATAACAACAAGAGACAAGAAAGTACGAACAATGGATGCTTTAACAACAGGACTAAATGTGTGGGAATAGTCTAGTCCAGGTACCTGAGTAAAACCCTGTAACACGAGTAGTGATGTAAGAACCGCTAGGCGGTAGACGGTCGGTGGGGTACCGACTAGCGATTAATCAAGACTAATAGGGGTCAATCGAAAATAATCGGATTGAGATTTTTATAAGTAATTTTTAGTTATATATACACACACACACATATTTATATGTTGTTTTTAAAGTAGACATATTTTAACCCCTCATTGACCCATTTTTTAAGTAATTGGATGGAATTTATCAGCTTATTCGAAATTTGGCCATGATATGGCCAAAATTTGGGTAGAATAGGACCGACTTGAGATTAATTGGGCAATAGTCGGTGAACCTCAGAATAGTGAGAAATCAGTGATCAATCGGAGGCTAGTCGGGATTTTTACAACCATGGCCACGAGCCTTGCTTTGAAACTATCAACAATGCCACCCACGTTGTACTTCGTCAAAAAAACCCATTTTGAACCAACAACATTACCAATTTTAGGATGACGAACCAAAACTCACGTGTAATTATATTCTAGTGCTACCATTTCCTCATGCATTGCGGTCATCCTCTTGGGATTTTAGCCGCGAACTTGAAATGCTCATGCGAAGAAAATAGGGCAAGTTGCAATGGGTTATAGTGTAAGAAAGCAATATTTGCTACATGTTTAGGTTTGAAAATACCCGATTTGGCTTAAGTGGTCATCGGGTGAAGGTTAATGGATGGGGTTGTTGGTGTCGAAGAAATAGACTCTGAAGTAGGCTAGGCCAAGGGAACCTTAGATGAATGGGTTAGATTGGGTTAGTGGGTTGCAGCGGGCATTGTGGTTAGGATGGGGCTTGTGAAAACCGGCAAAATTACATGGTAACTCCGTACAACTTAATCACTATTTATACATTTAATTTCGTTTTTGACTTAATTTATGAATGATTGAGTGCTACAAAGTCTGGCAATGATAGGACATGTTAAAACGTTACAATTCATATTGCCGATTCTTGGTATCGCGAAAACAAACAACTATGTCCTAATATGTTGGCAAACAATGAGAATGCACTATTCATGCTAGGAGAGTTCAGAAACTCCCTGAAACGAATGATATGAAAGCATATCATGAAAAACGTATATACAAAACCCTAATTAGGGGAACCATTTGCAATAATATATAAACTTTCCGGAAAAATGCCTAAACACCTAAATTGTCCGATCCGAGTAATAAACTGATAAATTCAGCACTCCGCGACATTTATCAACACTCCGCAACATCAACGAAGCTTATATATAATGTTAATTATCTTAAACGATCTCGAGGATATCGGATATTTATCAAAGATGTTATTACCAGTATCGTTGTGCACCTTCCGTTTACTAACCGGTAATGACACGACAACGAAACTAGAAGCTAAACCTAATATCCTAACACCTAATTAACTAGTCTAGTGAACTAGTTAAGATCAATTATCATCCAAAAACGTCATTAATACCCTAATTGTGCAAGAACATCCTTAATGACATAAATATCTATCTTGATTTCTAACACATCTCTATATACTTTTTTTAAACAAAATAACCATAACCTGTACCCCAATGTGGGTCCTAAAAGCCTTTCTCTAATGATGATGATGATGATGGATGAAAGCATGGGTTTTGTTGACTAGAAAAAGATTCCATTTGATATGCAAGAAATATAAGACATAATCTACTATACGGCCAATTCATTATTTATTATTACATGCTAAAAATGTATAAAAACTAACTTTTTTAATTTTGTCGTTTACTTATTTAGTATTTTAATTAGATCAGTATTACTAATTCATTAATTTTATTACATACTAAAAATATATAAAAGTACTAACTCCTTTAATTTTTGTTATTTACTTATTTAGACTTGCAAATTTAATTATCGTTGTCAATTCATCACTTATTATTATATAAATATTATTATATTATTAGTTATTATTATTATTATTATTATTATTATTATTATTATTTATAATCTTATTCAAATCCCATTAACATTCTAACTTCTAAATCCTTCTACTTACACACCTTGTTCATTGATAAATTGGTGCTTCAACCGCTCAAGACGATCATCTCACGTTTGTGGAAATCACTGGAAAACGGTGAGTTTACTCGATCTCATTTTTGTTTTAACACCTTTGAGTGCAACATGTATTCTATACCAAAAACACGCAAGACTTGAAACTTGTTATATTTACACTCTATCCACATTTTAAACATGAAATAATTTGATGCTTGTTAATCTCATATGCTATGTAAACTTTTCGTGTCTATATGCTCATTAACTTCGTACAAACCTACCTTAACAATTATAGCTCTATAGGAGTAACGCACCGCCCGTTTAGTCTTAGGTATTGTTAAGTTAAACATATTAACCTCCCGTTATTCTTTGGGATATGCAAAGTTAATTGCATTGTAAACTAGGGTTTGAACATATTGTGACACCGGTTCAGCATGCATATTAGTAACTGGTATCATAGTATTCATGTTGGATTTGAGTATTTAAACTTTTTATTCTACTTATGCTATATATATCAAACTTGTATACTCGTCAGCATTATTGTTGATCATATTTTATTACATGTTGCAGGTTGATAGACGAAGTGAAGAAGAATCAAGTTAGGATGGACTTAGAAACCCGTTTGAATAATAAATATTTTTATGTTATGTTGCAATTTGCTTGAAACAATGTATTTGAATTTAGTTATTTATGAAACTTGAATTAATTATATTGTCACATTTAGTGTTATTATGCTTTGAACGATTTGTTCGTCTCATCCCGATGTTTCCGCCATCGGTTGGGGTGTGACATGGAGCTTGAAGATCATCTTGTTTACTTCATCATCTTCTCATTGTGCTTCCCTAGCCTAAGTGCTAGTTGTAAGATCCTTGAACTCATCCTTATGCTTCTTATGTTTAGTAGATCATAAAAGTACACTTTGATCATCTTGAAAAACACTAAACAAAATACTTAAAACACTAACATTTAACATAATAATCCTACATAAATATGTGCTTTATGTGTTGACTATGATGCTTAGTGTAATGTAGTTTGTTTAGATTTAAAGATCCTGCATGATAATACTTGAAAATATTATCTAAACATAAAGATGTTTGATCTAGCAAGATTACTATCTTTGAAGTTCATGAACTTAAATAACAGTCTTGAAAATGATTTTTGGAAAATATAGAATTTTCAAGAAACTAAGATCATGATTTATAAAGTGATGATCTTAAAATATAACATAAACAAGTTTATGTTAAGTGGTTAAACTAGTAGATGGACGTAAGAAGTAATGATATTTTTAGTGATCTTGATAAATATATAAGAAAGTTAATGAATCTTCAAGATATGCTTATGTGATTATACAAGAAAAGTGTTGAATTGGAAACTTGATTTGTGTTGATGATGAGATTTGGGATAAAATGGGTTTAAAATACGTTTTCTTTAAACGCGGAAAATGTCCATAGTATAGGGGAAACTATGGAGAAATTTTCTAAAATCCTAATCATGATTAAAGAGTGGTTTAACAAATGATTATCATAACTAAACGAGATTAGCAACTTTAATCATGATTAGGCAAACTTTGGTGAAAAGTTTAAACTAAACACTTATGGTTATTTTTTCTATGTTAATGTATATATATATATATAAAGACCATCTTATGTGTGTATATACATGTGTGTCTTTATGTGTATGTATTTAGAAGCTAGAAAGCTTGTTTAACTAAATACATAAACACAAACCCTTGAAAACACCATACACTTGAAGATAACCAAGTATAAGAATACATATGGTTACATATATACATAGACACATATCCTCAAAGTTGGATGAATGGAAGGTTACTACAAGAGAATATATATATATATATATGATTGCACTTATATTATATACTTAAACATAGATTCAGACAATAGACAATTCGGACAATGGGCAAACTAACTTATATATATATTGCAGAAATAATATATATACGCACACACACACACACATATATATATATACACACTAAACCAACACTAAATATATAATGAAAATGCGGCAAAAAAACTAAACTATGTGGTCACCGACAACGATTGTTCATATCGTCACGATGAGGAGCTTATGCACTTTACCGACAACGCTCAGGCATTTTGCCTCAAAAAATATATAAACGACTACGACGACGGGATTCTAAAAATAATATATTTGTAGACAACTTAGAATATATATATATATATATATATATATATATATATATTCAACACTCTTAAATTCCGGAAAGGTTATATAAATAACCCACTAAGTGAAAGTACACAAGTATATAAGTATACTAATACGTATAAGAATACATATGCTAAAACACCTAGTGAAAATGCAAGATTGCAAGTAATGTACATGTACACAAATACGTATACATACGACATAAATATCGACAATAAAATATACAAGTGAAGTATATACAGGGTATATGTGTACGTATAAATACACAAGTACAAGTGATCTACAAAAAACATTTGATGAAGTGTACACATACAAGAGAAACCATATATGTACACCGACATGAATAAGATGTTAAAAATAAATATTTTTAACTAATATATCTGGTAAAGATATATATATATAATATATATATATATATATATGTATATTTGAAGAACAAATATATACAAATGAAACGAACGTACTTGTACAAGTGAACCAGGTTCACCATCCTAAAATCTATATATTAGAAGAATATATATATACAACTCATAATGACGAAACACTCGTGCGAGACACATATGGGCTAGGCCCACTTACACCGTAAGAGACATGGAGACGCATATGGGCTAGGCCCACTTACACCGTGCGAGACATGGAGACGCATATGGGCTAGGCCCATTTACACCGTACGAGACACGGAGACGCATATGGGCTAGGCCCATTTACACCAAGCGAGACACGGAGACGCATATGGGCTAGGCCCATTGCTACTCGTGGGGGGCATGAATACACCTATGGGCTAGGCCCACTTACACTCGTGCTAGGCACGAAGACTCATGAAGGGCGAGGACCGTTCATATACAACTTGGATACAAATATATATCAACGAGCATACAAATCAAATGTCAATGTATTAAAAACAAACAAGGGTTTCCAAAACGAACAGCAAATACAAACCTAACGACATTCAAGATGAGCAATGTGTTACACGGTCTAGTAAAGACCTAAGTGTCTAATGAGTTAGAACACTTGTAGGTTGCACTACGTATTTAGATACCCGCTTTGCTAGCGCATTTCTTTCGGACACAAAACTATGAGTTCATGTCCCCCTTTTTCTTTTAAACGCTTTTCGTTTTTACAACTCTCGGGGGGGAATACATGTTACGATTATATGATTAAGCTAAGGAATGAAACACCTAGATCATGTGCGAATAGGGTGGAACTTAAGCACCATTAATCACATATAGACCGAGGAACGAATGGGGTAGTTCTATTGGGTTTTAGCAAGCGCCACTCATGGGTCCGTGTGGCCGCATGAAGTGCTTTCGTGTCACATTCGAGGTTAATTGGCACTAAATCATCAAGTATTGAGTGCTTTCTATGGCAGCACACATATTAATGATCAACGATTACATACCACACTTTTAGATATGGTTTTATATACGAATTTTCAAATGTTTTTAAGATTCATTTGGTACGAACTCAAAACACATGAATTCACCAACTTTTGTTGACTTTTAAACTTACATGTATTTTAAGCAATTAAGTGGATCTTTGCTCGGTTTGGTTTCAGGAAGAACAAGATAGTCAAGGTTGCAATGTTATCCCTTTTGGAGGATTTGGTTCGCATCTTCCGCCCTCGAGCGAAAGATGGAATGTAAAACCTCATTCTGGTAAAACTTTATTTTTTTGTACAAGTCTTTTGAAAACAATATAACTTGTGATGTCTTTTTAGAACAACTTATGACTGGTAAACTATTTTCTTGTTGATGAATGGATGAACATCGTACGTACTTTATTCATATAGTTTGTGTACTTATATCTTATGCAATGGAAACTAATCAAGTTCATACCTTGCGCTTCCGCCTGTGAGCGGGTGTGACAGGGTTGGTGGTAGCAAGAAAGATGGTTGGGCTGGTAGCAACGGGCATTGTGGTTGGGCTGGTGGCAATGGGTGAAGGGGTGGAGGAATGGGCCAGTGTTGATGGTGGGCTTAGAAAGTCAGTGGGGTTATTAATGGGATGTGTATTCAAACCGTTTAATGGAAGCACATGGGGGCGTAACACGAGTTTAAGAAATGGATGAATGTGGGTTGTCAACGTTAAAGCAACGGGATCCACCAGAAACAGGAAAGTCTTCAGTGAAACTTGTTAACAAAAGATTATTAGTATAAGTTGAAGTAGAGTTTCCAACAAAAGGAAAAACCTCTTCATTGAAACAAACATGAAGGGTGATATAGATTCGAGATATTTGAGGATCTAAGCATTAATAGCCTTTATGCTAAGAAGACCCCCAAAGAACACATGGGACACTCCTTTGAGACATTTTAATTTTGTCGTAATCCCGTGGATATGGAAAAACTTGATGACAAGTTACCTTAAAATATTGTAATGAGGAACTCGATGGTACATAAGCTCAAAGGGCGACTTACCATCCAAGACTTGTAATGTATGTAGTTGAGCTAAATGCATGAACCTAATAATTTCCTAGAACGTGGGAGTTAAAAAAGCGTAGCTAACCCAGTTTCAACAAATGACATGTTTTCGCTCAGCCCTCCCATTTTTTGAGGCGTATATGGACTCGAAATATGATGGAAAGTACCATTACCTTCAAAAATTTGTCGAATGGTATGATTAACAGACTCTGTTCCGCCATCACTTTGGAAAACTTTTAACGGCCAAGAGAATTGTGTTTGCATAAACTTCAAGAAAACTGCCAATACTGAACCAAACCTGGACTTTGCTTTAAGAGGATAAAGCCAAGTAAATCGCGAATAGTCATCAATAAATACCACATAATAATTAAAATTTTCAATAGATGAAACTGGCGCGATGCCCAAGAGATTACAATATATTAGGTCCAATGGATATAAAGCACGCTTATCATTAAATCAAATGAACGTTGTGCCTTAGATATTTGACAAGAAGATCAAAGTATAGGTTTTGGCAAAACAAAGGCAATTAATAAATAACCCAACTTGTTCAAAAAAATAGTTTCAAAAGCCACATGTCCTAAATGATTATACCAAGTTTCAAAAGAAACTTTAGTTAAAGAAACCACCATCAAAGCTTGGTGCGCATCATTAAGCACATATAGTCCATTCTAACACTTGCCTTTAGCAAGAACCTGTCCTGTTTTTCGATCCTGAATATTGAAATATGGTTGAGAAAGTAAGACACGAACCGGCTTTACAATTGTAAGCTTGCTGATAGATAGCATTTTTTAAGTCAAATTAGGTACAACCAAGACATCCCGTTGTCGAATGTAATTAGAAATATAGGACTAACTGGTATGAGAAATATGTAGAGTGTTACCATTACCAAACATAACAATGATCATGAAAGGCCTGAGCAAGGTTTGCATCAATGGGAGCCACTTGAGATGCAAATGTATGAAGGCTGGGACATAGATTTGCATAGTGGCCATCTTTCCTGCAAAGTCATGTGGTGGTCGAAGACCGTAACCACGATTACCCCCACGGCCATAATTATTATACCGACCCCAACCCCTAGAGTTAGACCGCCGAGAAATGTGTAAAGCAACGAAGGCTGGTTGTAGGACCGTGCAGTGACTTAAAAAACATTTCATGATTTTTTTCTTGAGAAAGAAGATCACGGAAAACAAGTTTTGATTCCGATGCACGAATGACAATAGAGAAGGTTTCAAACGAAGGACCCAATCCACATAAAAACCAATGCAGTTTATCCATACTTTCATCTGATTGGCCAATAGCAGAAAGTTGATCACACAAGCTCTTAAACTGACGACCAAAATCGGAGATAGTGGATGTACCTTTAGTTAGTTGATGCAACTGATCACATAAGCTTTAAACCCCTTTCAATAGAGAAGCCAATGTAAGCTTTCTTTAAGGTAGTCCAGATCTGAGCAGAGCTAGGTAAACCAAGAATATCGGATGTAGCCTCTTCTGAAAGAAAGGCATTGAGAAGAAGAATCGCATGTTTGATCTGCATCAAGCCAAGTAGCATATTCATCAACCATCGTAGTCTCGGCCGGAGCAGGAGTCGATCCATCAACATGAGAAAGAAGGCGTTGATAGGATAGAAGAGGCTCCATATGACTCTTCCAGAGCAAATAATTGGTACTATTGAGTTTAATGGTGATCATGTGAAGAACAATGACAATAGGCAGTGTCCATTGGAGGAAGGCCTAGTGTCGCAGAGAAGAAAAAAAGGATGGAGTACGTGGGAGGTAAAAGTAGCGACTAGGGTTTTTTTAGGAGACACGGGATATTTGGCTTATACCATGTAAAATGTGGTAAATCATACCACCCAATTAAGCGGGTATTGGTATTTATATAAATAAACATCGACATAAAGATACATGAAGAATAAAGTCATTACAATACAATTATTTTACTTTAACAACTAGGTGTTACAAGTATGTATATTAAAAAAAAATACAAAGAAAATTACAAATCTCAATCAAAATAAAGTGATAAAAGTAATAAAACTCAAAAAAAATTATAAACCTTGTTGACTACTATTAGAAATAGAAACCTTTAACCGTTAGAATTTTGTCGATGCTGAATTAGCTTTAAACATTTAATATTTGACATTGAAGGGGTATGTTATGATATAGAATTTGGTTAAATCATTTTAGTTTTAAGATTTTCATCTTTGATCTTTGTAATCGGGGTGCGATGTTACAGAGTTGTTGAAGCTCAAACTTAACTCATTCAAGTCGAACTTAATCAAACACTGTTTGTAACGTATCATTGGAATTGTTCAAGACAAACAAGAATCGGAATTATGAAATGTCATCGACTTATTGAATCAAGTTTGAGTTTATGAATGGCCATCAATCTTAAGCTCAACATATCTTTTATATGCCACAAACTTGTTATGGTTTAAAAAGACGATTTTGTCAATAAAAACACATCATACACACAATTACCATTTCCCATTCACGTTGCAAACTATACCATGAAGTAGGGGTGTGAACAAGCCAAGCTACTCTATATCAGATCCCTAAATATTCAACCTGAGCCGAGCTTAAACGAGCCCGAGCTAAACATACCGTGATTACGTGGGTACTTGAAGATCCCGGTCAGCAAATCAAAGTCAACAACGATCGCAAGAAAGTAACAAAGAATAGTAAACATAAACTTAAATTAAGAAGCTGGAGGCTCCCGACGGGACGTTGATTCACGGCTAGTGACAGGGAGCCAAGGTTACTGTACAACCTTAGAACTTGAACTAAATAGGTCAAACTGATTAGACCTCTCTCTACAACACATAAAGGTATCCTCGAGACACACAAACCTGAAACTTACCTAAAGAGGCAAGGCTAACCCTACAAGCAACATCAGGAAGGATAAGCTTACCAAGACTAGAAGGTACAAGCTGGCATGAGGTTCCCTTGGGCAGAGCAATCTGCCTATAAAAGGAAGGTCTTGTTCCAGCCCAAAGTAAATCCATCTCTCTCACTCTCAACCTAAACTCTTATCCTTTCATTTCGCATAAGACTCTTAAGATCATCCTACTGATTCTCACACCAGAGTCCAAATGCGGGAGGCCACCTCTTGCGTTAAGACCAACGGTGTTCTTTGATTGCAGATTCCAGCCAAGGAGCTACCTTTTGGAGTTGATCCTAGACCTTCCCCCTGCCATACTCTTGTTGCTTTAACAAGTGGCGCCCACCGTGGGGATGCGCTACTTTGAACAGTTTTCCCGGTAGTTCAGTCTTCCTAAGTTACCTTCCTTTATGGACAGAAAGGATCATCATCCAAAAGAAGTCTCAAGCAATTCCTTGCCTCAGTCTAGCCCTCCGGCTACTCCTGGAGTTGGTAGCTGCTCCACCATATGGACTGATTTCAAATCGCACCGGTAACGCAAGAAGCACAACAGTTCCTGACACCTCCCTCTACACGAGTTCCTCCATTTTCACCGAGTGAAGTTCTCTTCTCGATTGAAACCATGGAAATAACTCCAGAGGGGGTAGGAAGAACTTTATACAGTTGAGGGAACTCTTGAATGGGTACAGTCGAGAAGAACAGACAAAAGGGGTTATATTATATTTGTCTTATGACGAGCCGGAGGTTACACTCTCCCCTATGCTCGCTCCATTTTGCACTACCACATCTCCAAGTGTTAGCCGAACAGGACCTAGTCATGACCCAAATCCATATATTATTCCTGATGAATCACTCTGGACCGGGAGCTATCATACTAGCTCCCCCCATTTCCTTCCCAGAAGCCCAGAGTATACTGTCGAGCAGCTCCTCCAACAAGCTCAATCGGCTACCCTGCCTCCACAGACGACCTTTGAGGAAGCACTCCGATCCTTGCCCTTAGCCAGCAGAGCTGTAGCTGCAAGCTTATCACCATCTTCAAGCTTCCAGCAAGGCTTCTCCATGCACGATGCTCAGTATCCCCAATAGCTGCCCTCCTGGCTCAACTAAGCCAGCAGCTTGTAGGAAACCAAACGTGGTAAACTACCCCGGCTGGAACACAAGTTCAGGTCCAACCAAACACCCAAGTAGGTACCAGTACGAATGGAGCAGGGGCAAATCCTGATATATCTTCCATGCCTTACAAAACAAACTCATTGTCATGCTTCTCTGAAGAGAAAGTCAACTATGTCTTTCAAATAAGATAAATATGCCTTCAAATGTTAAGACATACCATGGTTTGGAAGATCCCGAGGACCATCTCCAGGTCTTCACAGGAGCGGCTACAGTTGAGTGTTGGAATAACGCTGAATGCTGCCACATGTTCATGCAAACCCTCATTGGACCAGCTAGGTTATGGTTCTGTGGGCTCCCCACCAGAAGCATAACGTCCTTCAACGACCTACATAAAAGCTTCCTAGCTAACGTCACCCCTCAGAAGAGATGCACCAGGGATGCCACTGCCATGCATCAAATCCAGCAGAAAGACCATCAAGACCTCCGGGCCTTCATAGAAAGGTTTAAAAGGGAAGGTTTGATGTAGAGTGGGTCAATTGAAAAGATGAGGGTGTCCGCCTTTATGAATGCCATAAAGCCCAGGAAGCTCCTAAGGAGGTACCATGAAAATAACCCCCAAATGATGGAAGAAGCTTTCGAAAGAGCAGAATCATTCCTAAAGGGTGAGGAAGCCTTGGAAAAACAAGCATCCAAAAAGAGAGAACAAGGGAGGTGGAGGGAGCCACCTCCCACGTCCAAAAGGTCAAGATTCCAACCCTTCGCAGATAGGCGACCTTTCAATCCCTACGAAGGAAGAAGGTTTGAAGACAGAAAAAGATCTCCTAGTCCGAACAAGAATCACGACAAAGATAAAAGCATCTTCACCCTCCTCACCAAGACACCCCAAGAAATCATGTCAACAGAAGAGGTCAAGTACAACTTTCGACCTCCCAGACCTATGTCCAAAGCTTCTAACAAAAGAGACACCAACAAATTGTGTGCCTTCCATAACAACACATGGCACTTACAAATGATTGCTACCAGTTGAGAAAGAGGATAGAGGAAGTTGTCAAGTCAGGGAAGCTGGCTCACTTGGTGAAAGAAATAAAAGATAAAAAGGAGGGGAAGAAAGAGGTCAGCATAAACATGGTATGGACGTAAAACAAACAAGAAGGGAAAAGGAGGAGGACCACATCGTGGAATCAATGGTTTATTTGCTTCCCTCCTATGGATCCGAACGACAAGCTGGAGCTTCCCATCATTGTGGAAGTCGAGATAGAAGGTTCTCTCCTCGCAGGGTATACATGGATCCAGGAGCTGCCTCCAATATCATGTATCAAAGATGTTTTGACCAACTCAAAAGTGAAACGAAGGCTCGACTACAAGCCACCGATACCAATGGATAAGGGTATCGCCTCATTGGTGCCAACGCAAGAAGCCCTTTTGATTGCATCCATGGAAATGGAAGAAGGGTAATGCGGTAAGGCAAGTGAAAGTCCAGTTGAAGAGGTAAGCATCAATGAATCCTACCCGGAACAAAAGATAAGAATTAACAAGCACCTCCCTGATACAACCAAGCACAGGCTGAAAGACCTCCTCCAAGGGAACACAGACATGTTCGCCTGGTGCTTGGAAGATATGGTAGGGGTACCAATAGAAACATCCGAGCATGCACTAAATATAGCTCCAACCTACAAGCCCGTCACATAAAAAAGTGAAGCTCAGCTCCTGAGCGTAGCTTAGCTGCCTATCAGGAGGTGGAAAAGTTAGTGGGAGCTAACATTCTAAGGGAGGTAAAGTATCACTCTTGGCTAGCAAACCCTGTCATGGTGAAGAAACCCGACGGTTCTTGGAGAATGTTTGTTGACTTTAAAGATCTCAATAAGGCATGCCCTAAAGTTTGTTACTCGTTGCCGGAAATCGATTAGAAAGTAGACTCACTCGCGGGTTTCGAATATAAGTGCTTCCTTGATGCCTACAAAGGGTATCACCAAATCCAGATGATGTAAGAAGATGATGAAAAAACAACATTTCACACCGACAAAGGGATCTTTTGTTACAAAAAGATGCCTTTCGGGTTAAAGAATGCAAGGGCAACATACCAATGTCTTGTGGATAAGGTCTTCTCTAAGCAAATCAGAAGGAGTATGGAAGAATATGTCGATGATCTCGTAATAAAAAGTCACACGGAGGAAGACATGCTCCAAGATATGAAAGAGACGTTGCACAACCTCAAAGCAATCAACATGAAGTTAAACCCAAACAAGTGGGGAAACAAAGTATAAAGGCAAATCCGGACAAAGTCCGGGCTATCGTAGAAATGAAGTCTCCAAAAACCAAAAAGGAGGTCAAGAGCCTCAATGGAAAGATAGCAGCTCTCAAACGCTTCCTCCCCAAGTCAGCAGAAAGATCGTTTCCATTCTTCAAGACATTGAAGGACTGTGCTGACAAGAAAGACTTTATGTGGACGGAGGAGGCAAAGGCAGCTTTCATAGCACTCAAAGAGCTCATAGCTTCCCTTCCAAACATGGCAGCATCCATGAAACAAGAAACAATCACAGTCTACCTGTCGGCAGGTCCAAAGACTATAAATATCTCATTTACTTTATAAACCACGAGCCCTATGCTCACGGTCATATACACTAACAACTCCTTAAATGCATTTATCCACAGGACAAGAAGCAATAAGCTTTGTACTTGTAGCGCCGGTGTATTTCATGAGCAAGGCTCTAAAGGCAGCTGAAGTCAGTTATTCCCCGATTGAGAAGCTGGTACTAGCACTAGTACACACGGCTAAAGACTAAGAAGATACTTCCAAGCTCACCCAATCTAGGTCATCACCGATCAGCACTAAGATGCATCCTAGAAAAGCCTGAGGATTCAGGAAGGTTGGCCAAGTGGGTTGTAGATTTTTTGGCAGAAATGCCTATAATTAAGGAGGTAAATGAAATAGAAGAAGAAGGGTGCCAAATGATAATCCCAGGGAAGTGGACGTTATTTTCAGATGGAGCTTCTAGTATAGAAGGTTCCAGGGCATGTGTCATCATCATAGACCCCCACAGAACCGAATATACTTATGCACTTCGTCTTGACTTTCCCTGCACAAATAATGAAGCTGAATAAGAAGAACTATTGGTTGGATTGCGACTAGCCAAAACCACAAAGGTAAAGAGGCTGCATGCCTTCACCAATTCAAGATTGGTACCAAGCCAAGTGGGGGGAGAGTACACTACAAGAGAGCCATCAATGTAAAGTATAAGGAGAAAGTAAAGTAACTCACGGGAAACTTTGATCTTGCTCACTAACTCAATTATCAAGAATGAAGAACAAGCAAGCTGATGCCTTAAGTAAGCTAGCTTCCTTAACATTTGCACACCTTACAAAGAAGGTACTTCTCGAGGTACTTAAGGCAAGATCCATTGAAGAAGCTGAGATCCAAGATGTGATATTAGAAAACGAAGACACATGGATGACACCCATCCAATGGTTCCTTGAAGAAGGAAAGCTCCCCCCCCCTGAAAAGGCAGAAGCTGCCAAGATCAGGATAAAAGCCAAACAATATGTCCTAGAAGAAGGGAAGCTCTACAAGAAAGGTTACCTCTCCCCATTACTACGCCATGTAGGTCCAAACTATAGAAACTACTTGATCAAAGAAGTCCACGAGGGCATTTGCGGATCGCAAGTGGGAGTAAGAAAAAATGTGGCAAAGCTAATGAATATGGGCTACTTCTTGCCCATGATGCACAAGGATACGGCCGAAGTCATCCAAAAATGTGAAGCATGCCAACTACACGCTCCCGTGAAGGCTAGCCCGAAGCATGACCTTGTCCCCATCATAGCTGCCTGGCCATTCTACAAATGGGGAATGGACATAGTGAGACCCTTCCCCATGGCAGCTAGACAAGTCAAATTCCTCTTGGTGGTAGTAGATTATTTCACAAAATGGCCAGAAGTCAAGCCATTAGCAAAAATCTCAGGAAAGAATGTCATCAATTTTGTTTGGGAGCAGATAGTGTGCAGGTTTAGGCAACCGGGGGAGATAGTGACCGAAAATGGGAAGCAGTTCACAGAAAAACCATTCAGTACTTGGTGTCTAGAACTTCAGATCAAGAAAGTCTTGAGCTCTATTTGTTACCCGTAATCAAACGGACAAGTAGAGCGAATGAATCGCAGCATTGTTGAGGGGTTGAAAACTCGGCTAGGAAGATATGGAAAACAACGGGTGGAGGAGCTCCCCACCGTGTTATGGGCCATTCGCACACTAGAAAAGACAAGCCACCAAAAGACCCCATACAGCCTCCTATACAGCTTAGAAGCTGTGATACCAGCTGAGATCGGAGTTAAAACACTAAGAAGTCAAGGAAAGACAACACCTCCAATGATTCGGAAATACTTTTGAACCTTGACCTACTTGAAGAAGCCAGGGAAGCTGCTTTGATCCAGGAAGCAAGATACAAACAGAAAATGGAAGCCTACTACAATGTAAGGGTAAAAAAAAAAGAAGCCTTCAATCATGGTGACTTAGTGCTCAGAAACAACGAGGTAAGTTGGCAAGAAGATCTTGGAAAATGGGCTCAAAATGGGAAGGCCATATGTTATCAATGAAGTGCACAAGGGAGGTTCCTACAAACTTGAGACACCTGATGGCAAGAAGGTACCAAGGCATTGGAACGAGAAGAACCTCAAGAAATTCATAGTCTGAATGACTAATGTAATGATGAAAACAAACTTGTCTTGGCTATATTTGTTTAATGGAAACAAAGATAGAACTTTTGTTAGAAATTTATCATTGTTCTATCCTAAGGTGAGTTCCTCCAAACAAAGCTCTATGGGATCCGACGCTATATCTGCCCATGATAAAGGGGTGAGCTCCTAGGCCACATCGTTCAACAGGAAACAAGGCGCTATACCTTCCTGTATAAAGGGTGAGCTCCTAAAACAATACGACTCCATTGACTTAAACAAAAAGAAAACAACTCCATGAAAGAGGGTAAGCACCTCACACCAATTTAGCTTCATAGGCTAAAATATATAAAACATAACAAGCCTATGTCCAATATACTACAACAACAAAAATGAAATGTGGACTAGAAAAGAGATAGAACTACAACAATTGCATCGGTTCTTTTCTAAAGAATTCAAGTCAAGTGACTGCAGCACTTAGTTTCATTTTGATAGATAAAGACATTGCAAAAAACAAAGGGAAGCCGAAAAATAAGCTCCCCCATATCACACCCCAAACACAAGTTTCGATAACCAAAGATACCACATAAAGAGAGCAATGTAAATACACAAGTATAAAACATAAAGTGAAGCTAAACAACCCTAAGGGGGTAGCTCCCATATCATTAAAAAAGATAAAATAGTTCATACATGATAAGCCCTCATAGGGGCACAACAACAAACAAACACCTTCAAAAGAAGGTCCAAATTGTTCAGAATACAACCACAAAAGATATTAAAACATAATAATCAAACTGAGCTAGGGCCACCAGCACCCTCATCGAAAGCATTCTTGTTCTGGGGAATTCATCATATAAACCATCTAAATCATCAAGGCCTTCATCATCAGCAACAAGAGAAGCTGGCTCACCCGTCACAAAGGATAGAGGGGGAACATCGATAGGAAGGGACATCGAAGAAACCAGCTCAGGCTCCGGGGTTACCTTCAATTTCTTCCTGGAAGGACCAGCATCTCCACCTTCCTCACCGTTGGCCTAAAACAAGGCCCATTTAACAGAAGCTACATAAAGCAACTATTCACACAATCCCTTGTTCCGACCTTCCGGCTCCAAAGCTTCCAGCTCAGCTATAAGACAATCAACCATCTACGATAAAGCCTCTAAATAAGGATAAGACAAAGCCTCCATCTTCTTCACGGCACCCACAAAGTCCGAAAGTGAGTCAGGCTTGAAGGTCGGAAGCTTCTCTATGGCTTCCCCCGGGAAGCAACATCAACCTTGGCTATAAGACCTATATGACAACCATGAGCCATTGCCTTAGAATATATAAATGCAAGATGGAGATTAATTCTTGACTGTGGAGGAGGTAAGTCACAAAACGGCAAATGTCAGACCCAATCAACCATTTCCTATCTTCTTTCAACTGTTTCACTTGTTGCCTTAGCTCTTCCGTAACTGCTTCATCGGCAACCCGCTCTTGCGTATACTTAGCTCTTTCAATACCAAACTCAGCCCTTTCCTTGGCAAGCTGGTTGTTAAAATCAGACAATTGCCCAGCATAGACCTTGACCTTCCTCATTTCCTCGTCCATCATGGCTTGGGAGGATAACAATTGAGCTTCAAGGTCATTCACCTTAACTTGAAAGGCTGCCAAATTTTCTTGAGAAGTTTTAAGTTCAACCTCCTTCTTCTGCAAGGAAGCAGCAAGCTCATCATTTTTGCTAACAGAGGCAGCCCAACGCTCAATACCATCTGGTAGGGAGGTAACTAAGCGAGCAGCTTGGGTGATAATCCGGTAGGCAGCATCTTCATCAGCTAACTTCGATAAGGCTTCCTTCTCAGCAGCAGTAGCCATATTCTTCAACATATCATGACAAACGGCACTACTCTTAGTAGTGTCAGAAGAGCGAACCTTCCATTGAGGCACAAAAACAGGTAAATCAGACCCCTTCCCCTTGTCAACCCCGGCCTTTTCCTTAACAACCCTCTCCACCTTCCCTTCAACCGTCTCCATTTCCCAATCCCAACAACCACTTTCTCTTTTCTTTTCTCTTTCCTTAACAACCAACAAAGCAGACTATTTCTCAATCTCACCATAAACCCCTCATCTAGGGGAAGCAGGCTTAGAAGAACCACCTTTAACTTCCTTCCTCTTCACAGGCTTCGACGTCTCCGCATCACTTGACCCTAAAACTTGAGCAGGCTTCTCTAGGATACTCCTCTTGGTTTCATTAAGTTTCTTCAACATAGCAGATATCTTTAGGCGGGAAGCATCACCTGCACCACCAGAAGCTATTGAAACCTCCTTTTTAACAAACTTAACCCCCGGTAATAGAAGCAATCACGTTAGCATCATCCTCATCACCACTATCGATGGAGATAGGGTCAGAAGACCGAGTAGCAGAATTAGAAGAAGAAGTTCCACTGGTAGACCTGCGACTCTGGGCAGGTAGCTTCTTGGCAGAAGAACCATCCATAATAGGCTGAACATGGACATTTTCCAAGTCCCCAGCAATTCTAACATGTTTAGTACAGCGAACTATGGAGTGATCACCTCAGGAATTTCCCTGTGCTCAATTTCCACACAAGACGCATCCTTTAACAAAATGAAGTCCAAAGTACTCATTTCTACAAAACAAATAAACATAACATGAGAATTTGGCAAACACATAAAAAAACGAGAAGCAAACATACATACCCTTCTGATTAATAAAAAAACTGGTTCAAAACCAGAATCAACCCAATCTTGACCAATACCCAACACAACAAGAAGCTCCACCGGGTAAGCCCTTAACTTGGTACGATAAGCACGAAGCCTAAAGAGTAACTCCCGTTCAAGTTCATGAACTTCTGACTCCTATTCATTCAAACCCTTAGAAAATTTACAAGGAACAACAGTGAAAGGAAGCAATCGATCGAAAGTAAAAAAGAACTGATTTTTCCAAGCATAAGTATAACCAACAGTGGTGGACAGAAGGGGAGCCTCGCACTGAGTTTTATCGATTGTATACCAATTGCCATTCCGGGAAAGCCGAAAGAAATGACAAAACATCAATAAGATGGTTCATAACTCAGTGCACAACAAAGGATTTCAAAATGCATTATACGAGCGACACCAACAGGGGCTAACTGACCCAAAGAAAGACGATAATATTTCAAGACTTCAAGAAAAAAGTTTGTAAAAGGGTATCGCAAGTTCGGTTGATCAAGACTACGGGTATAAAACACCAAAAAACCATAAGGGCATTGATTAGCAATCCTTTCCCCCAAAACTTGAGTTTCAAGGGAAGGATCAATGCCATGATCCAGACAGAACTTCTTGATTTCCAATTCAGTAAGTTTTGAAAATTGAACGAGCATATCATTTTTATTAGACCTCATTAGAAATATAAAGAAGGAAGAAGATGACTTACCGAGGAGCATATCATTACCGAGTTTAACCACTGGAAGATATCACCGGAGAAACCGTTTGATTAAAGGGAGATGCAATTTGAAAAGAAGACGTTGAAGGGAGAAGTGGGTAGTTAATGAAAGTTATAAAGTCCAAAAAATTCAAATCCTAAATAAATCGGACAGGTGGAGGGGCATGATGTAACTGCCACAGCTCGCAACTTAGGGTAATTGAGGGCTACCCTGCGGCACTGTCCCATCAGTCACTTCAGGGTTGCCTTAAGACACAAGTGGACAAGTGGGCTTTTATTGAAAAAGACACATGGAGAAATTGAAAGAGAACTTAAAATAAAGGGCGAAGGGTGGACCAAGACCTTCCGACGAGAAGCCCATGGCCATAAAAGAAAAAGCCTAATGCTTCTAGTTCACCTGTATGATAAAATGAACCCCTTTTCGCTCTACATAAACGACTTACATTTTATCTAATACAACACAAAAGCATAACCAAGGTAGCTAAGGACCTGCAAAGAAAAGGAAAGGCAAGACTAAGAGATAAAAACCCTAGACTTAGAGTCATAAGCACCACTATTTACAATACCAATACTCATGACTGGGGGCTGATGACCTGGGTACTCGAAGATCCCAGTCAGCAAAATCAAAGTCAACAACGATCGCAAGAAAGTAACAAAGAATACTAAACATAAACTTTTAAGTAAGAAGCTGGAATTCGGAAGCTTGAGGCTCCCGACAAGACGCTGATTCGCCAACGGCTGGTGACAGGGAGCCAAGGTTACTGTACAACCTTGGAACTTGAAATAAACAGGTCAAACTCATTAGACCTCTCTCCACAACACATAAAGGTGTCCTCGAGACACACAAACACGAAACTTATCTAAAGAGGCAATGCTAACCCTGCAAGCAACATCAGGGAAGGATAAGCTTACGAAGACTAGAAGGTATAAGCTGGATGAGACTCCCTTGGGCAGAGCAATCTGCCTATAATAGGAGGGTCTTGTTCCAGCCCAAAGTAAGTCCATCTCTCTTACTCTCACCCTAAACTCTTATCCTTACATTTCGCGTAGACTATTAAGATTATCCTACTGATTCTCACGCCGGAGTCCAAACGCAGGAGGCCACCTCTCGCGTTAATACTAACGATGTTCTTTGATTGCAGATTCCGACCAGGAGCTACCTTTTGGAGTTAATCCTGGACCTTCCCCCTGCCATACTCTTGTTGCTTTAACAACCGAGCTCCATCTGGCTTGCAAACCTAAACGAGCTTTCTAATTATACAACTTTTTATTCGGTATAAAAAATATTAAATAATATACATTAGTTATACACATACCCTATAGGGTTCCTGGGCGATGCGACGGGTAACACAAACATCAGTAATCACATAACATGTTAATTTTTTAAAATAAAAACAATAAGGATACCATACTCAAATTAGAGTGATTAAATGTAAGTTGTTGTGGTGCAATTGCTTAAAAAATTAATTTATGAAAAAGCTATGGTTGTTTAAAAATTGTGTGGGAAGTTGGTTTAAAAGTAAACAATATGCTTTAAGTGATTGTATAATATGTTTTAAAACTTGAAATTAATTAAAGTCTTAAAACTATTTAATATAACATTTTTGTCTCATATGTAATACAGGCTAGGAGTTAGTTATAAAGTCCAAAATTCTTAAAAAATGTAAAAAGTAAAAGACATAAAAAACACACTCAAAACTCACAAATAACATAATAAAGCTTTACTAAAACACCATATATATGGTTTTGTTTTGTGTTTTGGATTATAATGCTTTGATTATCCAATGACTAACATCATGTGTTTTATGTTGATTATCATGTTTCATGTTCATAGTTCTACGATGGTGAGTTTAGAGTATTTTATGGACTGCTAGTGTTTGAATATAGTGTTTTAGTAATCTTCACTCTGTCATTTGTAGGATTTGGGTGTGTTTTAGGGCTGAAAAATTATGGTGTTTTATGACCTTGTACACAATACTCTCAAAATAATCATTGAGATAGATGGTAAACCGGCAACAAGCTGCGCTGCTACCCTTTTTTGAATAGCAAAACTAAGTCTTTTAAAAACTACGTCCATAGATCTTGGAGTCATATACATGACCCTTTGAACTCAACTAAGTAGGTCCACCGCTTCTGGCGCCAGAAAACCAAAAGTATCAAAAGTAAATGGGATAAACATGTGCTGGGTTGTCAAGGCACGTTTTCTCGTGCTTGGTCCCTTTGTCCGAAGCAGCCTGACCCACCATGAAAGTACTACCCCCTAAGCCTATAAGCGGGGAAAACCCTGTTAGATCCACACATGCATGTTTTCCTCTACCCATCCAAAGACCAAAATGTCGGTTGGTCTAAGGGTAGATCTCCCTTCCAATAGGTCAGTTAAGAAATTAATGTGTGCCTCTTTCATAGCAAAAATACCAACTCGCTTGAATATGTCAAAAAGGACATCCCTAACCAAATCATGTTGGTACTTAAACCCCGGGAGCTCTCTACAATGAACTGCATGCTCCCCAAACGAATCCAAACGCGCCTTATGACAAACAGGGCATATCTCATCAACTAGAAATAAAGGAATCATGAGGCGATACTTAGATATAGTACGGTACTCCACCGGCGACACATGTTGGTCTAACCCATCTATAGGTATTGCAAGAAGAAAATTTGTGTATGTGGAGCTCGTAGACACTCAAAAACGTTTTTTGTCTAACGGTCAAGTCAGACTGCACTTCAATGTCGTGGACAATTTTACTAAAAAGAACACTCGCCAATGCATGTTGGGCTTTAGGGGGCGGTGTACTTATTAGTGAAACTGCTAAAGTCGAAGCTTGGAATCGTATCATGAGGACAAGCCAAAGCACAAACATAATCAGAATCCATACCACATATGCCACTGTCTTTTCAGATATGGTCCTGTAGCACCCAAGATTGGGCCCTCGAGGCCACAAAATCATCGTATGAAGCCTCTACCGCCGAATACAACCCTAAACCCCCAAACCTAATAGGTAAGGAAGCAACTCACCACTGTAAGAATCCAGAGAAAGGGCCTTCTGTAACACTCCGTATTTTCGCGTTTTCTTATTTTAGCAAGTCAGGTTGTACCTTCCATATTTAGACACTTGTACTCTCGCCGTAGTCTATTTCGTTTCAATTTGTAATCCAAGACTAGTGATCATAATGAAAACGAAACTCTTTTATCATGTTCGTGTATTCATGTTATGCTTATGTGCTATCTACAATCAAATTCACGTTTTTGAACGATATATTATCAAGGATTCTTGATTTTTTTTTCTTATAACACAATGATACTTGTTACACGTTAAACTAAATAAAGCTCGTAAAATAATTCGAATCAAAATCCTAACTCTTGAAAACTCGAAACCCTCGCGAAACAAATAATCGTTGAAAGGTTCCTATTCTTAATGAAATTCGTTAGTAACTATGGTTAGTTAGTTATTTTATTTGTTTAATTAATTAAAGTAATTAAATTAGTTAATTAAAAGTTATTTCTCTATCTCTCGCACACTCTCTCTCGTTATTATAAGGTGGCCGGAGATTGAAGCTCACCGGAGAACCAGACACGGCCGGAGACTCTCGAAACACCGACGCTCAAACCATTCCATCTCGTTTTCGGTATACCCTTTTACCTTCAATCAGTTCGTTTTATATTTCTTTTATACCCTTGAAACTGTAGAAGGTGATTCATAAATAAGATCAGTTTTGTTTGAAAGGTGATTCATAAGCTGTAGAAGGTGATTCATAAGATTAAAAGATGTTTCTGTTTGTTCTTTTAAAGCCACACCAACAGTTTAACTGTGCTTAAATGTAATATTGGAACATTATAATACACAAAAGAACGCACATAGCAATGGTTGGAGACAGTTGGGACCGGTTCTTCGGACGGTTTTGGGCCAGACCCATTATTTGTATTTTTATTGTTATTGTCACTTGTTTAGGTTAATCAATATTATCAGTATTATTATATTTTTATTAACTATTATTATTATTATTATTATTATTATTATTATTATTATTAATCTTATAGTTTTTATTAATAATTATTATTATTATTACTAGTTTTATTATTAACTATTATTATTATTATGATAAGAGATCATGTACAAGAGAAGAATTTTGTACGAATTGTAGGAGACAATTATGACCACACATTTGTTTTTCTCAATTTAAGAAAGGGAAGGGTATGACGGTCTTTTCTCCCTTTAACTAGTTTCCACCTTGATTTTCAAACGACTTTTCATACGTTAATATTTTTATAAAAAAATTACACCGTATTAACGAGCATTTCGTTCTCTTTAATTCGAGCACCTCATTGCTATAGTTTTCTTAAAAAAATTACAAGATTTTGAATACCCGTTAGTTCATTGCGTGATTACGTAATTTTGGATACCAATACGTGATTTTGAATACCTATTACATGATTACACATTCGGTATAAATCCATTACGTGATTACACATTCAATATGATTTGTTATAACTGATTTTATTACAATTATGATTATTACGTAATTACACATTCAATAATAAGAACTTGATTGTTTATGCTATTATTACGTGATTAAATCTCTAATATACGACATTATATGGTTATTATAGGTTGATTTGTCTATTGTTTTGTATATAATTTATCATTAATACGTGATTGGACCTGAAATATTTGGTAATTCATATGAAATATTATGTATTGTAATTACGTAATCACTCAGTAGGGTTTCATATAAATACTATAATGAAATCCCGTACGAAATAAGTATTTAAAATCATGTAGTCACGTAATATATAGTTAACTACTGTTACGTAATTACGTAATCACTTACTGGGTATTCAAAATCACGTAATGGTTATTCAAAATCTTGTAAATTTTTTTAAGGAAAATATAGCAATATGATGCTTGAATTAAAGAGAATAAAATACTCGTTAATATGGTGTAATTTTTATAAAAATATATAAACGTATGAAAAAGTTATAGCCGTTTGAAAATAAAGTGGAAGTGAGTTTATGAGTCAACAATATTGGATTTTCCTATTTTACCCTTTCTCCACTTGTTTCCCTTGTTTTTAGTTATGTAAATTCAATATTTAAGGACCAATTAATCTCAATCATTAATCTTGCAAATCAAGGGCCAACTTGTCCCCTACACTTCGTACAATTCTTTCCTCTTGTATAATAACCTCTCTCTTATTATTATCATTATTATCCACAATTTATATTAAGAGTTATTATAATTAATAACCGATTATTAATATTATAACTTTTACCATTTCAATCTAAATCGAAACCATCTAAAATTTAGTTCCCGAGTAATTGATTTATAAACAATAAAAATAACGAGTTCGCTATTTACATCTAGATTAATCGCTCTCGTTCGATTCTTGATCTTACTCATGCTTTTTCTACAAGAAATCAATTACGTAACCAAAGGTGAATATACTTGATCTCATATTGTTTTACACTTTTGGGTGCAACATGTATTCGTTAGCAAACACATGACACTTGAAACTTGTTATTCACAATCTACCCACTTTTAAACATGGAACGATGTGATCCTTGTTAATCTTTTATGCTATGTAAACTTTTCGTGTCTATGTGCTTATTAACTTTGCTAACCAACCTTAACAATTATAGCGCTATAGTATTAACGCACCGTCCTTGAGTCTTGCGGTATTGTTAAGTAATTGTCATGATCTAAATTTGAATTACGTGTAGTTTTTTTTTTCCAAGAATGGAAAATGGATTGAATTAGAAAGAAATGCAGCGGGATTAATGGAAAACTTTTACTACAAGCAATTGGTCGTTTGTTTTCATCACCATCATGCTTTCAAGTTGATACACTTTGCAAGTAATTCACAAACTCCCCCTTAGCCCATTACAATCGTTTGATAGTAAGAAATGAAGAAGATAAAGTGTGAAATGATCTTTTTCAGGAAGACGAAGTTAACTGTTACAGCGTTCGCCTATTTATACTAACTATCTAACCACTGAGCATCTTTTGTGACGTCATGATTGATAGTGACAGCTAACAAAGTTATAACTAACTCAAACACTGCTAAGCTAAACTATCAGTACATATCACTGTTATGCTAAGCTCTGATCTCTATCCTCTTATCTTGATTCTTCTGTCAGATCTTGGCTTCTTGAACTATCAGATGATAGAAACAGATGTTTAGGAAAGCAATGTAAAGGTTTATCAGTGGTTGTAACCACTGATAGTTGAACTAAAGCTCGGATAGTGCATTTGGCTCTGATATCATATGTTCCTTTGTTAGGTTCGATCCCAACAATCTCCCCCTTGAACAGATGATGCCAAAACACTTGTTTATTCTTTGTTTTTATTCTTCAATAGAAGCTCCCTGATTTGGCCTTTAAACTGTAATTCAAAATTCAGAGAGACTTCATCATCATACATCCTTTTCTAGTGTCAGATCCAAAAGATCTTGAAGGTCTTCTGCATTCAGCTCATATGCAGCCTCCATGCTCATCTTAACAGCATCACCATTAGACTTGAGCAATGTCAATTCGTGGGAGCTTTTTTCGACTTTCCACTTTAGAATTTTTGGGTCTTCTGGTTTTCTAGGATGACTTTTATTGATTGAGGTTTGGAGAGCTTTTTGTTGAACTATCTTTGTCAATTCTGCTCTAAGCTTATCACTAGCTACATCTATGTGTTAGTCAACCATGTTTTGAATTCCATCCTTGATGTGTTCAAACACTCTCTTGTCTTCTTCATCTACCTTTTTCTTGCCTTTTTAATTGATTTAAGGCAAGGATGGAGAGGGCAGATGATGAGATAGGCTTTTTGGAGATGAGCTTTATGAACATCATCTGATGGAGGATAGATTGGTTTAGGAGGCATGCTTGGATCTTTCTTCCTCCTCTCTTCTAACTCTTGTAAGTATCAGTTACCCTAGCTTCTCCCTACCTTATCACTTGGTTCCTGGAACCATAGTGGTTTTGTATCAACTCTTCCTTCATTCTTAAGCTTCAAGGCTCTGTCAGGCATATATTTCTTATGTTGTTCCCAGTTTGGAGGAGTTGGCTTCTTGTGAGGATCCTTTAACATTTCTTGCATTCTTTTGATCTCTTCTCTTAACTCACCTATACTCCAATCCTTAAACCGTGCCTTTGTTGCTTTATATTGTTTGTTCTTCATGATGTGCTCAATGAGTTCATTTTTAAGAAACTGATCTTCCCTTTCTGACAGCTTGTTACTCAGATTTTTGACAAAATTCAGCAATGTTCTGGCTTTGCTAAGCTGAGAAGACATGATGGTCTGTATCTCTCTATCACTTTTACCAGCTGATTCTCTTTTTGCCATATCCTCTGCTTGCTTCAATTTGAGTTCAAGATATTCATCAATATTTGCAGGTCTTGGATAGCCATCAAGAGATAATATAATTCTTTTGTCAGGGTTTTCTTCAGAGTAGAAGCTTAGAATCTCTGCCATGACTGCTGGTAAATCAAGAGGATATAACTTAGCTACAGGAACAACTTTGAAGGGATCAGTGGTTTGAGTTGTGGATGGTAGAAGCATTGATGTGGAGGTCAATGGTTGTGATGATAGTGGAGTAGGAGCAGGAAAGATCTCTTCTTCATTTACAATTTTAGTTGTCTTTCTCCTTTTGAATTGAACTTCGGGTGATGATGAATGAGTTGATGTTGGTAGAGATTAGGTGGATGTATCAAAAATGGTCGTGGTAGTGGATGGGTTTGCATCTGCTACAACCTCTGATGTATCAACAGATGTTGACACAACAGTTGCTGTAATATCTGCTGTGGTAGAGATGGGTGTAGAAGTTGAAGTGAGTGTACTTGATTTTTGAAGAGCAAGGTTTTAATGGTTGGATTTGTAGCAGCCTCAGTTTTGGAAGGTGTGGATGTTGGTTGCCTTACTTTTCTAGCAGGTCTCTTCTTTGTTGAAGTACCAACCTCTTCCTTTTCTTTTTGTTGCTTAATCTTTTGCTCAACCAATACCTTGCCATCAAGGTACACTTTTCTCTTCTGCTTCTCATTTTCCCTGGCCAGTATATCATCTGTTAAATCCTTTTTCTTTGAACCATCTGGCCTGGTATATCCATTGTTGGCCTTGTCATCTGATCATCAATTTTAAGCTTCTTCTGCCCCAAAGGTTTCTCCCCCTTTTTGGCATCACCCTTTGTGTTTAAAAAAATTACTGTGGGTGGAGCAGTACCAGTGGTTTGGTGAAGATGAGCTTTTATAGCTTTAATGTCTGCCCTGGTATCCATGAATCTTGCTTCAACCATGTTTCTTACTTCCTGCATTTGATGTTTATGTTGTTGATCTGAGAAGTGCTTTTGTTGCTGAAACAGAGGGCTAGGGCTTGTTGCAGATCAGTAGTGGTTAGGACAGAGGGTTTGCTCTTTATAGCTAACAACTATTGCACAAGACTTTTGATCTCATCAACAGAAGTTTCAAGTGTTGATACTCTCTCCGTCAAATCTTTGTATTTTAGATTATCACCTAATTTAATAGGATCATCTGAACTCCTACCAGAAGTGGTAGTTATATCTAAAGGATTATTAACTTGTGTTTTGATACTAGTTTCACCCTTAGATGCCCCTTGTTCTTCGTTCTGGGGACTTCCCACTACATCAGAGTTACCTTGGTAACCTCAGCAGTGGTTGCCTTCAACAGAGACTTAGAAATGTAACCACTGTCCAAAGGAAAACTAGGTAGTTTTGCAATTGTAGTGGCTGCTCTAGTTGAACTATCACCAAGGGTTACATGTAACCCAAGGGATGTAGCCTCTTCATTTGCTGATGGGCTAGCAAAGAATAAATCAGACCCAACATCTTGTTGAAGTATATTCTCAGTGATAGGTTGTTGAGAAGTGCTGGATAATGTCTGATCTAATTCAATTGCATTCAGCAAGGGTATAAAGGTTTGTGGAAGTGATTTTATTGGAGAGGGGATTGGTGCAGAAAGAGACATTGCCCTGGGAGAGGGGCTGTGGAAGATAGAACCAAGTGGTCCTAGAGCTTCATAATTTGGTGTCCCTGTGTTTACAACTTGATCCTTTTGTGAGGATGCATGAGGAGTTTCATAGCCATGTTAAGATCTTTCAACCATCTGCCGTGAAGAAGTAGCAGCAGTGGTTTGTGACTTTGGTGATGTCACAGGGTTATCCTCTAGGATCTCATCTTCCAGAGGACCCTTTTTGGGTTTGGTGGGTTTTCTGGATATCTTGGATGGTTTCTTTTTGGTTATTTTAGGTGTGGGTTTCAGAGCAGTGGCTGCATGCTTTGATCACCTAGAGCAGTGGGCTCAGTAGCAAGAGGAAGAGTTTGAACATTTGTTCATGTAAAACAGGCTCATCCTCTTCTACTTCCGTTTTGGAAACCTTTTCTTGATTTGTCAATCTTGTAAAAAGTTCATGAGTTAGGCGGCCAGGATTTATTACGGTGCCTTGTTTGCTTGCTTTAGTTTTAATTTGGTCTTGCAAGTAAACACTCAAGAATCAAGGATGTATCAAGAAAGCTTTTCTTATTGAGATATTTTTTAAATTATTGACCAAATCATTGAACAATACCTGGGAATAGTTGAAATCAGAACCAGTTTAAATTGCATATCCCAGATATTGCATGTTCAATGGTATCTCATTGAAAGCGGTAGATTTTGCAGAGAGACATGTTAAAAGAGTATGGAAAAAGAATTTCATCTCTGCTGGAAAGTTAGGTTTGAATATTGTCATACCTTTCAATTGGCCAGTGTACCCTCTTTCCACAAACTCTGCTTGCATCTCTCGTAAAGAAAATGACACGGGGTGTGCCATATCATTTTAGTTGGAAAACTTGAGAGATCGATTGTGGTATGATTTGCATAGGAGTATCCCCAACTTTTGAAGTTATTGCGTAAGGAACACCATCAGCAGATGTTTTGACCTTAGCATTCTTCCAGAAATCCCGAAGAGAATCAATATACACATGAGATTTGACACTAAGCATGTGCTTAAATTTTGACTCTTTTAAGATCCGAATCATTGTATCGTATCTTGTGTTGACATCGGTTTCTTCGAAGGTTGCAGTGTAATTGTGTGGGGTTTTGATGATTAAGATGAATGGTGGTAATTCTTGCTTTTTCGCCTTTGATTTTGTTTTGGGAGCCATGATTTTAGTGAAAACTGTTTTGAGATTTTTGAAATCACACAGTTTGGTGAACCCTCTGTTCTTGATAGAACAGGGTTTTTATAGGGTTTATGAAAAATGATGATGACATGGCATCTGATGCAACAACTGTCGAATAGCATCTGCCCACGTGTAACCTCTGTCCTGGAAATGGAAGACAGTTGTTTGGCTAACCACTGTTGGAAACTAAGATCAGTGGATAAGAACAGTGGTTGCAACTATCAGAGGATACACTTTTTGACAGTGGATAGATTTTTCTAAACACAGTGTTTTTGAGCTATTAGTGGTTTGAACAAACTTTATGGATTTATTGAAAAATTCAATAATAAACTATTTTTAAGGATGGATTTTGATTTTCTAAAAACCTTTTGCTGCTATTTACACATGGATCACAAAGAAATTTTGTTTTTAATCCATGTTTAGCATTCCAAGTCTAGAAATCGAACTGTCAAAAGTGTTAGCATCAAGTGCTTTTGTCAACATATCTGCCAGTTGATCCTTGGTATGGACATGTTGTAAAGAAACCCAAACATTTTTCATAACAATCCCTCACAAAGTGATGTCTGATGTCAATGTGTTTGGTGGTGGAATGAGAGACAAGATTTTTGATGATATTTTCTGCTGCTTGACTATCAATTTTGAGTGGTTTTTCAAAGCAGTGATACCAAAATCCAGCAATTGATTTTGAAGCCACGGGATTTGAGCAGTACAACTTGCAGCAGCTATATACTCTGCCTCAGCAGTGGATGCAGAAACTGCAACTTGCTTTTTGCTTTGCCAAGACACTAAGCAATCACCTAGGAATTGGGCTCCTCCAGATGTGGACTTCCTTGTTGTTTTACATCCAGCAAAGTCACTATCAGATTATCCTGCAAGCTCAATATTACCATATGGTTGGATACCAGATACTAAGTGTGGGAGCACCTTTTATGTATCTGAATATCCTTTTTACAGCAATAAGATCTGATTTTCTTGGCAATGACTGTGATCTGGCACAAACACATGTTGCAAACATGATGTCTGGCCTTGATACAGTTAGGTACAATAAAGACACAATCATGCTTCTATACAATGTTTGATCAACAAGGTCATCTTTGCCATCAATTGTGACTAGCTTGGATGTTACCATGGGTGTGCTGCAAGGTTTACAGTCATCCATATCAAATTTCTTAAGTAGTTCTTTCACATACTTATTTTGATGGATGAAAGTGCCATGTTGCATTTGTTTGACTTGTAAACCAAGAAAACATTGCAACTCACCCATTGTACTCGTCTCAAACTCTGTTGCCATGAGTTTTCTAAACTCTTCACACTTTGCAGTGCATGTGGATCCAAAAATGATGTCATCCACATAAATCTGGACAAGCATCAAATCTTTTCCTTTCCATTTTAAAAATAGGGTTTTATTAATCCTACCTCTGGTGAAACCAATGGATAAGAGACAAGTGGATAGAGTTTCATACCAGACACTAGGTGCTTGTTTTAGACCATATAGTGCTTTGTTTAACCTGTAAACATGATCAGGATGAAAAGGATCTTCAAAACCAGGAGGTTGACACACATATCCCTCTTCCTTGATTTTTCCATACAGGAATGCACTTTTGATGTCCATTTGATACACCTTGATGTTGTGGTTGGCAGCAAAAGCTAAGAACAGTCTGATGGCCTCCAATCTGGCAAATGGAGCAAATGTTTCATAATAGTCTATGCCTTCTTCCTGTGTATAGCCTTGAACCACGAGCCTTGCTTTGTTTTTTACAACAATGCCCCTTTCATCTGTTTTGTTCTTGAAGACCCACATTGTGCCAATAGGACTTACATCTTTTGGCAATGGTACAAGTTCCCATACTTGTTTTCTTCTGAATTGTAGGAGCTCTTCTTGCATGGCCTCTACCCAACTGTTGTCTTTTAGTGCCTCTTGGTACTTGACAGGTTGTGTGAGTGATAGAAAACTAGCAAAAAGACAAATGTTTTGGGATTGAGTTCTGGTGAGCACTCCCTCATTGATGTTGCCAATAACTTGATCCACAAGATGGATTTTGAGGAAAATCAAATCACCTTGATATGGGACAATAGCATTCTGAGGTGAAGCTTGCAAATGTGTATCATCTGAGCTATCCTCTGCTGGTGAATTTGATTGTCCAGCCTCTGATTGGAATGGTGGTGAAGGAATTGGTAGAATGGATGTGAAAGTGGGTTGACTTTTGTCCATTTTTTGTGGACTTTTATCAACAGATGTTTGGTTTTGAGAGCTAGCAGAGGTTTGAGTATTAACCACTGTTGACCTAGCAGAGCTTTCACCATTGCTACTAACATATGCTCCTCTGCCTAAAGGATTGACTTTGAAATTTGGAAGAATGCAATCATATCCTTGCACTTGATTTGATGATTGTGAGGTACCTGCATGGTTAGTCTTGACAAACACATCTTCAAAGGTAAATTTGGATAAATCAAACAATTCAGCAGGATTTGCTGGGATTTTCAAAGATGAGAGTTCATTGAACTTCACATTTAAAGTTTCTTCAACACACTTTGTCCTAGAGTAAAAACTCTGTAGGCTTTGGCAGTGGTTGAGTATCCCAGAAAATATCCACAATCAACTTTGGCTGCAAACTTGGATATTGAATCCTTTAAGTTTAAAATGAAACATGGGCAGCCAAAGACTTTAAAATTGGAGATCAGAGGTTTGATTTTGTAAAGCAATTCATACGAAGTCTTTTGATGCCTGGGGTTTATCAAAACTCTAATCTGAACATAACAAGCAGTGTTTACAACCTCTGCCCAAAAAGACAAGGGTAAACAAGAATCTGCTAGCATAGTTCTTGCTGATTCAATCAAAGTCCTATTTTTCCTTTCAACAACCCTGTTTTGTTCTGGAGTTCTAGGGATGCTATATTGCCTAACAATACCTTTTGACTCACAGAAAGCATCCAACTCTTTGTTCCTAAACTCTGTCCCATTGTCACTCCTAAAGATTTTTACAAGAAGATCAAATTTCTTTTCAACTTGTTTAACAAAGTTTTGCAAAATGTTTGTTGTTTCATCCTTAGAGTGGAAAAAGAAAGTCCATGTGAACCTGGAAAAATCATCAACTATCACCAGGTGATACCTTTTGTGCTTTAAACTCATGATTTTCACAGGTCCAAACAAGTCCATATGAAGTAACTATAAACACTGACTTGTTTTGGACTCTTCAATTGACTTGTAAGCACTTTTATGTTGTTTACCTTTTAAACAGGAAACACAATGTTCTTCACAAGTAAATTGTTTGTGTGGCAAACCTCTGACAAGACTTTGTTTTGAGAGAGTGAAGATGGCTTTTAGATTTGTGTGACCTAGTCTTTTATGCCATAATTCTGTTTCTTTGCTTGAAGCAACTGAAAACAAACAAGAATTTGAGATAGGTTTATCTTTTACCATGTCAACCACATACACATTTCCTACCCAATTAGCAGTAAGTTGTGCTTTGCTCTCTGCAATTATTTGATTAATCTTTTTGACAACCTCTGGGTCTACTATCTGACAAGTTTCCTTAGTGAAGAAGGATCCATAACCCTTATCACTCATTTATGAGACACTCAGAAGATTGAATCTTAGATTATCAATGAGATTCACATTTTCAAACTTGAGTTTTCCAGCTGAGACACATCCTGACCCCAACACCTTCCCTTTTGAATTATTTCCAAAGGATATATCACCCCCTCCATGAGCTTTAAAATCTCTGAGCAGGGCTTTAAATCCTGTCATGTGCCTGGAGCCTCCACTATCTACATACTAAAGACTGTCAAGGCAAGTAGAGCTCCCTGCACATGTTTTTTTGAAATAATTAGTTCAGGTGAGTTTCCAAAGCTAGAATGGCCTTGGATGGGGTGTCAGATGATCCAGACTCAAGTTTAGATGACTGAGCAGTGGTTAGATCAGGTTTTTGTAACCACTGCTTGGAACCACTGTCTATCAACTGTTGGTAACCATGAGGATGCCTATTTACCCTTGGCTTAGAAGCCTTTTTATAAGTCTTATAAACCATAGGCACCTTTTGATATTTAGGTTGGCTTTTACCTCTTGAAAACTGGTTTGATGGAGGTGCATCTGTCACTTGAATTTCTCTCTTGAACAGTGGTTTGCTTTAAAGCTTTTGTGACAGATGTTTCAATTGGCTCAAAATTCTGTTTAGTTTTGTTTTCAGGAAAGCTTGAACTTTCTCTTTCAAGAGCCTTTGCTCTAATCTCTTTTACCTTTTGATGATAGATTTTGAGATAGGCACACTCTTGGGTCATGTGATTTGTTTTGTTGCAAATGGTGCATCTAGGAGAGTTGGGTATAACACAAGTTTTGTTTATATCATAGGCTTTTAAAAAAAACAATTTGCAGCCACTTGATTTCTCTTTTCTCAAAATTCACAGAACAAGTATTTAACCTTTTCTTTCCTTTTCCTATCAGACTTTTTGAGAGCAGTGGTTGTAATCTCTGCTGGCAAGTCTTTGATAGGGATAACCAGTGCTTTTATACCATCAGTGGTTGAAAAGTCCATTGGCTGAAGTTTTCTAAAATATCACATTAATCTGACCAGGTTGGTTTAAACTGATATTTTTCAATTTCCTTTTCTTTTGCTGAAACCTCTGGTTTTTCAAGAGTGATTTTGTTTCTATTTTTATCTGTGATCTTAATTTCTTCACTAGCCAAGTTTGTTTGGTCTATTTCAACCAACTCAGAATCAATTTTTGCAACATTTTCACAAGTCTGGTCATAATCTCTAAAGCCTATTCCAAACTTTATGTTGCTCTTGATTTGAGCATCAAGCATAAGCTCATAACCTTTACAAGACTCTACCCGTTTTTCACAAGTGATTTGGGTATTTTCAAGCTCCTGTTTGCAAACCTGGTATTTTTCTACCATGGTTTGGAGTGGTCTTTGGTTATGCTTGATTCATGCCTCAGGCTACTAATTTCAGAATCTTTTTCACTTAACTTTGTTTTTAACTCTTTAACAAGTTTTTCAAAATTAAGTTCATCTTCTAAAATTTTGTTTCTCATGTTTTCATTCACCTGTTTTATGTTTGCAAAAGCAATAATGCATTTGTCAGAACATAGATCTTTTAGGATCTGAGATGATACCTTCGAAGCAGCCATAAGAGCACAATCACACTCTTCTTCTTCACACACCTGCTCATCCCATGGGTCAGATAGAGGGTCTTTTTCAACATCAACAGTATTTTCTTCAACCACTGGTGTAACTTCTGGTGTAACCACTATTTCACAACAATCAAACACATCAGACTTTAACTCCTGCTCCACAGATTCATAACCTTCAACAATGGTCTCCAAAGCCATTAAACATATATTTTCATAATCATTTTTGGCTATGAGAGCAAAGTTTTCATCTGTTAAATCCTTAGGCAAACTACCCCAATCAACAAAACCTTGTGTGAAAAAGCTTTGTTGATTAACCTCTGCTGGTGTAGCAGTGGTTTGAGTAGGTTGAGTAACTTGTGGCCATTTGCTACACATGTACTTGAGGTGGTGCTTGGACATATTGAATCTGTGGTGCAGGTGCTTGAACATAATGGACAGGAACTATAGCAACAGGATGTGCAAAGTGTGCAGTATTTTGCATTTGAGGTACAGGGGTATACTGGGAATATTGGACAATGTTTTGAGGTCTGTTGCCAGGATGTGTTACAATTGGTCCTGCAGATTGTGATATGCATTCTCTTGCAAAGTGACCTATCTTGTTACATTTTCATTTAATTTTGGACTTATCCAACCCTACCTTTAACCCCCCATGCAATCCTGGAAATCGTCTACCAGTTCTTTTATAGAATTTACTTGCTCTAACACTTAAAAGTGCCAGCTGATGCAAAATGTCCATCTCTTCAAGGTTAGTGGGTTCAAAATGTTATAAGTCATTCATTTCAAAAGACAAATTGTTAGAGGTCTGGCTTTCACAAGTTGCAGCAAAAGCAAAATTGGTGTACTAGGATCAGAGTTGAAATTGTTTCCAGATGTTATGTCAATGTAATGATCATAACTCTGATCCTTTCCACAGCTAGACCCCTCCTCATGACTATACAAAGTAGTGTTTCCCAGAGTATAATCATCAGTCATTTTCCCTGACTCTTGCAACTTCTTTTTCTGGTTCAACTCTCTCTCATAAGTGAGGAGTCGTCCATGAAGTTGTGTCAAGGTCATGTCCTTATAACCAACAGCTGTTCGAGTGACATAAGCTACAGTCTCCCATTTCTCAGGTGAGGATCTCAAGAAACGACTATTGATAGTTGAATTTGGGAGTTCTACATTTACCAATTTAAGCTCACTGATGAGACAGCTATATCTTTCGAACTGTTAGGTTAATGATTCACCCTTAACGTGGCAAAATGCTTCATACTGTTGGTTTAACACACCTCTCGATTATTCTCTATCACCTCTTCAGTACCACCGAATTGCTCTTTAAGAGTGTCCCATAACTCTTTAGCACTATTACAATGAAGTAATCCCACATAAATCTCATTAGGCAAGGCCAAAGTAATGATACTAAAGGCCTTAGCATCCAATTCAATCTTGAGGAAATCCTGTTCAGAGTAATTTTCAAGTTTCTTAGGGACTTGAGTGTGGGGATCCTCTGTGCTTGGAACCATGGGTATATGAGGTCCAAACACAACAGCATCTGGTGTTATGTTGGGCGAGAATATGACCCATCCTACGTTGCCAAATAAAATATTCATTTCGTTTCAACATAGGTGGTTTGAACATGGATCCAATATTGGATTCAGATGTGTTTTGTGCCATTTCTCTTGTTTACAACAGATTTGTGTTTTAAAAACTTTTGTAGCAATAAAACTCGGTATTCAAGTATAACTATCAAATGAATTAGCACAAAGAGCTGATCTATTCAAATCAATTTGACTGTTAAATCAAAATTGATTGACCGAGCTCTGATACCAACGGTCAGGATCTAAGTTTCAATTGCGTGTAGTTTTTGTTTCTAAGAATGGAAAATGGATTAAATTAGAAAGAAATGTAGCGGAATTAATGGAAAACTTTTACTACAAGCAATTAGTCGTTTGTTTTCATCACCATCATGCTTTCAAGTTGATAAATTTTGCATGTGATTTACAAACTCCCCCTTAGCCAATTACAATCGTTTGATAGTAAGAAATGAAGAAGATAAAGTGCGAAATGATCTTTTTTAGGAAGACGAAGTTAACTGTTACAGTGTTCACCTATTTATACTAACTATCTAACAACTGAGCATCTTTTGTGACGTCATGGTTGATAGTGACAGCTAACAAAGTTATAACTAACTCAAACACTACTAAGCTATACTATCAGTGCATAGCACTGTTACATTGAATAACGAAAAACTATGCTAAGCTCTGATCTCTATCCTCTTATCTTGATTCTTCTGTCAGACCTTTGCTTCTTGAACTATCAGATGACAGAAACAGATGTTTAGGGAAAGCAGTGTAAAGGTTTATCAGTGGTTGTAACCACTGATAGTTGAACCAAAGCTCGAATAGTGTATTTGGCTTTGATATCATATGTTCCTTTGTTAGGGTTAGATCTCTATAGTAATGTTAGATCGCTCCTGAGTAGCTCGGGAACCGAGGTTTGTATCTATTGTCCATATATGCAGAATATATATGACAAGTTAATCACATATGCAAGAATTACTCATTAAAGTTTGTTTTATTGATCAATAGTTCATATACATTCGAGATCCTGATCCGACAGAGCTTCGCCTCAAAGTGTATAAAAGTTACAAGTGAGAGAACCTAAGGCATCTATTTATAGATGAACAAGTTCGCTGGGGAGGATACAAGTTCAGGCGAACTTGTTGAACAAGTTCATCTGAACTTGTTCACACTTTCTATTCCGGGCGAACTTGTTCTCTATTTACATAAATACTTTGATTTTCAAACATATTTTAATCTAATCTAAACAAACTCGATACAAGACTAAGACATAGACATACTGCACCAACAGAATCCCCCTTGGATATCGTTTTCGTCTTGATTAGTCTTCAAAAGCTCTATCTTCAAATCTTCTATCTGCAATGCCCAAAGAAGTTCTTATATGGTTTCTTCCTTCTCTCTTGCTTAGGAGTCGGCGTTTGATCAGTAGGTGGCACCTTTGTCATAAACTGAATGTCTAAGTCTCGTCTCCCTACTCTTTTCATGTAAATGTTCAAGCCGCCGTTCTTCTTTCACGAACTCTTCACGCTCTAGCTCTCGCCAACTTGATCCCACATCCTTCCAGAATTTACGCCGTGAGCATAACAAACATTAATAATCCCTTGATATTGCTTCGCTTGGACCTCCTCACGCTTCTCATAACAAATCTTGTTGAAGAATAAACATCGAATATCCTCGTTTAAACAGTTTACTAGCCACATCGGGTCTAGTATGCGTATCATTCTCCATAATCCCTAAAAACCTTCTTTTTGTAGCACTTCAGCTGACCTTTCTTTTGTAATATCCAGCTGATCTTCGAATCTCAAAACTATAACAGCTTCACACATCACTGGATCAACTTGCCACCAATTGAATAAAGTATAGAAATCCTGCTCGATTGGCATAAGTGGCATATTCTTCATTGCTCGCGGACATTTCATTATCAACGTAATGTCTTTCTCACATGTTCGTTTTTTAGTCTTGATTCGGCGTTTTGGTATAAACGGCTTCCAGTATTTGAAACCTTGAGTCGCTTCAAATTTTATCATCTTCCGTAGCAATTGATCAATAAACTTCATCTGATAGCTTATGTTCCTCATTTGCACAAGTTCTTCCACATCCCAGTAAGGTAATGTACTAAAATATGCCATGTATCAAAAGTACTGTACGCAAAATTCACGTTTGATGGCATAGACATTAAACTCCTTTAACCACCCCCAACTTAGGATATCACCTAATGACTTGTCGGCGTCTCTGGTAAAGAATGCTAATGGTCGTCGTAACTTTCTTTCTTTAGGCATTTCTGAAAACCAGGATTTCTTTGCTTCAGCGATCTTAGGTTTCGTCATAGGCTTTGGAACTTTTCCTTCACGAACAGACTCAGCTATCTTTCTTTCAACAAATCTTCATTCAGCTGTTCATAGATTTCTTTGAACGTAGGAAAACTATCAGTGTTTGATCCAACATACTTCTCTGTTTCATTCTTTTCATCGTCCGATCTATCTTCAATAATAACTTTGTCATAATCATCAGCATCAGATCTTCGTTTGTTTGGTTCAAACGTGTCGATGTTCACAATATCTTCTTCAAAATCGAAATCAAAAGATTCAGCAGCTTAGCTAACTCTTCTTTAGACATGTTGTGCACAAATTCACCTTCTTCAACGTTATGATCCAACATAAGCATTAACGATTTTGCATGTACTATAGCAATTGGCATAACAACAATCGCATCAGTCAATTCTTCATCTGTTTGCCCTGCTTGCCCTGATGGCTCCCCCTACTCTGATCTTCCATCATATTCACATCATCATTCAGTAAGGAAGTGAAATCAAACTCATCGTTCACTTTCGCATCAACTACTTTCAATCCAACACCATCCTGACCATCGTCATTACCATCATCATTGTCAGAATCATCTTTTGGATCATCTGCAGGCTCATCATCTTTATCTTCATCCTCAACTTCATCATCGTCCTTCTGTTCAGTTTCTTTCTCTGGAATACCCTCTAGAATAATCTCGGACTCAGAAGCTTTTGAAGTATCAACTGTTTCAGACACAGGCTTTTCAGCTGTCTTAGGTACACCTTCGATCACATTCTTGCCTTTACCATGTGTTGCAAGCTCTTTCTCAGCTTTCTCTTTAGCTTCTTGCACATCTGAACGTTCGTATTCAGCCCGGAAATCAATACCCAGACTATTCAATAACACTTTCTGAAGTCTGGTAAACCTTCTATCATTCAATTCTCGATCGTAACTCAGCAATTTCTTTCTGCAATCTTTCATTTGCGTCCTGCAGACTTTCAATAAATGCTTTCAAGTACCCATGATCTCCTTCTAGAAACTTCACTTTGTCACTCAAAATTTCTTTTTCAACCTCAGTTTGATTTACATTCTGTTCCAGAGCAACTTTTTCAGCTTCATTCTTTGACAATCTTTCTTCCAATATTTTTATTTTCTTTTCTAATTCATCGACATTAGTATCCGGAAAGAAATCATTCAGATCTTCAAGACTAACAGGCTCTTCAGGCATATCTCCAAGCATCTTTGACCTCGGAGTTATCTTTGGTGTAGATTTTAGTGTACTCTTTGGTGTATGCGGTGAAGTATGAACTGGAACCTCTTTAGAATAGAACTTTCAGGTTGTGATGTTGTCGGAGGTTCTTGAGATTCAATAATTGGAATATCTAGCAAATCGGACACATGAAGTTCTTTTTGTGACTCCTGGTTGCTCAGTAGATTCTTGAATCGAAGAAATATTAATCGTTTCAGTCGCAGGAGGTTCTTGTGTAACTCCTATTTCTTTAGCACCAGAAGGTTCTGTAACTTCTTTGTGCTTCTTTTGACTAACATAACGACGGCTTTGCGGCTTCTGCATTGCTTTTCTCCCCTTTGTACTCGGAGAACATGTAGTCTTCAAGGTAGAATCTTTAGCTGAAGACTTTACGTGCTTAGCCTTTTTCTTTGGTCTCTCTTCATCAGAACCCTTGTCAGAACCTGGTTCATAATCAGCATCACCTTCCTTTGATTTTTCTATCTCTTTCTCTGCAGTAGCCATTTTTATCCCTTTCTCTAGTGAATTATCATTATCTTCATTCTTATCGGAAGTTGCAGAGATTACATCGTCATATTGAGTATCTTTTTCTGTCTCTTGAATTTGAATATTTATCACAGCACTAGAACCAGCTTCTCCTTGAACATTCTCTGGTTCATCTTTATCAATAAGCATCGTTTCAACTTTCTTTGTCTTTCTAGATTGTTTCTTTTTCTCTTCAACAATTTTCTTCAGAAACCAATCGCTACGTTTTTCTTTGAAAGTCGCTAACTTATCTTCTTCAGCTTTAACTTCTTTCTCATCACCACTTCCTGCCTTTCTCCACTTGTATTCAGGTGGTGCAATGTAATCTAAAGAATTAACAGCACCAAACAGTGGTTTTGCAACTAGAGCTGAAGCTTGCTTCTGAAACGTAATAAGCTTCTTGACTGTTGTATCATCCATGTGGCTTAGATACAGAATGTCATTTGGATCTTTCGCTATTTTCTCAAACTTGTCGTCAATAATCATTTGCATAAATCTCGGGTACATCATAAGTCTGTTTGTTCCCATATTGTTCTTCATGTGTGTAAACACGAGCTTTGAGAAGTTAAACTTCTTGTTTAGAACCATTGTTGTAGCCATACATGCCATGTAGTCTTGAACATCATCCAAACCAGCTTTGCGATGACTAAAAGCTTGAATAATTGCGTGCATGAGAAACTTGTAGGGATTAGGAACTCCCCCTTTCTTCAACGTCGATTCGTTAACCTACCTTTGTAACCCATTCGATAAAAGCATCCACGAACCATTCTTTCATCTAATAACATTAGATCATTCGCATTATCACCAAAATTCAGAACCTTCCTGATGTCTGTCTCAGTCACAATAATCTCTTTATCTTCATTCCCAATGTGTACAATCGACTTGATCTCCGAATTATCTTCATTTAGCGACGCTGCATTCCAAAATTATAAACATGAGATCTATAAACCATCGTCTTTTCGGTAATCGCCTTATGTATCGGTATTCGTGCCATGAAATCCAGAATACTGTTGTCGGCAGCCAGTGATGGACAGATCGTCTTGTCGAGCAATACACACGTGTTATGAAATTTCGAGAAAGAAAGCTTAATATTCTGCAATCACGAAAATCAAGACAAACACTTAGAAAAATTTCACAATTTTCACACAAATATACATCAAGTTCGGGGGAACTTGATAAACAAATACACATCAAATGCACATTAAGTTCTGGCGAACTTAATATTAACAAGTTTTGATTGAATATCAAACAAGTTCGGGTGAACTTGATAAAATTTATGAATTTTGAAATGACCAAACAAGTTCGGGCGAACTTGTAAGATATACAGCATTTTTCACTTTTGAGGACAAGTTCGGCTGAATTTGGTTCAAAGAACCAATTAACAAGTTCGGGCGAACTTGTCTTCGTTTTCAATCAAAACCTGCAACAATCATATCCATGCATTCTTGACACAATCAAACACATGTTTAAGGTCGTTTATTGTTATTTAACAGATTTCATTGTTCAATTTGTTCTTAAACACCCTAAATCTAGTCGTTTAAGTATGTTCAGATCCAGTTCAATCAAACTCAGTTATTTTATGGTCCAATCTCAAATTTCTCACCTCTGCCATGATCAGTAGTGTGCCAATCACCAAAGATCAACACAAATTTTGGCAGCAATTCGTTACAAATGTGTCAATTTTGATTTCGCTCACAATCGCTCAAGTTCGCTCTGATAGACAAGTTACAGGTGAAATGAAGTTCGAGCGAACTTGTGCCTTATATAGTGTAACAAGTCCGGGCGAACTTGTAAACACTCAACACTAAAGACCAGTACAAGTCCGGGCGAACTTGATAACAAAACAATGTCCTTATACCCTGATCAAGTTCGGGCGAACTTGATTAAATCCAAAACCAACTTTTTCAAAATTTTCAATTTTAACCCTGAACTTTTCAACTTTTACCAGTTTTAACAATCCACTCAGTTGACCAAGTCCAAGTTAATGACCTTGGTTAACCGATTTCTCTGCCGAGTCCAAGTTAATGACCTCGGTTTGACCCGTTATGAACAAACTGTTGGTTTTTCTCAAAAATTAAAGTTTCAAATTAATTAAATTTTAATTGTTTTCGCTTATCAGATTTTACAGATTAGCTCCCAGCTCGTTGTCAATTAGATTTCCACCAGTTTAGCACCTTACCAGACTTCAAAGATCCGTTCTTCATCATTGGCTTGTTGAAACTAATGTAGAAACAAAATCTTTTTGTATTTTTGAAAGTTTATGCTAAAACATACTGAAAATCTTTTTGGTTTTAATCTATAAAGCAAGTAAACTATGTACAAACATATTTACAGACATATTTTTGTGAATTTGTGTCTAAGGATCATATCAGTTGATTGAGACATATCACCAGTACCGTTGACCTTATGATGACTTTAAGTTTTAAACTCGTTTACCTAGATTGTCGATATGTTTGTCCACTTAAACTTCGACACATTTCTCAATTGTTCCAAGATATCTTAGTTAGAATTATGAAACTTGACTAAATTATGGTTCCCATCTCAGAATATACTCCCGTATCAAGATTCCCTAAATTTCATCTTACAGGTGAGTATAGCGTAATTGATATCTGTATCTGGGTTTTGCGAGGCCTTGCGAGCTCAGGTTAGTACCAACGTACAGACAAAGAGATGAAGGCTCGACTTTAACGTGTGTTCCAATTAAGGAATCTTTTAAGCACTGCAAATGATTAGATCTTTCGATTATTTTCTATTTTGCATGCAGTTTTGGGGTTTTTTGCAAAAGTATTATAGAAGTTCTAGGCTATTGCTTCCGCAAAATCAGAAGAACTTGTATAATACCCCAGATATCAATCATCTATAATGACCTCGTATCTCAGAATCAGGCAATCTCTCAAACAAAATTTCGGAGTACTAAGTCCATATATCCGAGAGATGTTAATCCACAAGTTTAAGCAGTTGTAAAATTTAGTTTATATCCCGGAAACAATTTACTGAACGTTTAAAGTCTATCGACACATCCGCAGTAAGACTTGTTTATACTTTTAAACTTTACAATTCTTTAGCGTATTGTGATAGTTATACCCTGCGCTTTTCACTTTGGCTACTACCATGCGCGGCCCATAATGTATACCACATAGCCCCTCATGAACCTCCTTGATCAGGTATTGTGCATCATGTTTGTTAACACAGCGGAGTGAAGGACCCATGTAAGAGCGTCGGTACAGAATACCGTCAACCATCTCGTAATTAAGGGCTTTGCATCGTAACTTACATGCTTGCGCTTTATCGTCTGGTAAAGAACCATGTAACAAATACATCACTATTGGAGATATCCATGATGGATCTCCTACTTCGACCATTGTTACTTGTCTGAGAGGGACTGATGGATTACTTAAAACTTCAATGCGAACTTACTTTGTCAAATGTTTAAAACTAGTTGCTGAGTTGCTGCTAGTTTACTTAGAGCGTCAGCATGTTTGTTTTCACTTCGCTTGACGTGTGTGACTTTAAATTGTTGGAACTGTGCTATAAGAGCTTTAGCTTGCGCCAAGTACAAAGCCATGATATCTCCATTTGCATCGTACGTTCCAATTACTTGCTCAGCAACTAATAATGAATCAACGTGGGCTTCTAAGTTTGTTGCACCCATTTTAAGCTTTGAGGCGTAAGCCTGCTAAGAAAGCTTCATATTCGGCCTCGTTGTTGGTGCTTTTAAAATCCAACCGAATTGCATATGTGAATTCTGCTCCCTCTGGACTCATTAATCGAAGACCTACTCCAGCCCCGTCACTGTTTGATGCGCCATCTGTAAACAGTGTCCAGGCTCTATTGTCTATGACTGGGACTGGGTTTTGAATTGCTTGACATTCTTCAATTTTATCAGCAGGAATTTCAGTGATGAAATCTGCCAAAACTTAGCCTTTGATAACTGGTCTAGGTTTATAACAGATGTTATAACCTCCCAATTCTATTGCCCACTTCGCAGGTCGTCCAGAAACATCTGGCTTTGTCAAGACTTGGCCAATGTGAAAATTTGTTAAAACTGTAATAACATGTCCTGAAAAATATCTTTGCAGCCTGTGCGAGGCGTGGACCAATGCTAAAACTAATTTCTCCATAATTGAATACCTTGTCTCTGGGTCATTCAACATCTTGCTGATATAATAAATTGGAGACTGGACCCCTTCGTGTTCTACCAACAAGACAGCACCTACTGCTACCTTAGATGCAGCAAGATATAAGACCATGGGTTCTTTTACTTGAGGAGCAGTAAGTGTGGGAAGTTGAACTAAACAATCTTTCATTTGCTGGAAAGCTTGATCAGCTTCAGGAGTCCATGCGAACTCTTTGCTCTTCGTACAATTGCGTAAGGTTCGAATAAATGGATAAGACTTTGCAGCATGATTGGCGAGGAAGCGGTTTAGCGCAGCTAACCTTCCAGCCAAACGTTGCATCTCTTTGATGGTATTAGGAGAAGACATTTTTTGTATTGCTTCGACCTTCTCAGGATTAACTTTGAAACCGTCCTTGGTGACGATGAAACCCAAAAATTTTCCCTCCTCCATGCCGAAGGAGCATTTGCTTGGATTTAACTTTAAATTTACCTTTCGCAGAGAATCAAAAGTTCGTTGGATGTTGTCTAACATAGTGTCTCTGAATTACTCATAATGACCAAATCATCAATGTAGACTTCCACAGTTTTCCCGATATCATCTCCAAAAACTGCATCCATCAATCTTTGATAAGTAGCTCCTTCATTGCGGAGACCAAAAGGCATCTTGGTATAACAAAAAATGACCTTCTCCATGCGAAAAGCTGTTTTATCTTCGTCCTCTTTTTTCATCAAGACTTGATGATAACCTTTATAACAATCTAGAAAACATTTCCAGCGAAAGGAAGCTAATGAGTCAACCTTTTTGTCAATCTCGGGAAGAGAATAACAATCTTTCGGACATGCCTTGTTTAAATCCTTAAAATCTACGCACATCCGCCATCCGCCATTATGTTTCTTTACCATGACTGAGTTTGCCACCCAGGTTTGGTATTTGACTTCGCGCAGAATACCAGCATTTAATAACTCGGTGACTTGTTCGTTCATCGCCTCTGTCTTTTCTGACCCGAGGCTACGCTCTTTCTGTACAACTGGTTCTACTGATGGAAATACATTCAGACAATGTTCCGCAACGTTGCGTGGGACACCGACCATGTCGGCAAGTGTCCAGGCGAAAATGTCTTTGTTGCGAAACAACAGTAGTTTAAGTTTTGCGCAAATTTCAATACTGACTGCAGGCCCTAACAGGATTGTTTGCTCGGGATACTTATTGTTGAGTACCCATTTTTCTGGTTCGTTACTTGGCAATGTCTTGACAGCCTTATTACTGGTTCTTCAATAGACATGATTTCTTTCCGCACATAAAGTATAGCTATACAATTTGGTGTTGGAAAACCACAGGCGGCATGTGGAGCGGAGGTAATCATACTAAAATCACGCTGAGCGCAGCGTCCCAATAGTACAACGTGACGGGAATTTGCCGGCATCACCATGAAGTTAACATTACTCGTTCGAGAACACCTCCCATTAGATAAAGTAACTGGAAAAAGGATTTGTCCTAGAGGAAAGACAGCCTCATTGCAGAATCCAGTTAATGGAAAATCAACTGATTCCAAGCGTGCTTTGTCCTCAGGATCTAGCTGCTTGAAGCACTGCTCATACATAATATCCATGGAACTACCAGGATCTATAAACATATAATCTGTTTGGTAGTGTCCAAAGATACCTGTGATAATCACTGGCCGGTCTTCTTGAGGACCTCCTGGAACGATAGGAAAAATGACTTGTTGTTCGCGCCATGTGTTGTTTTGAAAATGTTGAAGGCTACGCTTGCGCAACGAGCCGCCTTGAATCATGGAAACTTGCTGTTTCATTTTCTTGTTGCTAGGCCCTTCGTCCCTGCGCGTAATCTGTTTAATCTCTTTGCGCACATTCTGGAGTAGATGTGTAAGCTTCCAACTCTTTAATGCTTTTTCAATCTTTGTGCGCAGACTGATGCAGTTATCTGTTGTGTGACCTGTGTCTCTATGATAGTCACAGAACAAATTTGGGTCTTGCCCTTTTTTGTTTTTCATTGGTTGTGGCTGCTTGAACTGATAATTCTCAGTGATGAGAACTTCAGCCGGAGATTTCATCAAGGGAGTCCACTGGCATTCCCTATTCTCATGTTTAATCGCTTTTTGAGTTGTTATCTTGTTGATTGTTGCACGCGCATCAATTGGTGAATAAGGAGAATACGAATTCTGACTTGAATCTTTCCAATTTCTCTTATACTTGCGACTACCTCTACTCAGGTCTTGCGGACGATTTTGAGGTAGAGGTGGCCTGTTAGAATTTAAGTTGCGCTAAGTCTGGGCGTAGACCTTGGCTGCCATCATGAGTTTATCCCAGCTTTTTGGAAGGCCAGTCGTACCAGACAACACTTTAATCATTTCGTCACACCTTACCGCGTATTTGAACTGCGCGCGTATAAGGCCTTCATGAACATCTCCAATCTCCAACACCTCTTTATTGTAACGTGTAATAAAATCTTCGAGGTTCTCATCCTCCCTCCGCCAGATGTTCATTACATCTGAGGAGTCGCGCACGTATCGCGGTTGCTAACTGAAGTGTGTAAGAAAATTTTCTTTTAAGTCATTCCAAGAGGAAGTTTACCTGTCGGCAAATTATCAAACCAAAGGCGCGCAACGCTGGTAAGGGTCTGTACAAATAGGTGACACCACATTGGCAATGTCCAGCAACCAAGTAACCCTGCACCCGGGAAAGAGGTGCATGTGATCATCAGGATCGTTTAAACCGTTAAACTTTCCAACGTTGGATGGTAATTTCGCTCGCTCCAATGGAGCCAGTGCTATCTCTCTAATAAACTTTGATTGTTCAGCTGCTTCGGTTGGCCGATGCACCAAATTGTAATCATGCTCAGCTTCTGGATTGTATACTGCACGTACTTTTGGCTTGTAACTAGCATGATCTGCAGATATTCGATTGAAAATACTTGCACTATCCCCTACCTCATAGGTCATATCGAGCTCATCGTGTTGGGTGTCCCGCTTCTGTGAAGACCGCGGGCCCAAACGAGAGTGGACAGATGCCCGACGCTGAACTTCGTTTATACCAGAATGAACATGATCATTCCTGGTTTTAGAATACATTTCTGTTCCGTCTTCAGACATGTGTGAAGGGGAACGAGCATGATTTTGAGTATTGTAACTCAAAACTCGAGGTGCCGGCGAAGCACGGAACTCCAGTATTAAAACCACAGCTTGAAAAGCTGGAGTTCCGGTTTGGGCACATAGCTGAGCATGCATAGCGTTTAAAGCTGCTTGAGATTTGATTAACCACGATAATGGAGTCTCTCCAGGTGGTAAAATCGACGTAACATCAACCTGAGGAGCCACCGGAGTTACTGGAATACTCGCATGATCGGGATCATACTGAGCACTAGCTTCACCGGAGGAATCCTCAATATTTGTCTGTCGATCTGAGGTCCGACAACAACGCGACGGATCTCTGATCGAGGACCTTGAAAAGATGATCCATCAGCCGTGATGCTGCAGATCTAGGTGAAACGAAACGAAAGATGAGAAAAAGGATTGAGATCGGTGGGCGCCAATGAAGAAACCCTAGATCAACTAGACCGGAATCTAAGTAGATATATGGAATGGGCTCTGCATAAAAGGGTTAACCCTTCGTTTGGTTTCACGATGAAGAAGATTGAAACAATACTCCGGCTGATCCTGCAAAACAGGACACCGTTAGCTCGCCACGAGGAGAAGGGGGTTCTCTCCGTGACCACCCTCTGGTGTGAGAATAAGTACAGGTAGTCGGAAGTAAAGTATTGTAAGAGAGAAAGTAGTTGAGAGTGAATACCTTTCCTTGAACTCCAAGTTACTTATTTATAGCCGGTGTTTGGCGCCAAAAGGAGAGATTGTTAACTTTAACGGAATCCTCTGGTATTCCGTTAATGCTTGTGGCAATCCGTTAGTGCACACGGATCGTGAGCTCATCGGTGGTTAGGGAGGTGCCACGTGTCAAGATGAGATCACTACATTTTATAAATGTGAGCATGTCATCACCGTGATCTTCCTCAGCCGTCCAGATGCTGCCATGTGGCAATTGGTTATAACCGAAAAGATGCTTGCACGATTAGGTGTTAGTGTCTTCTAGAAGATTTCACACTTGTTACCCATCTGTTGTTCGCCACGTGTACATTCTGTTACAACAGAAAAGATTCTCTTTGCTTTTGCACCAAGTCAAGGATTTTGCTAAGGGAAAGTTTCTTAGGATTAACTGTTTCCTTGCGCGAGAAGCGCAAGTTAGTTAACTGATCTTCTTTCTTCTCCTTGCTGCTTAGCGCAACGTTTGGTGGATACTTGCTTTGATATAAATATCCGCGCAAGGTTTGTGCATGAAGCATTATCAAACGAGATTGTTCAAGGTTAACTTTGAACCTTGCGCGAGCTCGCGCAAGGTAGTTAAATGAAGCCTTATCAAATGAGATTGTTCAAGGTTAACTTTGAACCTTGCGCGAGCTCGCGCAAGGTAGTTAAATGAAGCCTTATCAAATGAGATTGTTCAAGGTTAACTTTGAACCTTGCGCGAGCCCGCGCAAGGTAGTTAAATGAAGCATTTATCCAAAGAGAATGTTCAGGCTTTTAACTTTAAAGCTTGGTGAGCCCGCGCAAGGTAGTTATATGATCCTTTCCTCTCTTGGATATTTGGCGCAGAGTTCTAATAAATCTCATTTTGGCAAAGAAGTCTGCGCGAAGTCTCCTTAGTAGTTATTAATGGGTATGGTTTCCTTGATTGGCGCACCATTGATGTACTATCATTTCCTTTGTGACACAAAATTCTTTTTAGCTTTTTCAATGTTTTTGTACTTTTTTTATTTTTCTTATGTTTTTGTATTTTCTCATAATATTTCTCCCCCTAAAATCAAAAACGTATTTTTGTATTTTAGTTTTTAAGAAATACTAATCTAAAAGATAAACAAACCAATGCAGATCACGTGAACTTGTCGTCCGATCTATATTCAACCTCTGCCTCCGCACCTGTCAACAAATTTTTAATACCGTTAAGCCTCATTAGATATTTAAATCTTGTTAAAGGAAAAGCTTTGGTATAAAAATCGGCTTTTTGTTCATCGGTATGGATTTTTTCAATTCGCACCAACTTGTTTTCGTAACAGTCACGAATGAAGTGGTAACGAATTTCTATGTGTTTAGTTCGAGAGTGATGAACTTGATTTTTAGTAATGTCGATAGCTGCCTTATTATCTACATATATAGGCGTATCAAGAAATTGCAATCCAAAGTCCCTCATCTGTTGTTGAATCCATAGGATTTGTGAACAACAGCTGGAAGCAGAAACATATTCTGCCTCACAAGTAGAGAGAAGACCATGGTTTGTTTCTTGCATTGCCACGTTACTAATCGAGTTCCGAAGAACTGGCAACCAGCTGTCATAGACTTTAAATTCAGCTTGTCCACCCCAAAGTCAGAATCAGCATATCCCGTCAGATCGAAGTTGTCGTTCTTTGGATACCACAAGCTGGTGCTTGGACATCCCTTCAGGTAGTGGAATATTCTTTTCACAATCTGCATGTGAGATACTCTGGGCTGGACTGATATCTTGGCAAAGATAGGTAGGATACATGATATCTGGGCGAGATGCCGTTAGATACTTAAGTGATCCTATCATCAACCTATAGAGCGTATCATCCACTTTGGTTCTTGTTTCGTCGATGCAAATTCCGTGATTCAGCGCCAGAGGAGTCGAAAGCTTCTTCAAGCTATCCATCTCAAACTTCTTCAGAATATCATGAACATATTTCATTTGATGAATGAATACGTCATCTAGTAACTGATCAACTTGTAACCCAAGGAAGAATTTCATTTCGCCCATAGAAGACATTTCGAACTTCTTCTTCATTATCTTTTCGAATTCTTTGCAAAGACTATCATCTGTTGAACCAAAGATGATATCATCCACATAGATTTGTAGATGATTAGATGACTTCTGACTTCTTTGGTAAACAATGTACTATCCACTGTGCCTCTTGTAAAGCCATTTCGAACGAGATGTTTGATAACGTCTCGTACCAAGCTCTCTAGGCTTGGTGTAATCTGTATAAGGCTTTTTCCAGGAGATATGCTTTGTTTTGTTCAGCGGATCGACGAACCCTGGTGGTTGGCCGACGTACACTTGCTCACGTAGCTTACCGTAAAGAAATGTGGATTTCATATCTAACTGGTACACTTTAAAACATTTCCAAGCAGCGAATGCAAGGAAAATGCGGATTGACTCTAAACATGCAACCAGTGCATATACTTCCGTATAGTCAATTCCTTCTTGCTAGTGGAAACCTTTGACAACCAACCGAGCTTTGTTTCTAACGATCACACCTCGATCATCTCTCTTGCACTTGAAGACCCACTTCGTATCTATCGCTTTTTGCTTTGGTGGTAAATTGACAAGTCTCCAAACTCCCAGTTTCTCAAACTGTAACAACTCTTCCTGCATCGCAATTACCCGGTTCTCATCACCCAAAGCTTCATTCACAGTCTTTAGCTCGATTTGAGATATGAAACATGAATAATAGCAATGATCTTGAGTCGGAGCCACTCGAGTATAGAAACAACTTAAAACTTTGTTGATCTGGCTTCTCGTTCTCACAACTGTCTGTAACTCTCCAATTATGTTATTCGATGGGTGATATGAATAAGATCGCGGAATCTCCTTGCTAGGAACATCAACCGTACTATTCTGATTCGTAAAATTCAGATCAACTATCAAATCAACTTCAGGAGTACTAGATGTTGCTTCATTTTGAGTGCTAGGGCCAGCAGATTGGTTTAACATATTGGATAGCTGCTCGGATTCTTCGACAGAGGAAGATTCTCCATCATCATCGGAAGTTGGAGCTTCATCAGAGTCGGAATTTTGATTCTGAGAAAGAATGGGCTCTGTAGTTACATTTCCTGGTTCAGTGGAAACATTTGCTGGAGTTGTAGTCGGTGTTACTTCTGCTTCAGAAACTTGTTCAACTGAAACACCACTACTACTCGGACCTGCACCAGAAGATGATGTACCAACATAGGTTGATTAACCACTATTGGCCTTTTGATTAGCCGACTGATGAAGATAATAAAGAGTTGCAAGATCTTCTTCAAAAGGTTCTTCTGGCAAGTCGAATGACTTCCACAAATCTTGATAATTGAACAGCCACGCATCGCCTTTTCTTTGAATAGGAGTTGTGTACAGAAAGCAATCAACATGTTGTGCTTCGACCACTCTTCTCAACGTAGGAATGTAAACTCTCCTGAGCGGACTAGCATAGCCGACAAAGAAACCTTACAGCGTTTTGGCACCAAAATTTCCATCCGAATCAATCACTATGCAAGGTGCACCAAACGGTTCTAGATATTTCAGATTTGGTTTCCTTCGGTTAATCATCTTGAGGCATGTATTTTTGGTCGGTTGACCGTCAAGACTCTGTTCAATGTGTAGCATACCGCTGCAATCGCTTCACTCCAAAAGCTGAGAGGAAGCTTTGAGTCAGCAAGCATAGTTCTTGTTGTTTCTATCAATGTTCTATTCTCCCTCTCTGCTACTCCATTTTGTTGCGGAGTGTATGGAGCACTAAATTCATGCAATATTCCTTTAGCGTTGCAAAATTCTTTCATCCAGGCATTTTTGAACTCCGTACCATTATCACTTCGAATTCGTCTAACAGGGAGATGGTATAGATTTTCAAGCTTTTTGAAGAGAAACACAAGATTATCGTACGTTTCGTCTTTGCTCTCCTGGAAGAAAACCCATGAATATCGAGAATAATCATCTGTGACAACTAGACAGTACAGATCTCCAGATATACTTCGAACATTTACCGGACCAAAAAGATCCATATGTAGTCGTTCAAGCAGCAGCTTTATGGAGTTAAGAATCTTCTTAGGATGTGACTTCTTAATCTGCTTTCCTTTCTTGCATTCAAGACAATGATCCATCATATGAAAGCTCTGAAGATTCACCCCCTCGACTAAGTCATTGTGAACCAGAAAATTAATTTTCCTCAGATGTATATGCCCCATCTTCCTGTGCCATAGAATCGAATCCTCATCTGTGGCTTTTGTTACAAAACATTGAGCCGACTTCGACGATGTGGTAGCAGCACCCATGTCTAGAACGTAAAGATCATTTTCGCGTGGAGCACGCATCAGAATCAACTCATCTGGAATCTTAAAACCCGGCTTAAGAATCATGCACTCCTTATTGTTGAAATGAACGGTGAACTGTTTATCGCAAATCTATGAAATACTAAGAAGATTGTTCTCTAGCTCGGCGATATAGTTAACACAATCAAATGACACCACACCATTCGAAAGCTTTCCCTCTGCCACGATCCGGCCTCCTTGATTACCAGCGAAGCCTACCTAACCTCCGTTAATCGCTTTAATATCAAAGAGCAGTGCTTTCATCCCGGTCATGTGTTGCGAAGCTCCGCTATCCAGAATCCACTTCGATAGTATGGATCTTTGGAGCCCCTGCACACATTAACAACTCAGTGAAAAAGTGCAATCCAAGCCTTTTTGGTCTTGGGTGTGGGATAATAATCTTCATAAACATCCCCATAAGCCCTCTGATATTCAAAATCATCATTTAAGCCTTCTTCGACATTTAAGTTTTCAAACTTGACTTTCTTCTTTTCTTTTGAAAGATTAGGAAAAATTTTGTCAATTTCAGTTTTACCCTTTGATTCAGACACTTTGTCATTACCTATCTTGACTGACTCAGGCTTTGCAACTTCAGATGTTGTTTTCTTAGCAACCCAGGTTTGAGATTTTATGCATGCTTTCTTAATGTAGAATTTTGAATCTTTGTTTTTGTTCGATTTGGAAGATTCGCCTTTTTCAAAAGTTGATTTCTCAGACTTTGATTCAGTTTTAGGTTTCACTTCAACTTTAGATTCATTGTTTCGTTTTAAGATTGTGATTGGCTTTTCAATCTCTAGGCGCTTAAGTTTCTCATCATCTGAAACGGTCTTTCTTCGGTGATACACGGGCTTTAATTTCGGACACTTGCGAGCAATGTGACCAAATTCATTGCATTTGAAGCAAGTCCGAGTATCATGAGAATGTCCACTAGTGGGTTTTACTCCACTTGCGGATTTAGCCTTATCCCGAAGTTCCTTCTCCTTTTTAAACTCATCATTTGATTGTTTTCCAATCAAACTTTCCTCCTGAACCGTGTTAGTCCCAAACACGAATTTCATGTTTTTATCCTTATATTCGTGAAATGGTGACTTCTGTTTCTTATTCAGTTCATCTTCAACCTCCAAACCCAAACCCGCTCTCCTGTTTTCAGGAAAGTCACCACCATTCTTTCGATAGTTGTTATAGTTTCTTTTGGGTTTTGAGTAAAACGTTTTCTCATTTCTCTCCAAATCTTCTGATGATACTTCGACAAGTTTGAACAATTTATCAAGTTTATCTTTTACATTCTGAATCGGAAAGCTATTGTCGAAATATAATCTATCAGAGTCCTTAACTTTGTACATGACAACGTTAGAATCATCACTTAGGCTATCTTCCGATGATGTATCGTCATCTTCGGATTGTGATTCAGAATTGTTCAAACTTGATTTGGTGCTACCAAAGCTGCCATCATCAAATTCACTCAACACATTCTCAACAACATTTTTCACCACTGCTTCACAATCATCGTTTGTGTAGGTTATGTCAATGTTCTCAGGCAACTCGTTTTTCTTTTCAGTCAAAAGTTCAGCATTAAGCGCCTTTTCCATCCCTTCAACTTTCTTGCGACAATATTTTTCACACAAGGGAGGTGGAACATTGCTATAATCCCCACGTTTCTTACCTTTTGCGTTCTTATCATTTTCTTCTGATGGAATCGTTGGAAGAATATGATCGATGACATAAGCGTTCGTGGTATAGCTTTTCAAAAGCTGTCTCACCCTTTCAGTTTCAATTTTCATATGTTGAAGCTCTTGTTTAGTTTCAGCAATGGTATTTATGTAAATGTTAATGGCATTTTGTTTTTCTATTACAGTTGCTTTTAACATTCTTACTATGTCATGTTGTTCAATGTTGTTTTTATCAAGTCTGTTGTAATCGCCTTTCATTTTGTCATAAGCTTCCTTCATTGTGCGATAAACATATTTAAAATTGTTGTTATGCACATTGAGTTCACTTATGATTTGATATTTTCGGCGCATTGCACACAAGGCTCAGTATATTTCGTACAAGGTTTTTCAACCTCAACGATTTGCACTTTTACAACCTCTTTTTCTACAACTTTTACCCCCGGACCTACCTTTGTCAAATTCGCCATCATCGCTTTGTTTGCGATCTCCATGAGATTTTCCTCATTCATCTCTTTAGTTACGTTAATGACTTCCTCAACTTCCGGTTTCTCTTCAACCACTTGCTCATGAGAAGTTTCGTTAAAACAGCCTGCAAAACTAGAAGTAATGTTAGGAGACAAAATGCTATGCATCTTCATTTGATGATAGAGCTCCTCTTCTTCTCTTTGTTGCATGTACTCTTCTAGAATCGCTTCTCTAGAGCTGCATTCTCAGCAGACATATCTTGCTCTTCCACGATCTCAGCCATTAGAGCAAATCCAGTCTTCTTGGCAATATATGTGTTCCAATCAAAGCCATCATCTTCATTAGAAGCAACCATCGCTTTTTCTGCAGTGTTAGACGGTTTCTCTTGGACTTCGACTTTCCTCGGAAATGGCTTGTATTGCAATGCTTTCTTGTAGTAATCATTGCCGCCTCCAAAAGGACTTTGGTTTCCACTTGCTTCTGGATTCTTACATTCTCTTATGAAATGCCCTTTTTGTCGGCATCTGAAGCATGTAACTTTCGTCTTGTCGAATCCCAGTTTGTTGCTCGAGTTTCTGATGTCTTTTCCGGTGAGCGCTACAAACTTTGTCACCCTTCGTATAATTGAAGCTAAACTCCACTTGATGTTCATAAGCTCAAGCTCTTCTTCATCTACTTGATCGTAATCCTCAGCAGTCATTTCTGGATTACCAATCTTCCCGGCCACTAAACTCTCATAAGATTCCAGCATTGTAGCAAGAAGTGACATATGCTGTTTAGCCACTTGTTCAGAGAAGACGGTGTTTAAGTTGACCGCAATGTTGCATCTAAACGAGTTCTGATTAGAATTCGATTGATTATTCTGATTTGTCTGGTTTTGAAACAGAGAATTTGAACTCGTGCTTGAATATGATGCAGTGGGAGGACTCTGATCATAGTTAGGATATGATTAAGTTTGGCCTTGTGGCGAATGATTCGAGGAATTCATATTCGCACTGAAAGCAGTTTGGATTTTCGGGCTTGAAATATTATCTTGAGCTCCACTCTTGTAATAAAGTCCTACATCCTGAACACTGTTCGAATTCTTTGACTTGGCAATCTTCAACAGTTCCATCTCGTGCCCCTCCAACTTGTCGATAAAAGTGGATAACTTGAAAAATTCCCAGCTTGGACTTTCTTTTAGCATCATGAGATACGTTGTCCATTCACCTTCCGGTAAAGGATCAGCCAATTTGTCAATGTATTCTTCTTCAGTCTTATCAAGACCATGCCTTCTCATTATCACTTTCAAATGACAGAATCATTCTATCATCTGTTTCATCGTCTCGCCTTTCAGCATTGTGAAGATGTTGAATTCTTTCATGATTAGGTCCTTTTTGCTCTTAACCATCTCTACACTCCCCTGATATTTATTCTTTAGAAACTTCCATAACTCTTGTGCAGCTTTGTACTCTGGTAATAACACTAAGATATCTTCCTTCACGGACTGCTGAATCAGACTAATCATTTTCTTTTCAGCAACATACGCATCAATAGTTGAGTAGAGAACTTGCTCATTTCAATAAGATTTTCATGTTCATCTCTTGGCCATGTGTAACTTGTTTTAACCGCAACCCAACTGTGAAAGAAAGTAGCCTGAACCCAATTCGTAAATGTTTCCTTCCACCCCTCGTATTCATCCATACTCATAAGTTTTGGTGGCTTCATTGACGTACCCATCTCATTATCCAGATTAACTTGATTCACCATGTTGGCATTCGATGTTGAAGCCCCGGCTGTCATAAACGCACTGTGGATATCTTCCATCGCTGAAAACAAACGAGTATCGCTGAAAACACGTTCACAAACTTGAAAAATTGAGTAGTATACTAACAAGTTCAGGCGAACTTGTGCAGCAAATCAGATCATATTCAATTTCAAACAAGTTCGGGCGAACTTGGGTTGAAATGTTTGAAAACTTTTCACCCTGAGTAAGTTCGAGCAAACTTGTAAAGGATTTCAAGAGAACTAACAAGTTCGGGCGAACTTGTAAAGAATTTTCAACAAAATTTGATCAAGTTCGGTCAAACTTGATGAAATTTGAAGAAAAACTTAATAAGTTCGAGTGGACTTGTTAAAACTATGAAAAACTAATCAAGTTCGGGCAGACTTGATGAAAAATCACTCAGAAAGTGAATTTTTCAGTCAAGTTCGAGCGGACTTGATCACAAGATCGTTCAAAAATGTTTTGCAAATCATGATTTTTTCATCTTTTCTACATCAATTCGTTTGAATTAGGCTTTGAAACTTTCAGGGGTTTATCTTTAGTGGATTTTACGTGACATATTCAAAATTTAGCAGATTTTAACCATAGGTTCATTGTTTTTCATGAAAAAGTTAAGAAAAATGGTAGAATATAGAAGAATTAGAGTAGTTCTTGTGATAATTTCACCAAATCAGGTATCCGTGGCTCTGATACCACTTGTTAGATCGCTCCTGAATAGCTCGGGAACCTAGATTTGTATCAATTGTCCATATATGCGGAATTTATATGACAAGTTAATCACATATGCAAGAATTACTCATTAAAGTCTGTTTTATTGACCAATAGTTCATATACATTTGAGATCCTGATCTGACAGAGCTTCGCCTCAAAGTGTGCAAAAGTTACAAATGAGAGAACCTAAGGGATCTTTTTATAGATGAACAAGTTCGCTGGGGAAAATACAAGTTCGGGCGAACTTGTTGAACAAGTTCGGCCGAACTTGTTCACACTTTCTATTCCGGGCGAACTTGTTTACTATTTACATAAATACATCCATTTTCTAACGTATTTTAATCCAATCTAAACAGACTCGATACAAGACTAAGACATAGACATACTGCAGTAACAAGTAAAACATGTTAACCTCCCGCTAGTCTTTGGGAAAGGCACTTTGCGTTGGAAACTTTGGTTTGAACAGATAGTTTACACCGTTTCAGTATACTTGTTAACTTGCATATTATTATTCATGTTGGGTATGCTTATTTCAACAGCTTATTCTATTGTGCTATGTATCAAAACCTGTATGCTCGCCAACATTTTTGTTGATTATATTATAATACATGTTGCGGGTTGATAGATGAAGTGTGAAGCAATCGAGTTAGGATGGACTAGAAACGAATTTAGCAATAAACTATGTTTGAGAATTTATTTATGTTGAACTTTTTCGAACGATGTATTTGAGTTTTAGTCATTTATGAAATTGAATTTAATTTATATTGTCACATTTAGTGTTATGATGCTTTGAACGATTTGTTCGTCTCACCCGATGTTTTCGCCATCGGTTGGGGTGTGACAGATTGGTATCAGAGCCATAACTATAGGGAATTATGAAAAGTATGAATGCTTTTACTTAGTCTATAGTTTAGGAGCTTTCTCTCTATTCGTTCTTTAAAACTATCTCCCTTCTATCTTACTTGCTTCTCTATATTCTCTTTGGTCTCTTAACATATATGCCTTTCCTAAGGCTAACACAAAACACACTTGGAGGCTTGAAGACACTCTTATAACACAATCGAAATGACTCACCAAAATAGGGGTGATTCCCACCTTTAGTGATGACTTTCACTCAGCTATACTTTGAATTTTGCACGAAATCTACCCTCAAGTTAGGAGTGATATCCAAACCTTGAAGGAAATTTCCATTTCATATTCTAGTAGACCCTTATCTTTTGATAAATACCAACCACGTTGGGTATGATGTTATGAAGTTAGAGGTGAAACTCGCATCTTGCTAACTAGTCCCACTCTTCGATTTTCAATCCCGCCAAAGTTTCAATTTTCCCAATCGATTAAGGACGTGTAGTAACTGGAAGGACAAATATCGTGAGTCGCTCCTCGATGAGAGTATTTGTCTAATAGGCCAAAGCACGTTCCCTTAATTTGAAAAGGACTTCGATTTACTTTGGAATAGTCTTATGTTACGTTCCGTGACAATCCATGTTTTACGTTAAATCTCTTTTATGCTATCTCAATTTTAATGTGTTTTATATTTGAGTGTTACTTTCATTTCAAGCTTGGAGACACGAATCACACTATCTTCGCAATCTAAAACCATTAATAATAATCTCTCGTGAACAAACTAAATTTACGATGCTTTCATTAACTATGTTACACTATGAAACCATGATCATGCTATGTGAAACTAATTGAATTTTTTTATATGCTATGTGACGCACTCATGAAAACAATTTACTTAAACAAAACATTATGATCAAAGTCTCATCCACTCTTTGTTTTGAATTCGTAGATGTCGTCATCTTGTCACCTTTCCAACTCATCCAAGAAGTCTAAGACCAGCTCTCAAAAGAAGATGATGGCATTCGTGGCCAATCAAATTGCTTGTATCGTCCCCAAGATCGTCAGTGAGATTCAAGCTTCACACACTCCCAACTCCTCTGTCGACTCGAAAGTAACCCAACCAAAGCCTTTAACCTTCAACTACAAACACTTTGCCTCTTGCAACCCTAAACCTTTCAGTGGTAAGGATGGGTGACCGCTATGCTTGAGTGGTTCGATAGCATAGAGGTTACATTCATCAACAGCGAATGTCCTGAAGAACTCAAGACACGCAGCGCTACTAGAGTTTTCCAAGCTAGGGCCTTGGAATGGCGGACCAACGAAAGAAACATTCGCTCGAATGAAGAAGCTTATGCACTGCCTTGGGAGGAGGTGAAACACCTCATGATGGAGGAATTTTGTCCTCCTCATGAGCAACAAAAGCTTGAGGAAGAATTTTGGGCCCTCAAGCAAATTGGTGACGACAACCTAGCCTATACCACCTGTTTCAAACAGCTGAGTTTTGTAGTACCTCACCTTGTGTTAAACGCTGAATGCAATATCATGAAGTATATTCATGGTTTAGCCTCCAGCATGCATGACACCATCGAGGCAGCCAAACTTGGCAACATCGAGTAGGTCTATCACCTCGCTGCTAGCCTTAATAGCAATCGCATTCGCAATAAACAAGCTGCTACACCAATCAACCCCTCAAAACCAGCCAACCAAATCACCCAACAATCAAGTGGTAGCAAGGGTAAGAAGCGAAAGTTTCAATACCCTGGCTGCAATGCGATTGTACTTGCTGCTAACCCAAACCCTGCCACACCAAAACAAGAAAACCTTACACTGGGGTTCATCCCAAGTGCACTACTTGCAACTACCACCACCCTGCAAACTCTACATGTCGTCATTGTACTGCTTGCAACCGTTTTGGTCACACCACACCCTATTGTCGCAACAACCCTACACCACAAGCTCAACAAACTCCCCAAAACCCTAACCAGCAAACAACATTAGAGCCTGCTACAAATGTGGTGACACTACACACCTTCGTCCACAATGCCCTCAGTTGAACCAAGAACCACAAGCTCCTCGAGGACGAGCGTTCAACATTAACGCTAAGCAGGCGCAAAACGACAATGACGTCGTCAATGGTACGTTTCTTGTTAATAATCTTTATGCTTCATTATCATTTGATACCGGCGCGGAAAAAAGCTTTGTGTCCGTTGAATTTGAATCTTTGCTAAATTGTACACGCTCTACGCTACCTAAGTCGTTCTCAGTCAAAGTTTCCAATGGCAAGTCTATCTTAGTTGATTCTATTCTTCGTGAGTGTCGTCTTACTCTTAACGAACATGTTTTCTCTATCGACCTTATACCCATGCAATTGGTAGCTTCGATATCATAGTAGGCATGGATTGTCTTCGTAAGAACAATGCTGAGATTGCTTGTCATGAGAAGTATGTTCGTTTGCCTCTTCCATCTGGTGATGCCTTACACATTTATGGAGACCGACCTTCTAAAGGACTAAAGTTGATGTCATGCACCTAAGCGAATAGGTATTTACGTAAACAGTACTTTGCCTTTCTAGCCCACGTAGTGGAAGAAAAAGGAAAAGGAAAGAGCGTAAGTGATGTTCCAGTGGTGTGTGATTTCCCGACGTCTTTCCTAAGGATTTACCTGGTCCTCCCCCACCTCGATCAGTTGATTTTCGTATTGACCTTGTACCTGGTGCGACTCTTGTTGCTAGAGCTCCTTATCGTCTTGCACCTTCCGAAATGCAAGAGTAATCAAGTCAACTCCAAGAACTCCTCGATAAAGGCTTCATACGCCCAAGTACTTCACCTTGGGGTGCACCTGTCTTGTTTGTCAAGAAGAAGGATGGCTCGTTTCGGATGTGTATAGACTATCGCGAGCTTAACAAACTCACTGTCAAAAATCGTTATCCTCTCCCTCGCATCGACGATATCTTCGATCAACTTCAAGGCGCAACTTGTTTCTCCAAGATCGATCTTCGATCTGGCTATCATCAGCTTCGTGTTCTCGAAGAGGACATTCCTTAAACCGCTTTTCGCACTCACTATCCACACTATGAGTTCGTGGTTATGCCATTTGGCTTGACCAACGCACTAGCTGTGTTCATGGATCTAATGAACCATGTTTGTAAACCATACTTGGATCGTTTTGTAATCATTTTCATCGATGATATTCTTATCTATTCGAAAACGCAAGCTGATCATGAACGTCATTTACGCCTCATACTCGAACTTTTGCGTAGTAACCGCTTATACGCAAAGTTTTCCAAGTACGAATTCTGGACCAAAGAAGTTCAATTCCTTGGACACGTTTTTAGTGAAAAAGGAATTCATGTCAACCCTTCCAAAATCGAAGCTGTGAAGAATTGGATCGCACCCAAATCCCCATCCGAGATATGTTTTTTTCCTAGGATTGTCGGGTTACTATCGCCGATTCATCTCGAACTTTTCAAAAATCGTTGTTCCTCTCACCATGTTGACCCAAAAAGAAAAACCTTTTGTTTGGGGTCCTGAGCAAGAGGAATCTTTTCAAACTCTCAAGGACATGCTTTGCAATGCTCCTGTTCTAGCTCTCCCTGATGGGAATTATGACTTCGTGGTATATTGTGATGCTTCAAACCAGGGTCTTGGTTGTGTTCTCATGCAGCGAGACAAAGTCATCGCTTATGCCTCTCGACAACTCAAAATACATGAGAAAAACTATACTACCCAAAGGTCAAAGGTCAAAGCTGAGCATCAACGCCCTTCTGGTTTGCTCAATCAGCCCAAAATCCCTGTTTGGAAGTGGGATAGCATTGCTATGGACTTCATAACCAAACTCCCTCGAACACCTTCTAGTCATGATAGCATTTGGGTAATCACTGACTGTTTGACTAAATCAGCTCATTTCCTTGCTATTCGTGAAGATTTCAAAGTTGAGAAACTTACTCGAGTCTATACTGACGAAATCATCTCTCGTCATGGCATTCCTCTTGACATCATCTCTGACCGCGATGATCGTTTAATTTCGCGTCTTTGGCAAACTTTCCAATCCGCTATGAGTACCCACTTGAATCTTAGTACGGCTTTCCATCCTCAGACAGATGGACAGACTGAACGTACTATCCAAACCCTAGATGATATGCTTCATTCTTCTTTCATCGACTTTGGCGGTAGTTGGGATGTGCATTTACCATTGATTGAGTTCTCGTACAACAACAGCTATCACTCCAGTATTCAAATGGCTCATTTCGAAGATTTGTATGGACGCAAGTGTCGATCTCCCATCAGTTGGCATGAGATTGGTGATAAACAACTTACTGTCCCTGAGCTCATACAAGAAACAACGGATAAAATTCTACAAATCCGTGACAACTTACTCAAGGCTAGAATTGGACAAAAGAGCTATCCCGACTAGATACGCAAACCCTTGGAATTCAATGTTGGAGATCATGTGTTACTCAAAGTATCTCCTTGGAAAGGAGTAGTTCGTTTTGGTAAAAAAGGGTAAGCTTGCCCCTCGCTATGTTGGTCCTTTCAAGATACTCGAGAGGATTGGCAAGGTGGCTTATCGACTCGATTTACCTCAAGAACTTAGCAACGAACATGCAACTTTTCACCTCTCGAACCTCAATATATGAAGTCAATATATGTATAATTAGAACTGTAATCCAAACGGGTTAGACACGCAACCCAGTTGGTAGGGTTGCGTGCAAACGAACATGAGGTCACGAGTTCGAGTCCGGGCATGCACAGTTTGAGACAGTTGGGACCGGTTCTTGGGCCGGTTTTGGGCCATTCTTTTTGGGCCAGACCCATTATTTTTATTTTTATTGTTATTGTCACTTGTTTAGGTTAATCAATATTATCAGTATTATTATATTTTTATTAACTGTTAACTATAATTAATATTATTATTATTATTAATCTTATTATCTTATTAATAATAAAAATTATTATTATTACTATTTTTATTATTAACTATTATTATTATTACCATTATTATCCACGATTTATATTAATAGTTATCATAATTAATAACTGATTATTAATATTATAACTTTTACCATTTCAATCTAAACCAAAACCATCTACAGTTTAGTTAATGAGTAATTGATTTATAAACAATACACTACTATTCAAATCAATAGAAATAACGAGTTCGCTAATTACATCTAGGTTAATCGCTCTCGTTCGATTCTTGATCTTACTCATGCGTTTTCTACAAGAAATCAATTAAACAATCAAAGGTGAGTATACTTGATCCCATTTTGTTTTACACTTTTGGGTTCAACATATATTCGTTATCAAACACACGACACTTGAAACTTGTTATTCACGATCTACCTATTTTTAAACATGGATTGATGTGATGCTTGTTAATCTTTTATGCTATGTAAACTTTTCGTGTGTATGTGCTCATTAACTTTGCTAGTCTACCTTAACAATTATAGCGTTATAGGATTAACGCACCGCCCTTGAGTCTTGGGGTATTGTTAAGTAAACATGTTAACCTCCCACTAATCTTTGGGAAATGCACTTTGTGTTGGAAACTTTGGTTTGAACACACAGCTTACACCGTTTCAGCATACTTGTTAGCTTGCATATTGTTATTCATGTTGGGTATGATTATTTAAACAATTTATTCTATTATGCTATGTATCAAAACCTATATGCTCGCCAATATTTTTGTTTATTATATTTTAATACATGTTGCAGGTTGATAGATGAAGTGATGAAGCAATCGAGTTAGGATGGACTAGAAACGCATTTAGCAATAAACTATGTTTGAGAATTTATTTATGTTGAACTTGTTCGAACGATGTATTTGAATTTTAGTCAGTTATGAAGTTGAATTTAATTATGTTGTCATATTTAGTGTTATGATGCTTTGAACGATTTGTTCATCTCATTTCGATGTTTCCGCAATCGGTTGGGGTGTGACACCTCCACAAACCACCAATTCCTCAATCGCCTCACTGAAACCTTTGCCAACGAACAATGCTGCATCTTCCATGTGTACAGGTTCGCATGTCCTCAAGCCAAAGAAAAGTTTGGCAATGCCTATATAGGATCGAAGCAAGAGTAGTTCACTCTGCGGGTCACCTGGTTTGGGTAGAAGACGCATCAAATCTACTGCCTTAACAGCGTTTTTCTTTTATGCTATGTAAACTTTTCGTGTGTATGTGCTCATTAACTTTGCTAGTCTACCTTAACAATTATAGCGCTATAGGATTAACGCACCGCCCTTGAGTCTTGGGGTATTGTTAAGTAAACATGTTAACCTCCCACTAATCTTTGGGAAATGCACTTTGTGTTGGAAACTTTGGTTTGAACACACAGCTTACACCGTTTCAGCATACTTGTTAGCTTGCATATTGTTATTCATGTTGGGTATGATTATTTAAACAATTTATTCTATTATGCTATGTATCAAAACCTATATGCTCGCCAATATTTTTGTTTATTATATTTTAATACATGTTGCAGGTTGATAGATGAAGTGATGAAGCAATCGAGTTAGGATGGACTAGAAACGCATTTAGCAATAAACTATGTTTGAGAATTTATTTATGTTGAACTTGTTCGAACGATGTATTTGAATTTTAGTCAGTTATGAAGTTGAATTTAATTATGTTGTCATATTTAGTGTTATGATGCTTTGAACGATTTGTTCATCTCATTTCGATGTTTCCGCAATCGGTTGGGGTGTGACACCTCCACAAACCACCAATTCCTCAATCGCCTCACTGAAACCTTTGCCAACGAACAATGCTGCATCTTCCATGTGTACAGGTTCGCATGTCCTCAAGCCAAAGAAAAGTTTGGCAATGCCTATATAGGATCGAAGCAAGAGTAGTTCACTCTGCGGGTCACCTGGTTTGGGTAGAAGACGCATCAAATCTACTGCCTTAACAGCGTTTTTCTTTGCCAACCCACTAATAAAGCTTGCGTCTCTACCCACCCCCCCCCCCCCCCAAGAAGCTTCATCCCCACTAATGGCCTCCCGATGTCCGTAGGAAATAATCCCTCACGAAATTACTACCACCACAAGAAGACAAAAATAGCTCAGTTTTTTTATATTTAGTTCAAGACCCAATGTTGAACCCGTCACCTTAATGATATCGAAACCCACCCATGTAATATATTTATATATACACACAGATAGTGTGTAAATAATCATCAAAATATAATAAACACAATAAAATAGTATATATTATATAGTAAAAATGGGAATTTCAACAATAGTTATACTTGAATAATCAAAAGCATTACATTGTGCACATATGAAGAACCAACAATTACACATAGATAATGGGAGTTGGACATTTACCACTTTACCCTTATGAATTGAAGGTGGACCATAATCAAGTGGTTCTTCAATCGTGCAAACAAAACGACCTATAAATCTTGCAAACTATGCCCGACAGGCAAAGATCGCTTGACGGGTGAGGGACGCGATTTTACAATCGGGTATGGTCGTCCCATTGCCATCCCTATTTGTACAAGAGTAAACTGTGTTAGAATCTTCACTTTGACCATCATTGACTTTTCAACAAAAAACTATTGGAATATCAATCAATCCCCATCTGATCTATTAGAAGACTCCCTTCTTATCATTTGTATAAGATCCTGCACCACTTCCGACATCGGTGGCCTAAACTCCGGCTCCGTCTGCAACGTATACAACACACGTCATCTTATTAGACTTATAGCGACCCGCTTATCATTTTTTTCACTTGGTTTTATATATAACTACAAAAGTTAAATTATGCAACAAAGAATTATTTAACTATGAATGTTTGGTACAACAAACCTGAACACAACACGATATAATATCTGCAAAATTTGATAACGATTTGACGGGGCATTCTCCATTGAGAGAAGGATCAACCATCCTCGATAACGCATCAATATCATGAAGTTGAGGTACCGCCCATCTCACCAACAATTGCTCCCCACGATGCCGTGTACTAGAAACAATTAAAAATAAGTAACTACAATGATAGGAACAACAAAAGACTAAAAGAGGCATGACATAACAGATTCCAATTGAACAATCTCATGTTGTTTACCTGTCATAAGGCTTCCGGCCCGTTAAAAGTTCTAACATCACCACCCCAAGACTGTACACGTCACTCATAGAGGTATAGATTCCCGACTCAAATTCTGGGGCTCCATAAATAAATGTTGATAGAAGTTGTCCTGACAACTGTATGGATATACAAGCAATTTAGAGAACACAAAATACTGACCATGTTGACTTTTTTAGTTAAAATGGGTCATTTTTATGGGTGGGACTGGTTTTGTTGACCCACAAACAGCTCTGGCCAATTCTAAAACTATTACGATTATAATTATACTCTATATTTTGTAAAAATGATTTAAGAAGTTGTACTTCGGGAGTCTTTCAACTCTTTTGACCTATTCAAACCCGTTGGATAATATAACTTACCTGACTTACTGAGCCATGGGATATTAACGGAGCTAAACCACAATCAGAGACACGCACAGAAAGATCTTCATCGAGAAGAACATTTGCAGACTTGAGGTTCCTGTGAATAATAGGTGGCTCGCTAAAGTCGTGTAGATATCTAAACCACCACAAGCGAGAAAGAAAACGAAGCGGGACGTTAATATGCAAATTAAACATAAAATAAGTTTATTTTGGTGGTGAATTTATGAATTTATTAGTATTCACTTACTCTAAGGCTCTTGCAGCTCCAAGTGCCATTCGAACGCGCGCATTCCATGAAAATTTCTTTTTGTAACCGTCATCGGAGTGTAGTGCATCGTGAAGAGTCCCGCTACTACAATACTCATAGATTAATAATCTTTGACCATGTTCTGAGCAGTAACCCATGAGTTCCACAACGTTCGCATGCCGAATTTTATCAAGATTGTTAACAAGCTCAATGAAATCTTCCTCCCTTTGTTGACTGATTACCTTTTTCTCCAACTTCTTCACAGCAAGCCACTAAACAAACATTTTAAAGATATAACGTGTAAGATTATGACCTTCTATGCAATACCCATTTCTAAAAATTTCGTTCAAAATAAGATATTATTGCAGAATTTTCATACCTTTCCATTTGGAAGTTGTGCTCTATAAACACTCCCTAACATTCCTCTACCGATATAATTATCTTGAGAGAAACTGTTTGTATACTGTTGTAGGGATGCGATTGTGTACGACCTGACAGACGTATGAGGCAAAAGAGGTTTGGGGGCCGCTTCAACAGGTATAGCAGGCTCCACAATAACCTTTTCAAAAGGTAGATGAACTGGTTGTGAAGTCGGGAGTGGTGCGGGTGGCGGCAGAGGTGGTGGTGGCCGCAATGAATCTATATCAAATCTGCTCATGTCTATCTCCATACTGTCCTGCTTTGATATGGCACTCAGTCTTTGCACATTCGTCTGCTTATCAGTTTGTGGCCTTAGACGTGGACCAGGTGGTCTTCTTGATGGTGCCAGTGGCGGTGAAAGCGTTTGTTGTTGCGATCTTGGAGGCACAACTGTGGCCACCTTTGGAACTGGTCAAGAATAAAGGATATGGTGATTTAGGACACGTACCATTGTAAAAAAAACCTATTTCGTGACGATATAATAAATAAGGTTAAACAAAATGAGATTACCTTTATCAACATGATCGGTCGGTTGAGCAAAGGGTCGGTTGTCTATATGACTCACTCGGTTATCAATATACGGGGCAAACTCATGCCTCTTGGGTATCAAACCCGGGATTTGTTTTCTTCGGAATCGTCTTGGTGAAAATAGCAGACACACTAATGCTAATACGATAAAACCAAATACTGATGCTATTGACACCCAAACTATCTTTTTAGCAGACCAAGATTTACTTGTCGAGTTGGAAGCTGGTGTGGATGACGGACCACCGGCTTGTGGTACTTGTTTACCAGGTGGTTGGTTAGCAGGAGTTTGTTTAGGTGACGGGAAAAAAGGTGTTCCCGAACCTGTAGATGTGGTTGTGTTTGGGGATGCAGGTGGAGCAGCACTTGTAGTAGCATTGAATGGATTCCCATTGCTTTTGAAATCGGGAATGGTTAGTAACTTGTCGGGTATGGGTCCACTGAACAGGTTATTCTCTATATTCCTGTTAAAGATAAAAACCAATTAGTAAACAACCGAGCTTGCCATTGGTTATCAAGTATCAACAATGAGTAAACAAGTAAAGTTTTCTTTAATTTTATCCACAAAATGAAACACGGAACTAAAATCATCAATTCTTTTGGATTCTGCAATGAATGAACATTTAATGTTTATACGCAATGTGAATGAGAAGCTCACAGATCACGCAAAGGCAGGTCTTGTAGAACATCAAGAGTCCCAGAGAGTTTATTGTTCTGCAAATGACTGCAAACACAAACATGTTAGTTTCACTCAGACAGATAATCTTAGGTCAATATTTTCGACCCATTTACTTATGAATGGGTCAATTCGGGTTTTAGTTCAAAACGAAAAGTTATGTGGTTTAAAACTTAAAAGTCTCCAGTATGTTCTTCTAGATTATTTTTAATAAATAAACAAAAATATTTATCATGTATGACAAAGAAATTGTATATAAAAGTTTCTTCAGGTCAGCTCAACCCCACCCGTACAAAAATTCTACTTTTCGACCCTATACACAACTCGCCCATTTTTCCACATTTAACAGATGTGATAAGATGATTGATTACTCACAAGGTGGTTAAAGAAGACAAACTTTGTAAGGAGGAAGGTAGTTCTCCACTCAAACTGTTACCGGATAAATCTCTGCAAAGGTGGAAAAAAATCAGCAGAATAAGAACTGATCAGAGAAGAAGAAAAAACCGGGTGATTCTTTTAAGATAATGAACGGGTCCTACAGATTGACCAAAGCAGTTAGGCCTTCAAAGGAATCCGGTATTTCTCCAGACAAGTTGTTATCATTTAGAGACCTAAATTGCAAGAAACATAACGCATCAACAACTTGGGCATCCAATAATAGTAGACTTAAGGTGCAAACGAGCCGAGCCAGAGCTCACCTAAGCTTGAGCTGGGCTCGCTTAGCTTAACAGAGCTCGAGTGCAGCACGTTCAGCATAAAATTTGACACAAACTGTCAAATTTAGATTTTCATCATAAAACAAAACTTACATATTTGTGAGGGTAACAGGAAGATCTGTTGGAAAGCTGCCACCAATAAAGTTATCGCTCAAATCTCTACAACCAAATAGGTGGAGTTATTAGTCAGATAACATTAAACCCTAAAAGATACCCACACCATATTCACACACACACAAACTACAATATCGAACAGTCACTTACATGCTTTGGAGTGAAGAAAATGCTCCTAGGGTATCACCCAACTCTCGTACCGAGTTAGCACCATGAACAGTTCTGTTCAAAAAAAAAAATCAAAAATATTAATTTAAAAAAATTACCACAAAATTGAAAGATAGGGTTTCCGTACATTGATATAATCTTTGTATGAGTAGCATCACACACAACACCTTGCCATTTCTCATCACATGGGTCTCCAGCAGTTGCTGTCCATCCAGTAAGATCAGGAGATCCAAGTGCACCACATAGATTATTTATTGCACTCACTGCACAATTTAAGACAATATCCAGAACAATTAAATTAAATTTCATCTAATTTAAAACAAATTCAAAGATTAAAAAGAAGACAACAACACCTACCATCTGCAGCATTGGTAATAGCAAGAGAAATTGGGCCAACAAAGATCAATATAAACCCCAAGAACACTAACAAGTAAAGCATAAATCTTTTAACACCCATTGATCCAACAAGATTCATCAAAAAGAACCCTTTAAAAAGCCATCTGGAATCAGTTGTTTTGACGCAAATCTTGAATATGCAAACTAAATGCTAACCAGATAGAATATCTTATCCAACCTGCAACAAGAGTTAACAAATAAAAAAAAATAGAAAACCCATATAAAATCTGTTAAATTGAATCAAATCTTGAATAAAGCTAAGCAGACAGAATACTCAATTTAACCTGCAACAGTAATCAACACAACATACAAAAACAGTTAATTTGAATCAATATCTGAATATTCAAACCAAATTCTAAGCAGACAAAATACCAGAGCAACAAGACTTAAACCCATCTGGAATCATTTTGATCCAAAGAAGCAAATATTGAATATTCAAACGAAATGCTCTACAAATTATGAGGAAATAATGGCATTGGATAATGAAATAACAAACATGTGGGTGTTGTCTAGGTTTGAGTGTTGGCGAAGTATAATAATCAAGCAAGCAAAGATTATTCCGGGCATTAAATTAAATTAAAATAAACACATATTACAAGTTTCAGAGAATGTGAAATTTAGAGAGAATAAAAAAAAAAGAAAAAAAGTGTGATGACCTTGGCTTGAAGAAGGTCAAGAGCAGAAGGAAAGGTGAGTTGACAGCAGCTCTAGAAAATAAATGAATGGATGCTCTCCTACACTACATATATAGTCTACTTTGTCGTCAACTACAATTTGATTATATTAATCAAGCAAATAGTTATTTCTTTACTTGCCTTATACATCTATACCTGTATTTTTATTTTTTAATTTTTAATAAAAAACCATCTTCTAGAATCATAAGTTAGTGTTTATATATATATATATATATATTCACTCTGAATTTACAAAAGTTAGTGTCTTTTAATGTTTTTTTATATGTATCATTCTGAATTTAACAAAAATATGTTATAGGACCATCTATGTTGGGCGGACCGACTTTATGTGAGTCCAGGTCATGTATCTAAAAATTTAGTAGGAATGGTATTATAAATTTTTAATGGAGCCCATAGTATTAATATTAAGTTTTTTAGAGTGTTAAATCCCTTGTATTCGATGCAAAAAGTCATATATTTGAGTTTTAGTATTCTCATTTTTTTTCTAACTCTGAGTTTTAAAGAAATAGTGAAGCGCACTATGTCCTTCACCAAAATACATTACACACCCAAAGAAGCCAAACCCTTTGTCTCTTCCAGCATTGACACGTTCGACGCACAGGCGCACCCTCTGGCAAACTGCCCCCTCCGTCGTCGGCTCTGCCCTCGACCTTTATCAGATTCAGATTCACAGGTAAGGTATTTAATTTGTTAATCTTTTATATGTATATGAGTTTTATAACTATACTGAATACCCTGAATTTCATATTTCAGAATTGAAACCTTATATAAAAGTTGAATCTTAGTGTTGAATGTGCTACGAACAGAAAAATCTTGAATACAACTTGTTAAGAGAAACTTTAAAAAATTATGTAATGTTATTTTTATTGTGTGTTTTCTAATGAGTAGATCATATATTTCTATTATGATACTGTATTGTATTGTATTATGTTCCTCGCCTTGACTCGGCCCGACCCGAATGATGACTTTGGTTGGAATAATCTTAACGCCGAAAAAAGTGGATCCCCCTGGTGTATATGGGGAAACAATGTAACATGCAACATTGTTTTGGACAGCTAACTCACACATTTACAAGATCTACTCCTAGATATAGTGTCTATAATGAGAGTAGAATCCTCAACCATTTAGGAAGAAACTCATTTACTACACTCATTCATACCGCTAGATTACACACCCATTTGTTGTAATATGCGATTACAAAACATGTAATATCATATATTTTCTTTTTTAATTGGAAACCGCATAACTATAAGAGTTGGTTGCTTAAATTTTCACTTTTATTCAAATTGGCTCAAAATCATCAAAAACACATATACAGACAACGAACTTTTGAGTAATGGAACTTTTGAGTAATGGATTCCAATTATTTATAAACGATCATTGTGATGTTCATAAGCCTATAGATATTATAGTTTTTCTTTATTTAAGAACAACTGGAAACCACCAAAACTCAAATAACAAATTCCTCAAGGTTGCAACTTGGTTGAAGTTCATGGATTGCTTTTAATCACCATTAATTTCTCTTATTGGGTCGTCAAAATCACCACATTTGAGAAATTAAGATGCATTGAAAGCTTACAAATGTGGATGCTAAACTTATAACGTCATATGCCATGTTCGTTTTTATCTCTTTCACGGTGACCATCGAACATCTTCTTCATTTTTATCGTTCTTTAGTAGAAGAACTTCGCATGAGATATGAGAGCACAATTCGTATTTAATTGTTTAAACCATGTTAATTTTTCTCTTTACCTTTTCTATGTATAAAAACCTTATGAAATTCACCACTCATTTCCTAAAGCTGAAACAAGGATTTTTGAGAAATCAAAACATGAATAGAAGAAGAAAACTATCAATGTCAGGACAATAACAAACAATAATATATAATAATAATAATAATAATAATTAATAATAATAATAATAATAATAATAATAATAATAATAATAAAGACGTGAAGGGGGAACTTGTTTGAATTTACAAGAAAATTAAGATTTTTCCTAATTAATTATTGTTGTTTTTTGTTATGTTATCTTTATATCCAAAACTATATTTTATACTTATAAGTTATAAGCTACTTACATAATAAATAAGTTTAACCTAATTAAATAAGGTCATCGAAATATTAATTAACCTTAAATAAAAAGAAAGAACACGGTAGGTGGCTTCCTTTTTAAAAAGGAAATAATTTTTATTTTTTTAATATGGAATGATGCTTCCTTTTCATTATTGAATCAGATTCCTTGTCACTTTCCTTCCAATCCTATATAATTAAATCTCAATATGGGTCCCACCCCCACGTAATATATTTTTTTTGAAAATTCATTTTCGTTCACACCAACCCGGCAAAGACCTCAAAGAGAGGGCCGTCGAAAAAACATTACATCAAATACAACGGATACTTGATCCAACTATCCCACGACAACTCCTTATACTTAGATGTATATTTTAACCAAAAAAACAACAGCTTTTTGATATTTCCAATAATTACTCTTCCCGAAGTAATCTTGTCTTGAAAGACCTTCTCATTCCGCTAACCAAGCTAACCAAATACACTAACACAAAACAATGATAATACCGTGAATAATATTTCTCTCCCATTTGCTGCCTTTGATGTCTTTGTAAATCTCTAAAAGCTCTTTCACCCCAAAAGTCAAAGAGGACTTAAACGACACCAGTGACTTACCGCATTCCAAACTTCAGCGGACAAAGAACACCCCGTGAGCAGGTGCTCCGTAGATTCATCAGACCAATCGCAAAACGGACACACCAAGGACCTCACATGGACATATCTTTTAGCTAATTCTGTTTTCACCGGCAATCGGCCCATTTCCGCCCGCCAAACGAAAACATTACATTTAATCGGAACCCAACTAACCCATTTTAACACAAAACCTCTTTGAATATCACGGTTCCGCTGCAGCAAATCTTTCACACTTTCGATACTGAACTCTTTGTTACCTTCCACCGACCAGCGCCAAGAATCAGTTGGGACACGACAGCACTCGACACCGGCCACTTCTTGTTCCAGGTCTAATAACTCGCGGGCTGATAGAATATCCAAAGGACCAGGAAAAAATTGTCTGTTAATACGCCAAGAGTGATTTGAGTGATCCAACCTATTCGATACAAGACAGAACTTGTTTTTTTCTTTCTCGAATAACCGCGGGTATTTTATGTGTAATGGCTCATCCCCTAACCAAGTGTCAAACCAGAACCGGACCGAAACTCCATCTCCAATAACAGCGGTAATGTTGTAGTAAATGGGTCGAGTATTACAGCATAAAGAATCAACAGTCTTTACAATTGTCTTCCACGTTCCACCAATTTGCTGATTAACAGGAAGAAAATAGAATCTGTTTCGGTATTATGGCAGCTAGTAATAATCTTCTTCCACAAAGAACTCGTATCAACACGAAATCTATAACCCCATTTGAACAACAAAGCCTCGTTAACCTCTTTCAGCCGCGGGACACCTAAACCACCCTCTTTTTTGCTAAGCGTCACCCGATCCCAAGCCACCCAATGAATTTTATGACCTTCCATATTCCCCGACCAAAGAAATCGCTTCATAAGTTTTTCCAATATATCAATAATGGAACTCGACACTTTATAAATGGAGAGATACTATATAGGAAGACTAACCAATACCGATTTGATGATGGTAATTTTCGCCTTCCAACCCGATAACCGCTTCTCAAAAACATCAATAATATTGCTTCAATTATTACATCGATTCAGGTTATTGCCCACTCGGATACCCAAGTAATCAAACGGGATTGCCCCGCGCCTACATCCCAAAGCCATAGTGGTGTTTGCAATATCTTGTTCCTCTTGGCCGATTCCAAAAAGTTGGATTTGTTTAAGTTTATCTTAAGACCCGAACACACATAGAAACATCTCAGGATCCTAGCCAAGTTCTCCACATTTTCATCGTCTCCTTTGCCTACGATCATAGCATCGTCGGCGTAAGATAAGTGTGTTAATTCCAAATCTTCATCTCTAAACTTTTTACCTTGAAAATCTCCCAACCCACACGCCTTATCTATCATACACGAGAGAGCCTCCATCACAGTTAAAAATAGAAATGGGGAGAGAGGGTCACCTTGAAGAAAGGCCCTTATGGACATTAAATTCAAAAGTAGGCGTACATTTACTAGAACCGCCGCTCTAGAGGATTTTAAAACTCCTCTAATCCAAACTCTCCATATTTCCGGGAAGCCCATTTGCTCCATAATAGACAATAAGAAAAGCCAATTAACATTGTCGTAAGCTTTTTCGAAGTCTATTTTGAAAAGAAATGCTTTACATTTTTTCTTCTTTAACCAAGCGAGAACCTCGTTTATCACCACCGGACCGTCAAGAAAGAACCTATCTTTCAAAAATGCCGATTGGGTTTCCGAAATAACTATATTCAACACCTTTTTAATTCTTTCCGCCAAAACCTTCGAAATAACTTTACTAATAATTCCTATAAGTGTAATGGGTCCACCAATCCTCTTCCTCTAATTCTCTTTTCTCCATTTCCTGGTCCATGTGCTCTATATCGGCTTTAAGATTCTTCAATGAATCTCCTTCTTCAGCTTTCCAACCTTTGACCCACTCTCTAAGTTTGGCACGGAGCATTCTAAGTTTAATAGCGAGGATGTTGTCTGGAGCCCCCGTAACATTCTTATCCCCTAGAACCTGTTGCACAATCAAGTCACACCCTCTAAGTTTGGCACGGAGCATTCTAAGTTTAATATATCCCACGTAATATATGTAACTTCTTTCTTTGTAGTTTTAGCACCTTACTCAATAAATCTTTGATGTTAACAAGCTTGGAACTAAATATGGAACTACAGCATGAACTATTAAATGTATATACTAGCCTATATACTCTACTCACTCATTGTATTACACGAGTTAAATATTAAAAAAGATTGATTAGATATTATTTTAATTTATAGGTGTTACATTCAGAGTATTACAAAGTTGAGTATTAAAAAAATACAAATTATAAATTTCTATATAATCTTTATCACACATTAAACAATGTAATAATATTATAATCTTATGCATTCATAATTGATGAATTTTAATCACGCGGGTTGAGAACATATTAGCTATAATCTTATATTACCATTTTATCACATGATATAATATCGTGTATTGTTGATGTATATATCAATTGTTTCATAAATTATATACTTCGTATGTGATAAATCCACTTGGTTTTTGTTTATAAAATTTACGCGGAGGTACTAATATATAAATAACTTGGTACTATTTTTTAAATTTCATTTACACATATATACATAATTTATTGTTGAATTAATAGTTTTATTTTTTTTATTTTTTTATTTTTTTTAGATCTTAATTATATTTTAAATTCAGAAAACTTGCCAAGTTACATCAAAACAGAAGGTAGCCGGTCAACAAGCTGCGCCGCCAATCCTTTCTGAATTGCAAACCCTAACCTTCCAAATACAAACCCTTGCCCCCTTGGGGTTGAACAATTGCTGTAGACGACCCATTGAACCCTCGTCAAGAAGTGGATAGCTTCTGGCGCTAGGGAGCCAAAAGTATCAAAGGCAAAAGGGACAAAGACATGTTGGTTCTTTGCGCAAGCTTTAGCGTGCTTATCCACTTTCTTTGATTCTGCCTTTCTTGCCGCTTGTCCAGCTACAAACCCGTTTTCCCTTAAACCAACCAAAGGGGAAACCCCCGTGAGGTCTACACAAGCATGTTTCCCCCCAGCCCAGCCAAAGACGAGCAGATCCGCTGGTCGCAGAGTAGATCTCCCTTCCATAGGGCCCGTGAGGAAATTCACAGGGGCCTCTTTCTTAGCCGAAATCCCAGCTCTTCTTAAGATGTCCCACAAAGCATCATGCACCCAGTCGTGCCGATATTTGAACACAGGGAGCTTTTTATAGTGAACTTCATGCTCCCCGTATTTATCCATACAAGCTTTACGACATATCGGGCAAGTTTCATCTTCCGGGTACATAGGGATCATCAACCGGTATTTGAGAATGGCTCTATATTCTACTGCAGACATACATTGTCCCAACCCCTCAATTGGTATAACGGTCAAAAATTCCTGAGCATGGGGACCTTTCAGGCACTCAAACACCGCCTTCTGGCGGGATGACAAATCAAAAGCTTCTCCCAGGCTTTAGCGATTTTGCTAAACAGAGCATTCGCCAAAGTTTTTTGTGGCTTCGAGGGGCGGTGTCCTTATTAGAAAAACCGCCAATATCCAAGTCTGGGAGAGAGACATTTAAGCGTTCAAGCGCCTGCTGATAATCCGGTCAAGCCCGGCGACCTCACAGTTTCGAAGGATATGATCCTGTAGTTCCCAAGACTGAGCTCTAGATGCCACAAAGGCATAAGTCCCAACATCTCGAGCTGAGAAGAGGCCCAAACCACCTAGTCGCATTGGCAAAGATGCCAGACGCCACTGGAGGTCACCAAAGAAGGGGCCGCCACCCACTACTATGTCTTCTATAGCCTCTCTAAGACCATCATCGAACCGAGATACCGCATCCTCCATAAAATGCGATTGACAAGTCCGCAACCCAAAAAGTAACTTAGCGACCCCCATGCACGACCTTTGTAGAAGGAGTTCACATTGGGGATCTCTCAGGCAAGGTAAGAGTTTCATGAGGTCAACCGCCCCCGAGGCTCGCCGCCCTGCCAACTCCTCAATAAAGCTAGGATCCCGACTAACAGCTCCACCAAGGAGCTTAATCCCCTTCTCTGGTCTACCGATCCCTCTCGGGAAAAGACCATCTTGAACTTTCCGCCCATCGCATGTCGGCCAAAAACCCTCTGTTTTCTTAATGTTGAGATAAAGCCCTAGAGATGGCCCTTCCTCGTTGATGATGTCTAAGGCCTTAGCAACCTCAGAGGCGTTGCCGATAATCGTCCCATCATCCAAGTACCAAGCATGAAACGGGAGTTTACAGCGGTCCTGAACCCGGAGATAAGGGGATGTAAGGCAAGGGCAAAAAGAAGGGGCCCCAAGGGATCTCCTTGTTGAACTCCGGTAGTAGCCCCAATACACTCGTTACCAACATATAACCTAGCAGGCTGGGCGTAAAGAAATTGGACCCACCGATAGATTGACGGGCAACACTGATGAAACTCGTGCAGAAAAGCTGTGCGGTCGACCGTGTTGAAAGCATTGGAGAAATCCACAGTAAGCAAGGCTAAGGAACCATCTGCATGAAATGAGTTGAGAAAATGTTTGCACTGTGAAGCACCGCCTCTGCCCCATTTGGCACCCCCACCCCAAATTGATAGTCACCCAAGTACTGGGTCATTTCTTTCCCGACCTTCTTCATCGCCACCTTTGAAACCAACCTTCGCCAAATACCCCCCACAACAATAGGTCGAATGCCTTTATCAGGCTTCAATAAGGGAGTGAGGGGGGCCGAGGCAACAAACTCAGCAAGCACTTTAGGGCAGGATCCCCCAAGCCGTAAGTTAACAACTTCAGTAATGCTCGTAAGCAAACCTGAGGAAGTCACCGAGCCCTCGCCACCAATAGACATCTAGCAGGTATTGGGCCCGTATCCCGTCTCTGCCACATGACGTCCCTTTAGGAAAGGATCGAATACATTTGAGTACACACTCCCATTAACAACAAGAGTGGGTTGGGCCAAAGGGTTGGAAGGCAATGATGGGGGCGGCACCACTGGGTGTTTATCAATAAGAGCTTTCAATGTCGAATCACCTAGAGGGGCAACTCCACTAGAGCATAGGACCTAACCGCAGCTGTGAAATGTCCATCCCTGACTTTCCAAAGACATTGCTTAATATTAGGGTTCCTTCTTTGTCTTCCTCTCTCCTGCATTCTCCCCTTGAAGCCCCCGTCTCCCCCACGCTATCCAATAGGGAAGAGACCAAATCATCAAACCCAGACCCATCTTTCCAAATTGTAAGCGCGTGTAAGATGTTACTACACTGTAGAGATTTCCTATTCCCTGACCTTCGCTCTTGTCTGGACGATGGTCTAACCACCCGCAAGGTGCAACGCGGTAGTAAAAACAATTGGACCCAATTGTCAACCGATCCTTGCGACACTACCACTTTGCACAAAGCACCTGTTAGAACCTGAGCAAACAACAGCCGGAAAACTGGGGGAAATGCTTTTAACAGTCTGAATAGGGAGGGAGAAAACACGCTCGAGTAGGTTAACATCACTCCCGAGCCCTGCTGGGTGACGTGGGTTTGTGTCAACCACTACTTGACATGGTTTCCGGATCCCAACAATGAAATCTTCAACATCCCCCGAGATCATGGCAAACGACTCGACCTCATTATCATGCTTGCATCCCCTACTGAGTTCATGCATCACCATGCACTTTCCACATAACCATTTATCCCCTTCCCTAAGAACTTCAGCAACATCCAAAAAAAGGTCCAAGTCCTTGTGTCACACCCCGACCCGCAGCGGAATAAAAGTCGGGGCATAATTGGGTTATCACCAAAGCTCATGATATTTACTAAGATGTTTCATATTTATTAAATTTAAATTACAAACTTAAATATCCAAAACCAAAATTCATACAATTACAAAGGAAAATGAAACTATAGATTTATTCCAAAGCATGAACTTGTTTATTCTTCTAAGCCATCCTAAGTGTTTCCTGTCTCGGCTGGATCACCTGTATCATGTGTAAAACGGGGGAGATTTTGGGTCAACAAAAGTTAGCGAGTGAACCTTGATAAAACATTGTGGACTAATTTCTTATTTTATTTATTAATGAAAAGTCGTGCATTAATAACATGTGAGCAAACATATATATATAAACAATCACAAACCACTTTGGATGAGTATATGACATGAATGATGATGTATTTGAGATCAAGGCCCAATCAAACGGAGCCGATCTAATGAGGCTCCTGATACTCAACCCGTATCCCATGGGGAACTGATGGGCCTAATGTAATGCGTGCACTGAAATGATGAAATTCAATCTACATATAATTCACACAATAATTGATACACATTTGATCACGGATATGATGTATGCACAAGTGTTTAAATAAAATAAAAGAATAGTACGACACATGATACACCCCAAAGTATGATTAAAACGGGGAATTGGTAGAGATTCACTCACAGTGGATGCGTTTCTTGATGACGATGAATGCGCACGAATATTATGATTCAACCGAGGGAAAACTAACCTAAATAATAACGACATAATTCGATTAAATAAATAAATTTTATTTGGGATTATTAGTGTTCTTTAAGGCGATTTTTAGATTTATTTTTGTGAGTTTAATGCAAATTTTTAACTTTAAAACCTTATTTTTAAGTATTTTTAAATAATTTTTCAATTAAATAAATAAACAAAAATAAATAAAAATGGGTTGACTTTGTCAGGTTTGACCGGGTCTGACCGGTCAGACTGTATGTATTCCAGGCGGTGAGTGAGGTTCGAACTCGGGACCTCTCGTATACGTGCACGCAGCTCTACCAACTGAGCTACGTGTCTAACCCGAAATATTCTCTGTTTTAATAATATATATATACTAACTAACTTTAACCTTATTTAGTTTTTATTAAAAATGATTTAATATGGCCGAACCGGTTACAGAAACCCGGAATCGAACTCGGGACCTTCGGTTCGAGTGCACACAGCCCAACCAGTTGGGCTGTGTGTCTAATCTGCTTAACTACTGGATTATATTCCTCTTATATATATATATATATACTGTGAATTGATCTGATTAGGTTTTAAAAATGTTGGTTTTATTTCAGAAAGTCGGAAACATGTGTGATTCGAACCCGGGACGTGTGTTTTATATTTGCACACAGTCCACCGCTGGACTGTGTGTCTAACCCAGTTAAATACCCGATTTTAATTACATTAATATACAACTTAGTCTTCGTCTTCTTCACTAAGAAAACACAGAACAGTGAACCCGACTGTTTTGCTTACTCGATCAACAAACTTACACTCGATTGAAATAGAATAGAAAAATAAAGATTATGTAATATGATATACCAAGACAGAGAGTTTTCTTCAGATTTCCGGCAAGTTTCGTCGACCCTGATTTGCGATTTCCGGCTGAATGAACTGATTTAACAGTTTTGATTATTGATTTGAGCAATTAAATTATCAATCAAGAGATAGTAAGGAGGTTTAGACAAATATACCGTCTGAAGAACAACTGCGGTTTTCTGATCAGTGATTCCGGCGATATTCCGGCGAGTGCGAATATCTCCGGCAACGTGATTTGGAAGGAACAAAGCTTAGGAAAGAGAGTGCGGTTCTGAGCGAAATGTTTACCAGGAGTTTGAGTGGGTATTTATAAGGAGGACAGGCCGATTGGGTTCGAATTAGGGGTCAAGATTCATGGTCAATGATTTCCAACGGTTTTGACTGAAATTGAGTGCCAGGCAACGGTTATAACTGATGTCAAAATCAGTTTATGCGTTTCAGTCAAGGGAAATGCTAACATTTGCGGAGTTTCGGTTTTTCCAGCGATTGCGAGTTCTGGGCGCGCTGATTACCGGTTTTGACTTTCGGTTTTTACTTTAAGTGTTATTTGTTTCAGTACATAACACAAATGATGTGTGTGGCGGAGTGGTGTGGTGTGTGTGTGTCTTTGCGGGAGACCCGGGTTCGAGACCCGGCGACTCTATTTATTATTTTTAAGTTTATTTTACTTATTATTATTATTTATTAATTATGGTTTTTAACTTCTATAATATTTATTAATTATGAGACGTTTAAAAATAGTCGGCACGATCAATACGCAACGAACTTTTAACCGAATGCTTGATTATTAAACGAAGCGGGTTTTGAACCCAGTTTTCATAAATGTTAAAGTATCCCCTACTTTTAGGAATTTCGTCCCGAAATTTAAGTAGTAGTGGTAACCGGAAAAAGATGCGGGTATTTCTCGCGCATTGAGTCTTCACGTTCCCAAGTAAACTCGGGTCCTCGTTTCGACTCCCAACGTACCCTGACAATTGGAATACGACTTCGCCTTAAACGCTTCTCTCCGAAATCCATGATTTCTACTGGTCTTTCAACGAAGTGCATCGACTCATCGACTTGAATGTCTTCTAGAGGAATGTGGAGGTTTTCATCGGCAAGGCACTTTTTCAAGTTTGATACGTGGAATGTGGGATGAATTCTGTTGAGCTCTTCTGGTAGGTTAAGCTTGTATGCTACAGGACCTACTCTTTCGAGTATCTTGAAAGGTCCTACGTAACGTGGTGCTAGCTTGCCCTTCTGGCCAAAACGAACCACTCCCTTCCACGGTGATACTTTTAAAAGTACTTGATCACCAATGTCAAACTCCAAGGGCTTTCGTCGTTTGTCTGCATAACTCTTTTGACGACTTTGAGCCGCTAGAAGATTGTTTCGAATTTGAAGGATCTTGTCGGTTGTTTCTTGAATTAATTCTGGTCCGGTGATTTGCGCTTCCCCAATTTCGTGCCAACATACTGGAGATCGGCACTTACGACCATATAAAGCTTCGAAAGGAGCCATGCCGATACTTGAATGATAGCTATTGTTGTATGAAAATTCCACTAATGGTAGGTGAGCGTCCCAGTTTCCTTTGAAGTCTATGACACATGCTCGCAGCATGTCTTCAAGGGTTTGGATGGTGCGTTCAGATTGACCATCAGTTTGAGGATGAAAAGCGGTACTGAGGTCTAATCGTGTACCCAAGGCGGTTTGTACGGCTCGCCATGTTCGTGAAGTGAAACGACCATCACGGTCTGAAATGATGCTTAATGGTACACCATGACGGCTTACGATCTCGCTGATGTAGATACGAGCTAACTTCTCGTTCTTGAAGTCCTCGCAAATCGGAATGAAGTGAGATAACTTTGTAAGACGATCGATTATTACCCATATGGTGTCATACCCACTGGAGGTGCGAGGTAACCCGGTAATGAAATCCATGGTTATGTTTTCTCACTTCCATACAGGTATTTCGGTTGGACTAGAAGTCCTGAAGGTCTTTGATGTTCAACTTTTACTTTGGAACAGGTAAGGCACTTGGAAACAAAAACAGCGATATCCTTTTTCATGCCAGGCCACCAGTAGGTGTATCGTAGGTCTTGATATATCTTGTCGGCTCCTGGGTGTACAGAGTATCGTGTTTTGTGCGCCTCATTCATGAGGAAATCACGAAGGTTATCGCGATCAGGACTCCATATGCGGTTTAAATAGTATAGAATACCGTCGGATTTGGTTTCGATTTTTAGTTCAGCTCCACATGACAGCTCATCGCGTACGTCATTTTCTGTTACAGAAACATGTTGAGCTGCCCGAATTTGATCTTTGATGTCGGTTATGATTTGCGAACATAGAAGACGAATGGAGTTTGCATAACCTTTTCGGCTGAGCGCATCGGCCACCACGTTTGCCTTGCCAGGATGATACCGAATTTCACAGTCGTAGTTGTTGAGAAGTTCGACCCATCTTCGTTGCCTCATATTCAACTCCTTTTGGTTGAAGATATGTTGGAGACTCTTGTGGTCAGTGTATATTTCACACTTAGTACCGTAGAGGTAATGTCTCCATATGTTGAGAGCGAACACAACGGCTCCAAGTTCCAGGTCGTGGGTGGTGTAATTCTTCTCGTGAACCTTGAGTTTCCTAGAGGCATAGGCTATCACTTTTCCTCTTTGCATCAATACACAGCCTAGCCCTTGCCCTGATGCGTCGCAATATACCACAAAGTCATCGCAACCCTCCGGGAGTGTGAGGATAGGTGCGTCACAAAGTTTTTGCTTTAGAGTTTGGAAGGCCTCCTCTTGCTTAGGTCCCCATATGAAGGGTTTTCCTTTATGAGTCAAGGCCGTGAGTGGTACAGCAATACGGGAAAAATTGGCAATGAAGCGTCGATAGTAACCAGCCAAACCAAGAAATGACCTTACTTCGGTAGGGGTACGTGGCGCTTGCCATTCCTGCACTGCCTTGATTTTTGAAGGATCGACATGAATTCCCTTGTCATTGACGACATGTCCAAGGAATTGTACTTCTCCTAACCAGAATTCGCATTTTGAGAATTTAGCGTAAAGCTTTTCAGTCCTTAAGAGTGTAAGGATGAGTCGAAGGTGTCGCTCATGATCGGATTTAGACTTGGAGTAGATAAGGATGTCGTCAATGAAGACTATGACAAAACGGTCGAGGTAGGGTTTGCATACCCTATTCATTAAATCCATGAAGACAGCGGGGGCGTTGGTTAAACCGAAAGGCATGACCATGAACTCGTAATGACCATCCGGAAGGCGGTTTTTAGGATATCTTCTTTGTGCACCCTGAGTTGATGATAACCAGAACGAAGGTCGATTTTTGAAAAGCAGGTGGCGCCTTGAAGTTGGTCTAGGAGGTCATCAATGCGAGGCAGTGGATAGCGATTTTTAACCATTAACTTGTTGAGTTCTCTATAATCAATGCACATGCGAAACGTTCCATCTTTCTTCTTCACAAAAAGGACAGGTGCACCCCAAGGCGATGAGCTAGGACGTATGAATCCTTTGTCAGTCAGCTCTTGCAGTTGACTGGCCAGCTCTTGCATTTCGGATGGGGCTAACCTATAAGGAGATTTTGCGACTGGTGTAGGGCCAGGTACAAGATCGATGCGAAATTCGACTTCTCTCACAGGAGGAAGTCCTGAAATGTCGTCGGGAAAGACTTGTGGGAATTCCTTCACAATTGGGATATCTTCGAGTTTCCTCTCCTTGTTTCCCTTTTTGACGACTTGAGTTAGGAATGCGACATAGTTCTTGCGGAGATATCTTCGGGCTTGAAGGCAGGACATTAATTTGAGTCCTTTCGAAGGGGTTTCCCCAAAAATACGCAGTGTCTGACCGTCTGCAAGAGGAATGCGAATGAATTTTTCGTGGCACACCACTTCAGCGTGATGCTGGCTAAGCCAGTCCATACCGATTATAACATCGAAACTTCCCAACTTCATAGGAATGAGGTCAATTGGAAAATCGTGATCGTTTAGAGTGAGGGTACAATTGCGTATAATAGAATTTAATGAAACGGGCTTTCCGTCAGCAACTTCCACCGTTAGAGATTCGATGAGATTAACACGAGGTTGGTCGAGGATAGGTTCAAATTCTAAGGACACAAAGCTCTTATCCGCACCAGTATCGAATAATATGGATGCATTACTACCATTGATGAGAAACGTACCGTTGACCACGTTGTTGTCAGCCCTGGCTTGGTTGGCATTGATATTGAAAGCTCTCCCTCTGGCAGGTGGGGGAGCTTGGTTAGCTTGGTTTACCGGGTTTGCGTGAGCTTAGGTGTCACACCCTCAATTTCCACTTGCGGAGTTTTACCGCGAGGCGTGTGAACAAACCAGAATCTGAAACACTAGTACGTCGAACGACTCTATATGATTTGATAATACGTTTTCCAAAAATCATTTGATTAACCAATCATCGTAGATTTTAGATTATCTTAGTTAGTTACCAAAGTTTAGCGGAAGCATTAGTTTAAGTGGTTGAGCGGAAGCATAAAAATAAGTAGAGAAACGGGCGCCAACACAAACGCCAAAACAAATGAAAAATCCAAAACAACGTTTGTAACTGAGACTCAATAAAAGATGTCTTGTTCGATGCATGTGAGTGCACCTAGAGCTCCTAGCATCCTGAGAAACATGTAAAGAAACAAGTGTCAACATTAAAGATGAGTGAGTTCACAGGTTTTCATAAATTCGTTTGTTCGGTTATGAGTTTGTTTCCCCCGTCATCCCTAACCCGGGATAACGATTTAGTTCCATTATTCCAAACCCGGAATAATAATGATGTTGGTTCCATTATTCCAAACCCGGAATAATAAGTTGTTGTTTCCATTATCCTCAACCCGGGATAATATAGTTGTTGTTTCCATTATCCTCAACCCGGGATAATATAGTTGTTTCGGAATTAAGTTCAATGTTAACATATATAGGTAGCTAGCCTAAAGTTATGTCACGTAAGAGTTCGCGATCGAAGCTGACTGTTGTGCCTCTGTGTTGCCAGGCCTATCACTGACCATGGCGAAGTTAGGCCAAATTATTCACCCGTTGACCATACCCGGTCGGCTAGCGCGACTAGCTCGGATGGGGCTTGTCGGGCCCAGTAGTACTACTTATAATTCCCCCGCTATTAAAACCCAATACTAACGATCCGAGAGATTGACGAGGACTTAAGTGATATAGCTACTTAGTGACCATAACATTACATTAACATCAACTTAGTTACCGAATAGTTATGTGGCGTTAATTTCGTATAACGTAAAGAGATTGAGATTGAAGAGTGTATACATGTTTCTCCCCCTGTTGTTTAAAAACCGGATAAAGTTAAGGGCCGTGAACTCACCTTTAGTTGCTCGGTTAGTGTAGCAAAGAAGTTGTAAGGGATGGGACCGCTAATTGCGTCCTAACAAACCAATTGATTTCAAGTCAGTGTGTGAACACACCAATACAAATTCTACACTTAATTTACGCACAAAATGATACACACAAACAACATACCTAACACTCAAACATGCATGCAAGTATCCTCATGTGATCATAGTAATCAAAACAATTTATCATGAACATAATCCAATCCATGCAACACTTTGGTGCACACAATCACAAGTTATCAAATTTCAGCTTAATACTCATAATTCAGCTGTTTTCTAGGATTTTTATAAAATAGTTCCAACGTTCCAAAAATTCCAATTATTTTACAGCAGGTGACATTTATAATGTAGAAATTTATATAAATTTTCCAAGTCCTAAATCTTTACCAATTAACCACAAATATTAATATACTAGGCTGCAGTCAGATTCGTCGCTTTCTGACTGCAGTCCACGGAAGAATTTATTTAAAAATCACTGATCGTCCAATTAACAAAATTCCAGTTGGAGTTGCCCGGAAATTTCCATGCCTAGTTGCTGTACAAAATTCATGACTCGACTCCCTACTGATTATAAAATCCAACTCGATAAACAACTAACAAAATTTCAGGATTTTCACAGCTTTAGTTACTGAACTTATTTGGCCATTTAAAAATATCAAACGACTTCAGAAAAATATGAATCCAGCGCCATTAGATTCGTTATTCAAATCTCTACGTTCTAGACATCAGAAAATCCGTTTTTCGACAACTAATGACCGAGTTACAGTCAGGTGAAGTCGGCTGTAACTATTACTCGGCAAACTGTTTCAGCATTCTATCGCATAAACCGTCCATATTAGTAACCTAGGCGATCAAGAACCAGTTTTCCTAATCATAGATCAATACATATAACATATCCATGCAAACCCTAATCAACATCTCTAGTTTTTACAAACAAACACAGCCTATTATTCTCAGATTTCGAACAACATCACTTGCAAACATTATTAACAATTCGGCTAACATAACCTTTCATTCAAACATACAATCCGAAAACAACAAAATCAAAACACATGTATCCGAATATGATCTTGTAACATATGATGAATTCTAACCTTTAATAACTAGGTAAGTAAGCCGAGACTTGGACAAGAATGATTCGGCTGTTCAAGCAAAATCACGACCGAATGAGATGAGCAGTTCTGCTTGTCGCGACCAAGACTGAAAGGGACTGAAAGGGAAGACTGCTCGCGATCAAAAGGGAGTGCAAAGGGGGCTGTTTGCGGTTGAGGGGATGGAGGATTTGCTGCCGTCGGCTGTCTTTATCAACTAGGGTTTTGTGTTGTGAATGAAGCATGCATGGCTAGTATATATAGGCGCAAAGAGATAAGGATTACGGTTTTGGTTTGAGCTCGTGGCCGAGGACTTGGGTTGGTTCGGTTTGGGTTAGAACTCGGTTCACTCCTAGAGTCACAAGGAGTTTAGGGTTTGGGTTAGAACTCGGTTCACTCCTAGAGTCACAAGGAGTTTAGGGTTGGTTCGTGTCGCGGTTCAGTTCGTGTACATATTTGCCATGATTATTTTATAACTAACACAATCACATAATCGCACATCACGTATTCACTAACTCGTAAACGTTTAATACATAGCATATAATTCACTCGACAAGTATTACGTTTAAGTTATCCGAAAAACCCGGGATGTCACATTATCCCCATGTTAAAAGAATTTTCGTCCCGAAAATTGAGTAAACGCGGTTTAGAATGTAGCGTACATGTTTAGAGTGCCACGCACAAAGAGTTAGTTCGTTAATGATGGTACGCGAAGTTACAAGAAGTTCCCAAGTGCCATGCACAAAGATTCCCAAGTGCCATGCACAAGGATTTAGTTAACAATGGTACGCGAAAGTATGAGAAATTTCCAGGTTGTCACATCATCCCCATGTTGAAAGAATTTTCGTCCCGAAAATTTAGTTACTGGTATCGTTAGTTTGCTGCTCAGTTGCGAAGAGGTGTGGGTATTTGCTTTTCATTTGGTCCTCTCTTTCCCACGTGAACTCCGGTCCACGCTTAGAGTCCCAACGAACCTTTACGATCGGAATCTTGCTGTGCCTTCGAGTCTTGATCTCACGATCCATGATCTCGATAGGCTGTTCCACGAAGTGTAGTTGTTCATCCACTTGGATCTCATCCAATGGAATGACTAGAGTTTCATCTGATAGACACTTCTTCAGATTTGACACGTGAAAAACGTTGTGAACTCCACTGAGTTCGGCGGGAAGGTCTAATTGATAAGCTACTGGTCCAATACGTTTCAAGATTACAAACGGGCCTACGTACCGTGGGTTTAGTTTGCCCCGTTTTCCAAAGCGGATTACACCCTTCCAGGGTGACACCTTTAGTAGGACGCGGTCGCCTACTTGAAATTCGAGCGGTTTGCGTCGTTGATCAGCGTAGCTTTTCTGTCGGTCTCGTGCCGCCGCCATGCGGTTTCTGATTTGTTCAATCTTTTCAGTAGCCTCAAGTATTAACTCAGGGCCTGTGAGTTGACTGTCACCGACTTCTGCCCAGCAGACCGGTGATCTACATTTACGACCGTATAATGCCTCAAACGGTGCTGCCGAAATACTCGTATGATAGCTGTTGTTATATGAGAATTCTACTAGAGGCAGGTGGATTTCCCAACTATTTCCGAAGTCTATGACGCATGCCCTAAGCATGTCTTCCAAGGTTTGTATGGTCCTTTCACTTTGACCGTCAGTCTGAGGGTGATAGGCTGTGCTCATATCTAAGCGTGTTCCCAACGCTTTCTGGAGTGACTGCCAGAAGTTGGACGTGAAGCGAGCATCTCTGTCTGAGATGATGGACGTTGGCACTCCGTGCCGAGAAACTACTTCCTTTATGTAGATGCGAGTCAACTTCTCCATCTTATGTGTTTCTTTAATAGCTAGGAAGTGTGCGGACTTAGTTAAACGATCCACAATTACCCAGATGGTATCGCAACCACCCAAAGTTCGCGGGAGTTTAGTGATGAAGTCCATCGAGATCTGATACCATTTCCACACTGGGATCTCAGGTTGTTGGAGTAGCCCCGATGGCTTTTGATACTCTACCTTGACTTTTGCACAAGTCAAACACTTACTCACGTAGGTGGCTATATCGGCTTTCATGTTGGGCCACCAATACGCAGCTTTAAGGTCTTGATACATCTTATCTGAACCCGGATGGACAGAGTATCGGGATTTGTGAGCTTCATCCATGACTAGCTCTCTGAGGTTTCCGTAGAGAGGTACCCATATGCGATTCATGAAATACCGGGCTCCGTTGGGTTTTACTTCCCAATCGCGTTCCATTTTTCCCACCGATTCGGCCTTGATGTTTTCCTCCTTAACTGCTTCTAACTGGGCGTCGCGTATTTGTTCGGGTAGCCCCGAATGAATAGTGAGTTGTAATGCTCGTACACGACGAGGTTTCAAGTGTTCCTTCCTACTGAGGGCATCAGCTACCACGTTAGCTTTACCCGGGTGATACCGAATGGCACACTCATAATCGTTCAAGAGTTCGACCCAGCGACGCTGTCGCATGTTCAACTCCTTCTGATCAAAGATGTGTTGGAGGCTCTTGTGGTCTGTAAAGATTGTGCACTTCGTTCCATAGAGGTAGTGTCTCCAAATCTTAAGTGCAAACACTACTGCTCCCAATTCCAGGTCATGCGTCGTGTAGTTTTTCTCGTGAACCTTCAGTTGTCGCGACGCATACGCGATGACCTTATCGCGTTGCATGAGTACGCATCCCAGTCCCTGAATGGAAGCATCACAATATACTAAAAAGTCATCTGTCCCTTCCGGCAAGGACAGAATGGGTGCACTGCAAAGTTTCTGTTTCAGCAATTGAAATGCTGCTTCTTGCTTGTCACCCCAAGCATACTTGATGCCTTTCTGGGTGAGGGTAGTAAGCGGTTGTGCGATCTTTGAAAATCCCTCGATGAAACGTCTGTAGTAACCAGCCAATCCCAAAAATTGGCGGATCTCCGTCGGTGTCCTGGGTGCTTCCCAGTTTTTGATGGCTTCAATCTTGGCAGGGTCTACGTGGATACCCTTTTCATTCACGATATGCCCGAGAAACTGAACTTCCCGAATCCAGAAATCACACTTCGAAAGCTTGGCATATAGCTTTTCCTGTTGAAGTAATCCTAGCAGTAATCGTAGATGTTCAGCATGTTCTTCTTCACTTTTGGAGTAGATGAGTATGTCATCGATGAACACAATGACAAACTTGTCGAGGTATGGTTTACACACGCGGTTCATGAGGTCCATGAACACCGCGGGTGCGTTGGTGAGACCGAAGGGCATGACCAAGAACTCATAATGGCCATACCGAGTACGAAATGCCGTCTTAGCGATATCCTCCTCCCTGACGCGTAGCTGATGGTAACCAGACCGTAAATCAATCTTGGAGTAGTAGCTTAACCCCTGAAGTTGGTCGAAGAGATCGTCGATGCGAGGTAACGGGTATCGGTTCTTGATAGTAACCTTGTTGAGTTCCCTGTAGTCGATGCACATGCGGAAAGTCCCGTCCTTCTTCTTGACAAAAAGGACTGGAGCTCCCCATGGCGAAACGCTTGGTCGGATAAATCCTTTTTCTTATAGCTCCTGAAGTTAGGTAGACAGCTCCTGCAGCTCGGCTGGAGCTAGGCGGTATGGAGCCTTGGCGATAGGAGTTGCATGGTTCGCCAATTCGATTTCAAACTCCAGTTGTCGATGGGGTGGAAGACCAGGTAGTTCTTCTGGGAATACATCGGAAAAATCACGGACGACAGGGATGTCTTCTATGCGTTTCTCGTCCTTAGGCTGTTCGGTAATCAGTGCGAGTAAAGCGAAGGAATTCTTTCTCCGAAGATACTTCTGCGCTTGCATGTATGAGATGATGTTGGTGACGGCGCTTGCCTTATCGCCTTGTACCGTCAGGATTTCGTCGTTAGAAAGCGGAATACGGATAGATTTTTCGAAGCAGAGAACTTCGGCCCGGACGTCGAATAGCCAGTCCATTCCGACTACCACGTTAGTTGTCATCAGATCAATGGTAAAGGTGTGGCTCGCGCGTTTGAGTTGACAGCCGGATACTATTTGGGTCACATCTACAGATTTACCATCGGCTAATTCTATAACATAAGGGGTCTCTAATGGTTTAGGCGTGAGATTTACGTTCTTCTTAAAAGACTCAGATATAAAGCTCCTATCCGCACCCGTATCAAAAAGCACAGTAGCAAAATGTTCATTAAGGGGAAACTTACCGGTGACCACGTTCGAGTCGTTTCTGGCCTCTCCGCGGCCCAATGTAAATGCGCGACCTTTGGCACCTCCTGTGCCACCGTTTCCATTATTGTTGTTGTTATTATTGTTGTTGTGGTTGTGGTTGTTCCCACCATTGTTGTTGTTGTTACGCAGCTGTGGGCAGTCTCTTTTGAAGTGGGCAGTACTACCACACTGATAGCATCCCCGGTTAATACCCTGCTGCTGACCCTGGGGTTGATTTTGATTTTGTCGGGACATGATTTCCCCACGACAATCCTTTGCCGCATGTCCCATCTTGCCACATCGTTGGCAGCGATTTCCGGCACAAGGGCCGTTATGATGGAGATTACAGCGGTTGCACTGCGGCTTTCGACCTGCATAGCCGCTTGCGTTCTGGTTGTTGTTGGCGGGCTGATTTTGGTGACCCCGGTGGCTGTTGTAATGATTGAACCGTTTCTGGTTCCCCTGTTGCGGCTGGGATGACGAAGACTGTCGAACAGACGAGTCTTCAAACTTTCTTTTGTTATCAGGGGCAACTTCAGTTGTACCCCGTGCTGGCAACTTCTTTTGTTCCACCGCCTTATCGGTGAGTTTATGCGCCAATCGGATTGCTTGATGTTCAGTTACAGGGTTACTAGCCATTACCATACCCTAAATTTCCGGAACCAGACCCCCGAGATAGAACTCGAGTCTTTTCTCCACAGTGTTGGCCAAATCGGGACACAGAAATACCAAGTCATGATGTTTTGCGGTGTAAGCTTCGATTTCAGATCCCACCATCTTGTGGTTCCATAAGGCTTGCTCCAACTGTTGCACTCTGTCTCGTGGACAGTACTCCTCTTTGATTAGGGCCTTGAACTCGGCCCAGGCCATTGCATTGGCAGCAATAAGTCCACGCGTTTGGACCTGTGCATTCCACCAAGTTAGTGCCCCATCTTCCAGCGTTGAGCTGCATATTTGACCTTGTTGGCCTCCAGACAGTTGCACATTTCAAATACCGATTCAGATTTTTCGATCCAGCGGACCAGTCCAATGGGTCCTTCCGCCCCCGAGAATTTGCTTGGTTTCGCGTCGAGGAACATCTTGTAGGGGTTAAAGCCCCCTCCTGCTGACAGAGAACAGGTAGTCAGCGAGGAATTCTACTAGCCCAACTATTAGATTTTCACACGAAAATTTAATAATGGTTACCTGCCGGTTGGTTCTGAACACCCGCTAAAGCTGCGTTCACGTGCTCTTGAATCATGGCAGCTAGTTCTTCGGGCGTCAAGTTAAGGTTTCCACGTCGTCCAGTTGCCATTTAGATCTTCGAAACACAACACAAACACACCCCGATAAGTCTATATATCCAATATAGTTATCCTACTTCGTACTTTAATAATTATCAAGTTATGTCAACTCAATATATTAAATAGTCAAAATAAATACTTGATTAAATGAAATTTCAACGTCTTACAAAGTGTTAACCAAACATATGAATTCACTATAAAGTCTCAAATTTAAACACAAGTGGGAAAATAAATAGACTGGAGGAAAGTAAATAAAATAGGCGAGGCGTGTCAGTCGTCTACGTCTCCATCCCCCAAGTCACTGTCGTTGCCGTCATCCTGCGCGGCATTTCCAGCTTCTACAGCTGGGTCCTCCTCCGGATCCTCCTCTGGATCCTCCTCAGGGTCCTCCTCTGGATCCTCTTCTGGATCCTCTTCAGGGTCCTCCTCTAGATCCTCTTCCGGATCCTCCTCTACCGGCACTGGAGGGGCCGGTGCTGGTGCAGGTGCAGGTGCTTGATTTTGCTGTAGCTCCTGTATGTTCCAACTATTTTCCAGGACTCTGTCCTCGAGCCAGTCGGCTCTTATCTGCTCAGCACGCAGATCTTTGGCTAAGGTGTTACGAGCTATCTTACTCGTATGTTGCTCTTCCTCGAGCGAGTCGGTTTTACCTGTCAGTTGTCAGATCATCCACCCTTGTGCTAGGATGGTTTCCTGCATTCTTTCTAACTGTTCTTGTTGTTTCTGTATCATGATTCTAAGTAGGTCATTTCCTACTTCTACAGAGTTAACCGGTTCAACCGGCACAGCGATGATTGGGTGTGATAACGACTCCCCCCCCAGAGCGAGCCTTTTCCTCGCATCTGAGCGTGTTTCCATGCCATAAGATGGTAAGGGTTCCACCATAGGTGCCTTTCCTGGCGCTCTTGGTGGCGTAAGTTTGTCGGATGATGATGACGATGATGATGATGACATTGCCTGTTAGGTTGTGTAGTTAGTTACGAGTTGTTTTCATTTCTTATTATGAAGTCATAATCTACATAACATAGTTGTGGTACATTGCATAACAAGATATAACAGTTCGGTGCCAGACTACGTCTAGTGTCGTGTATTCAGCTATAGTTTAGGTCTACTTCTAATGCAAACCTGGTTCTCTATAGCTAGTGGCTCTGATACCAATCTGTCACACCCTCAATTTCCACTTGCGGAGTTTTACCGCGAGGCGTGTGAACAAACCAGAATCTGAAACACTAGTACGTCGAACGACTCTATATGATTTGATAATACGTTTTCCAAAAATCATTTGATTAACCAATCATCGTAGATTTTAGATTATCTTAGTTAGTTACCAAAGTTTAGCGGAAGCATTAGTTTAAGTGGTTGAGCGGAAGCATAAAAATAAGTAGAGAAACGGGCGCCAACACAAACGCCAAAACAAATGAAAAATCCAAAACAACGTTTGTAACTGAGACTCGATAAAAGATGTCTTGTTCGATGCATGTGAGTGCACCTAGAGCTCCTAGCGTCCTGAGAAACATGTAAAGAAATAAGTGTCAACATTAAAGATGAGTGAGTTCACAGGTTTTCATAAATTCGTTTGTTCGGTTATGAGTTTGTTTCCCCCGTCATCCCTAACCCGGGATAACGATTTAGTTCCATTATTCCAAACCCGGAATAATAATGATGTTGGTTCCATTATTCCAAACCCGGAATAATAAGTTGTTGTTTCCATTATCCTCAACCCGGGATAATATAGTTGTTGTTTCCATTATCCTCAACCCGGGATAATATAGTTGTTTCGTAATTAAGTTCAATGTTAACATATATAGGTAGCTAGCCTAAAGTTATGTCACGTAAGAGTTCGCGATCGAAGCTGACTGTTGTGCCTCCGTGTTGCCAGACCTATCACTGACCATGGCGAAGTTAGGCCAAATTATTCACCCGTTGACCATACCCGGTCGGCTAGCGCGACTAGCTCGGATGGGGCTTGTCGGGACCAGTAGTACTACTTATAATTCCCCCGCTATTAAAACCCAATACTAACGATCCGAGAGATTGACGAGGACTTAAGTGATATAGCTACTTAGTGACCATAACATTACATTAACATCAACTTGGTTACCGAATAGTTATGTGGCGTTAATTTCGTATAACGTAAAGAGATTGAGTTTGAAGAGTGTATACATGTTTCTCCCCCTGTTGTTTAAAAACCGGATAAAGTTAGGGGCCGTGAACTCACCTTTAGTTGCTCGGTTAGTGTAGCAAAGAAGTTGTAAGGGATGGGACCGCTAATTGCGTCCTAACAAACCAATTGATTTCAAGTCAGTGTGTGAACACACCAATACAAATTCTACACTTAATTTACGCACAAAATGATACACACAAACAACATACCTAACACTCAAACATGCATGCAAGTATCCTCATGTGATCATAGTAATCAAAACAATTTATCATGAACATAATCCAATCCATGCAACACTTTGGTGCACACAATCACAAGTTATCAAATTTCAGCTTAATACTCATAATTCAGCTGTTTTCTAGGATTTTTATAAAATAGTTCCAACGTTCCAAAAATTCCAATTATTTTACAACAGGTGACATTTATAATGTAGAAATTTATATAAATTTTCCAAGTCCTAAATCTTTACCAATTAACCACAAATATTAATATACTAGGCTGCAGTCAGATTCGTCGCTTTCTGACTGCAGTCCACGGAAGAATTTATTTAAAAATCACTGATCGTCCAATTAACAAAATTCCAGTTGGAGTTGCCCGGAAATTTCCATGCCTAGTTGCTGTACAAAATTCATGACTCGACTCCCTACTGATTATAAAATCCAACTCGATAAACAACTAACAAAATTTCAGGATTTTCACAGCTTTAGTTACTGAACTTATTTGGCCATTTAAAAATATCAAACGACTTCAGAAAAATATGAATCCAGCGCCATTAGATTCGTTATTCAAATCTCTACGTTCTAGACATCAGAAAATCCGTTTTTCGACAACTAATGACCGAGTTACAGTCAGGTGAAGTCGGCTGTAACTATTACTCGGCAAACTGTTTCAGCATTCTATCGCATAAACCGTCCATATTAGTAACCTAGGCGATCAAGAACCGGTTTTTCTAATCATAGATCAATACATATAACATATCCATGCAAACCCTAATCAACATCTCTAGTTTTTACAAACAAACACAGCCTATTATTCTCAGATTTCGAACAACATCACTAGCAAACATTATTAACAATTCGGCTAACATAACCTTTCATTCAAACATACAATCCGAAAACAACAAAATCAAAACACATGTATCCGAATATGATCTTGTAACATATGATGAATTCTAACCTTTAATAACTAGGTAAGTAAGCCGAGACTTGGACAAGAATGATTCGGCTGTTCAAGCAAAATCACGACCGAATGAGATGAGCAGTTCTGCTTGTCGCGACCAAGACTGAAAGGGACTGAAAGGGAAGATGCTCGCGATCAAAAGGGAGTGCAAAGGGGGCTGTTTGCGGTTGAGGGGATGGAGGATTTGCTGCCGTCGGCTGTCTTTATCAACTAGGGTTTTGTGTTGTGAATGAAGCATGCATGGCTAGTATATATAGGCGCAAAGAGATAAGGATTACGGTTTTGGTTTGAGCTCGTGGCCGAGGACTTGGGTTGGTTCGGTTTGGGTTAGAACTCGGTTCACTCCTAGAGTCACAAGGAGTTTAGGGTTTGGGTTAGAACTCGGTTCACTCCTAGAGTCACAAGGAGTTTAGGGTTGGTTCGTGTCGCGGTTCGGTTCGTGTACATATTTGCCATGATTATTTTATAACTAACACACTCACATAATCGCACATCACGTATTCACTAACTCGTAAACGTTTAATACATAGCATATAATTCACTCGACAAGTATTACGTTTAAGTTATCCGAAAAACCCGGGATGTCACATTGGGCATGGATGATGTTCACTAGGCGTGGGCATGTGTTCCTGAAGTGGTTTGGGTCCCCACAGTTGAAACAAGCTCGCATGGGTTGCATCATGGGGTAGTTCGGTTGGTAGTAAGATTGGGCTGCGTGGTGCAGGTGGTAGAAGTAAGGGTTGTTGGGTTTGGCCCACTATCTGATTTTGGATTTGGGTTGGAGGTTGATTGCGGTTCATTCATTGAAGGGTACGGCAGGTTTGGATGGTGTGACCCGCGCGACCACAACTTGTGCAATGTTGGCAGGGATTTTCGGGAGGGTGATGGTATTGACAGCGGTTGCATTTTGGGTGTGGGCCAGTATATGGCTTTTTGAATGGTGCAGCTGGAGGAGCAATTTGGGTGATTGGTGCAGCAGTGATAGGAGAGTTGGTTTGAGTGACGGCAAATTTTTTGCCATTTCGCTTCCTCTTACCAGCAAACTTCGAATATGAGACTGGGTGGTTTGGAGTTGGGGTCTCAATGGGTGCTTTCTTCTTTTCATCTTTGAACTTGCCGTTTCGAATGCGATTTTCAGTGAGTTCTGTAGCTAACTCCATCGCGGCTTCAAGTGTTGCAGATGATGTGCTTAAAACCGAATCTTGAATTTTCGAGGGGAGACCTCGAATGTAGTGTTCGACTAAGCGGTACAAGGGGTGAACAAATTTGGGATCATCTGGTTCAGCTCGAGGAATCTCTTATTATATGAAGTGTGGTCTCCTTCCTTCTGTTTCAGTGCGTGGAATTCGTCTTCCAGCTTTTTTATTTCGCTTCTTGGACAGAAGCGTCTTGTCATGAGTTCCCTTAACTCTTCCCATGTTATGGCCATGGTATCTTCAACTCCTCGCTTACCCTTTTCCGTGTTCCACCAGGTAAGGGCTACCCCAAACAGTCTTCCAGTAGCGTAACGTACCTTACGGTCCTCGGGACAATCGCAATTGAGGAAAGTGTTTTCCATTTCTTCAAACCAGTGAAGGAGGGCGGTAACACCTTCGGTCCCTTCATACTTTGGGGGATCGCAGGATTTGAAGTGTTTGTAGGTGCACTTGGGGGTTTTGGAAGGAGGGTTGGCGACGCTCTGGTCTTCTTGATTGGGAGGGTTGATGGGATTAGTGGTGAGAGCTTGTTGAACTTGAAGCACGATGTCAGGAAGTACTGCGGCCATTTGTTTAGCAATTTGTGTGGCCAAGCGTTCACTTGACTTTCCTGACTTTCTACCTCCACGTAGTTGCCTAGCCGACATCTACAGGAACATATATAGGAAGATTGTGAGTTTAAGAATTTTCTAGGTGTCATGTGTCATAAAAAGAATGAAAAACAACATAACTGACAATAATTTAACTACATCCATAGGATGTCTTGGGTTTGCTCATGTTTGGGCCTCCAAATGTCCCCCATACCATTGCCTGTGTAGTCATGTGGGCCCCCATGACTATTGGGCTTGGTAGGATTCACATTGGTGTCGGCGGGTTAACACTCGCACCACCCGAATGAAAATCGTAAAACATGATTGCGTGAGGTATGGTAGGAGGGTGTCCAGGTGTAGACACAATGACAACTCAAAGTGGGGTTAGCTCGCACGACATTTGGTATAGCATGCTTTGGCCTAATAGGTCATTCGTACTCTCATCGTTAGTCCCCAGGTAGGCAAACTGGTCCTTTATTTTGGATTTATACGAATGCCAAGCCTAGACAGGACGTTCCGACTACCGGTACTCGTACCCTTCCAGTTATTACATGCCCGTCATGAGAACTCACTTCGATGTGATTTGAAAAATACAAAAATCATTGCAAAAATCATGGAAATCGTGAGGTGTGTGCTCTCATGGATATGATATGTTATGAGGATATGATTTATGATGAGCATTGCATAATAACATGTATTTGTGAGCGTGCTTGCATAACATTGAGTATGAAAATAAACATGAAACATATAAACATCATGAATTTTGCATGTAACGCATAAACAATTAAAATTTAATCAACTATAGTATAGGCTCTAAGGGTTTAATAACCTATCCTATATCCCTATAGTCACAAGCTCTGATACCAATCTGTCACACCCCGACCCGCAGTGGAATAAAAGTCGGGGCATAATTAGGTTATCACCAAAGCTCATGATATTTACTAAGATGTTTCATATTTATTAAATTCAAATTACAAACTTAAATATCCAAAAACAAAATTCATACAATTACAAAGGAAAATGAAACTATAGATTTATTCCAAAGCATGAACTTGTTTATTCTTCTAGGCCATCCTAAGTGTTTCCTGTCTCGGCTGGATCACCTGTATCATGTGTAAAACGGGGGAGATTTTGGGTCAACAAAAGTTGGTGAGTGAACCTTGATAAAACATTGTGGACTAATTTCTTGTTTTATTTATTAATGAAAAGTCGTGCATTAATCACATGTGAGCAAACATATATATATAAACAATCACAAACCACTTTGGATGAGTATATGACATGAATGATGATGTATTTCAGATCAAGGCTTAATCAAACGGAGCCGATCTAATGAGGCTCCTAATGCTCAACCCGTATCCCACGGGGAACTGATGGGCCTAATGAAATGCGTGCACTGAAATGATGAAATTCAATCTACATATAATTCACACAATAATTGATACACATTTGATCATGGATATGATGTATGCACAAGTGTTTAAATAAAATAAAAGAATAGTACAACACATGATACACCCCAAAGTATGATTAAAACGGGGAATTGGTAGAGATTCACTCACAGTGGATGGTTTCTTGATGACGATGAATGCGCACGAATATTATGATTCAACCGACGAGGGAAAACTAACCTAAATAATAACGACATGATTCGATTAAATAAATAAATTTTATTTGAGATTATTAGTGTTCTTTAAGGCGATTTTTAGATTTATTTTTGTGAGTTTAATGCAAATTTTTAACTTTAAAAACCTTATTTTTAAGTATTTTTAAATAATTTTTCAATTAAATAAATAAACAAAATTAAATAAAAATGGGTTAACTTTATCAGGTTTGACCGGGTCTGACCGGTCAGACTGTATTCCAGGCGGTGAGTGAGGTTCGAACTCGGGACCTCTCGTATACGTGCACGCAGCTCTACCAACTGAGCTACGTGTCTAACCCGAAATATTCTCTGTTTTAATTATATATATATACTAACTAACTTTAACCTTATTTAGTTTTTATTAAAAATGATTTAATAGGGCCGAACCGGTTACAGAAACCCGGAATCGAACTCGGGGCCTTCGGTTCGAGTGCACACAGCCCAACCAGTTGGGCTGTGTGTCTAATCTGCTTAACTACTGGATTATATTCCTCTTATATATATACTGTGAATTGATTGATTAGGTTTTAAAAATGTTGGTTTTATTTCAGAAAGTCGGAAACATGTGTGATTCGAACCCGGGACGTCTGTTTTATATTTGCACACAGTCCACCGCTGGACTGTGTGTCTAACCCGGTTAAATACCCGATTTTAATTACATTAATATACAACTTAGTCTTCGTCTTCTTCACTAAGAAAACACAGAACAGTGAACCCGACTGTTTTGCTTAATCGATCAACAAACTTATACTCGATTGAAATAAAATAGAAAAATAAAGATTAAGTAATATGATATACCAAGACAGAGAGTTTTCTTCAGATTTCCGGCAAGTTTCGTCGACCCTGATTTGCGATTTCCGGCTGAATGAACTGATTTAACAGTTTTGATTATTGATTTGAGCAATTAAATTATCAATCAAGAGATAGTAAGGAGGTTTAGACAAATATACCGTCTGAAGAACAATTGCGGTTTTCTGATAAGTGATTTCGGCGATATTCCGGCGAGTGCGAAAATCTCCGGCGACGTGATTTGGAAGGAATAAAGCTTCGGAAAGAGCGTGCGGTTCTGAGCGAAATGTTTAGCAGGAGTTTGAGTGGGTATTTATAAGGAGGACAGGCCGATTGGGTTCGAATTAGGGGTCAAGATTCGCGGTCAATGATTTCCAACGGTTTTGACTGAAATTGAGTGCCAGGCAACGGTTATAACTGATGTCGAAATCAGTTTATGCGTTTCAGTCAAGGGAAATGGCAACATTTGCGGAGTTTCGGTTTTTCCGGCGATTGCGAGTTCTGGGCGCGCTGATTACCGGTTTTGACTTTCGGTTTTTACTTTAAGTGTTATTTGTTTCAGTACATAACACAAATGATGTGTGTGGCGGAGTGGTGTAGTGTGTGTGTGTCTTTGCGGGAAACCCGGGTTCGAGACCCGGCGACTCTATTATTTATTTTTAAGTTTATTTTACTTATTATTATTATTTATTAATTATGGTTTTTAACTTCTATAATATTTATTAATTATGAGATGTTTAAAAATAGTCGGCACGATCAATACGCAACGAACTTTTAACCGAATGCTTGATTATTAAACGAAGCGGGTTTTGAACCCGTTTTTCATAAATGTTACACCTTGGAGATAGCCTCCTTCAAAGATAGTTTTCGGTTTTCTGTGTTGAGGTGTGTGCTTTGCATGTGTTCAAGTAGGCGGAAAAAACCCACAGACCCCGGTTTTCCATCTTTACATTCGTGGAAAAATTTGAAAGTGCAGGTCCTTAAAACCATTAGCAGAGCCCTGCACAGGGCCCACTGACTTAACGTTCCGACCCCCTTTCGTAGGAGCCATGCGCGTATGTTATATAGATAATTTATTGTTTAATTAATAGTTTTATCTATGGATAAATTATGTGAACGTTCTAAGTATTAAGCGTTACCCATATATAGGCCATTTAATTAATTAAATGCTTTCATTTTTAACTAGTTCCAACTAAAAACATGTTTGTATCACGAACAATTATGAACCAAGTATTAGATGTTGTATCAGGATTAATTGTGAACCATATATTAATATATATTATAATAATATATAATGTATATATATATTAGTGCAATTGATCATTACGCATATATATATATATATATTAATATATATATTGTGGCAAATTTGGATCATTAACGCACCACTTGAGTATCATCGTGCCACCAACAGAACCATCCATTTCCACTAGGCGTAATGCCTATACACCATTCAGGAGGAAACCCAATAAATATGGAAAAATCCCCCTTATGAGAATTGAACTCAAGAACTATTGGTCTCAAAGTCTTATCTCACCCCCAATATGTCACTATAACCACGTGTTCTCACTTGTTTGTCTAACTTTAATTTGGGGTTAAAGAATGTTTTAAAATAAAATATAAATAAAAATTATTATAACAGGTATAAAGATATTGATTTAAAAAATATACCACGGTATTTATATATTAAAATATGCTTTGTAATGGTTTATTATAATAATTATGATATAGACCCGCATGTTATACGAGTTTATACAATATAAATGATATAATTATATAATTTTTAAAAAACTTTAATAACTAACGGCCTAGGTTAACTAGTAACGGAATTTTATATAAACGAATTTTTATTACCATATGATAGTTCACACAACTAACTTGAATTTATCACAAAAAATGTCATTCTTAATTAGTAACATTGAAAATACAGTAATAGTCGTGTGTTACAAAGGTTGAATACTGAAAAATATGTAATATACAAATTTAAATATCATTAATATGAACGAAAGTACGTATTACGTTATAGGGAAGAGTTATCTTGAGAACGCTAAATATTGCGAGAACCGTGAGAACGAATGAGAAAACCAATCAAAACCATTTTTTTAATACAAAGCTCATTATAATTAAAATACAACATCAAGTAAGAATTTACAACATCAAATAATTCATTTCTTCCTCAAATCACTCTTATTAGATTTTTTACACGTGTAAATATAACAAATTTACACATGTGTAAATGACAAACTTACACATGTGTAAAAAAAATTATTTACGAATTCACGTAAATTTAAACGTGTAAATTAAATTTCTAAATTGTATTCGAATAATAATGATAAGTTTAAAAATAAATTTTAAATTTGAATTATTTTTTACCAAGTTTTCATGGTTTTTTCATTCGTTCTTACGGTTCTCGCGATATTTAGCGTTCTCATTTAAACCCTCCCCTTACGTTATATATATCAGTGTATAAAAATAAGAATATTTTTTATCATTGTTTATCTTTTTAAATATAACTTTTATTTAAAATTAATCTCTAAAATCTCAATTTTGTTTACAAAATTCATTATTTATATTGTTCCTTTTCTTTTTATTGATAAAAAGCCAATTTTATTATTATGACATAAATCAGATTTGTTATTCTTACTAATAATTGTTATGGGAATTTAATTAATAAATAGTTATTGTAAAGTTATGATATAAGTTAAAGGTTTATATACGGTGAATAAAATCTTTTCATTATTAAAGGTTAATTGACTATGTCATAAATTAGTATAAAATGAAATTAATATATTTCTTAGCTTTATTAAATTGAAAACACATTTATTGATCATAAACGGTGTTGTTACAAACCTTAATATTATCTCATCTATAAAACTTCAAAATGTTAAGTTCTCTCGATCTATAGTTTTAAAACATAGTTTAATAAAATCGTAGTCTTTTTGCCAGATAGTCCTTTGGTTAGTTACTTTTTATAGCTTTTATTTATATGTTAGAAAAACTCATATATCGATTTTATATAAAATCTCATATATGGATTTTATTTTAAGAAGTACTGAAATCATAGATTTTAAAATTATAGATCATTTTTATATATATTTTAATCATAAATTAGAATTTTATATTAATTATTATATATTATTAATGAATTAAAGATGAAAATGTCATGTGACATTATTTGAAAATAGGTTAGAGCAGAAAATTTCATGTGGCATTAGATGTAATACTTTATTAGTATTAGATGATAAAGATAAGGATTAACAAATACTTTAAGTATGATATAAATTAAAATTGCGAGGTTGAATGAGAAAGCAACACATGGCATTAACTGAAAATCGTTTATTAGAAGTAAATTATTACAATAAAGATAAAGAGAAAGTATTTATATAAGGGCTGTCTATTGGCACACCGGGATATCTATCCCCACACTTTACTTTTTCAATACAGATTGCATAGCCCTATACGATCCATGTAGGGTTAACTTTTAGACATGGCAAACTGACAGGGTCAGTCTTTGTATGATAGCTGGTCTTCTGCGGACCGTATCGTGACCAGTTTTCTTAAATTTAAAGTCTGGTGTTTTGGTGTGGTTGTTGGTGTTTATTGTTGGTTATTTTTGGTTTTATGTGTTAATAATCTGTGTTATATTTTTATCGTGATTTATGTATGATATCTTATCATATTTGTATCGTATCGTATCGTGACGCATCGTATTATATCGTATCATACTTTGTATCGTGACGCATCGTATTTGTATTTTGTATTATATTTTATGGTGACGTATAGTAGTTGTACTTTTTATTATATTTTATCTTGACGTGTCGTATCGTATTGTATTGTATCGTGATGTGTCCTACCGTATCGTGACATGTCATATCATATTATACATTATACGTAACCAAACAACCAATCTAAACATTGTAAATAAACAATCACAAATATAAATAAACTGAAATTGTAAATTCAACTATATAATAAGTTTGTGTATACATGACATGATCCAAAATACATAGACGGTTAAAATACAAAAAAAGTACAACAACCTACCCTAAACCGTGGGATCCGGGTCCTGAGTGGTGCCTGACGGCCCCAGATCCTGAAAGCGGTACCAGACGGCTGCAGATTCAGTCCACGACGAGGAAGCAACGTCGGCATTGGTAAGTGGGGTTGAGCACGATCGATAGACGGCTGGATATCGCCCTGGATCACCCGCATCAGAAGGGCCTCAGTACGGGGCGTCGATCCGTGCCTGTAGCCTGTCACACCCCGATTTCCGGTGGGCCCGGTTGGTGGGTTTATGCGTGACGATTGATAACTATTACACAATTATGCAACGGAATATAAGATTAAAAATAATAATCTAAATGTACAAATTTATTGAATAAAACTTATAAGTGTTTGATACTGTATCTCCCACAGGTAGGATCCGAAATAAAAGTGAGATTAAGGACATCATAGATCTTTAAGCAGAGGAGTTGCAAATTCCTAAGCTTTCCCTTTGACCAATCCATTCCACCCTATATTTAGGACTCGTTACCTATGGTTTAATATTTTGCAAATATGTCAGTTTTCGCTGGTAAATACAATTAACCGACCCTTTTTTAAAAATCACTTTCATAAATCATTTGATACATATTATGATAACCCGTGGGTTAATCATTTAGTATTCTTTTAGGATAGATTTCTTGTCACCAGTTTAAATGCTTGTCAATACAACTGGGGTACAAAATATCTATGCCGGTAAGTGATGATGGTGCACACCACCTTTAATACAACGTCTTCTGGGAGTGTGCCTACTACCCCACACGTACTTATACTTTATATGGCTATTCCTAGTTGATGAGTCGGGACGCTCGGACACGATACCATTACCCCCAAAGTTTAATGTTATTCAAGCAATACGGATTAAACCATATTCTTATATTTATGAAAGCATCTGTCCATTTATATAATATCCGCTCCAAGCGGCTAATGTTGTATCCCAAGTTTTCAAATAAAACTAGGGTAAGAGTATTTACCTTTGCTTAGCAAATATTTTGTTTAAATAAGTTCTTTGAAGAAAAGCTGTATTTTAGGTTGTATATCCTAGGCACGATCATCTGGAAGGTTCTATAGTCCAGAATAAAACAAATATAAATATTCGTTAGGATGTTCACGAGTCTTTTTTGTAAGTTGTATTACTTGACTCGCTACTTAGAATACTATTCTGTTTTTTCTAGATTAAGCGTTGACCGAGTAGAATGTGGTTTATATCCTTCCGAGTGCAAAGCCTCGTTGATACGGGTTATTTAACTAAACATTTTGATTTGGAGCCGAAAGTCAACTCGAGTCTAAATCTAATGGTATCTTTCACTACCTCAATCGTATTTGGGTTCCAAATCGCGATAACCTTCGTGTTCTTTTGATGAACGAAGTGCACAAATCTCGATACTCCGTTCTCCCCGGTGCTAATAAAATGTACCAAGACCTTCATCAAATCTGTTGGTGGCCAAGCATGAAGGAGGACATTGCCCTTTTTGTGTCCAAAAGTTTCACTTGTTCCAAAGTGAAAGCTGAACACCAACGTCCTTCGGGATTGGGTCGAAACAACCACGAAATCCCGATGTGGTAATGGAAAAGCATTGCAATTTTATAACCAAACTTCCCCGCACATCCTCCGGTCACGATAGCATATGGGTGATCATTAATCGATTAACCAAATCCGCTCACTTCCTCCCTATTCATGAAGATTATCGAGTTGAGAAATTAGCTCGTATCTACACCGAGGAAAACATTTGACGTCATAGAATTCATGTTGATATCATCTCAGACTATGATGTTCGTTTCACTTACCGCCTTTAGCAAACTTTCCAAGCTGTTATGGGCACTCTACTCAACCTCAGTATGGCTTTCCACCCCCAAACGGATGGTCAGTCTGAACGTACTCCCAAACTCTCGATGACATGTTTCGATCTTGCTTCATTGATTTTGGTGGTAATTGGGATACACTTTTACCTTTGGTTGAATTCTCGTACAATAACAGTTATCACTCTAGTATCTAAATGGCCCCATTTGAAGCATTATATGGTCGAAAACGTTGTCCGCCTATCTGTTGGCACGAGATCAGCGAGGCTCAACTAACTGGTCCCGAACTCATACAAGAAACAACGGATGGGATCTTAAAAATCCAAGAAAACCTACTTAAGGCTAGAAACCGACACAAGAAGTATGCTGATGGGAAACGCACGCCCATGGAATTCCAAGTCGGGGACCATGTGCTTCTCAAAGTAACCCCTTGGAAGGGAGTTGTCCGTTTTGGCAAGAAAGGGAAATTAGCTCCTCGATACATCGGACCCTTCAAGATACTCAATAGAATTGGTCGAGTGGCGTATAGACTCGAATTACCCGAAGAGCTCAGCAATGTTCATCCAGTGTTTCACGTTTCCAACCTCAAGAAATGCTTAGCTGAAGGAAACATTCACGGTCCGCTCGACGAAATACGTTTTGACGAGACTATGCACTTCATCGAGAAACCAGTGGAAATCATGGATCGTGGTACTAAGCAGCTAAGGCGTAGCCGTATCCCCATAGTCAAGGTCCATTAGGAAGGAAAGTGTGGTGCTGAGTTTACTTGGGAACTCGAAAGCAACATGAGGGCCAAGTACCTGCACCTGTTCCCCGAGTCTTCCTCTTGAATAAATTTCGGGACGAATTTCTTAAAGTATGAGAGACTGTAACATTCCACATTTCTTATATTAATCGTTACCATGTATTTTGTATCCAATCATTGTAATCAGAGACTTATGGTTATAATGGAATTCATTTTATTTCAATAATTTTTCAAACAAACATATGTACTACTCATGTAATCATCAAGACACGTTTAAATCATTCAAAAAAAGACTTACGTTGTGTAAACTCGATACTCGAGACCCAATCAACCAACTATTATCTCATATTATGCTTATACATTATGTTAGAAACTCAAATGTATACAAATAATGAAAGAGACATGCATAGAACAAACAATCCTATAACATCAGGGACAAAAAAATTATATATATATATATATATATATATATATATTATATCATTAATAAGCCAATTTTCTGCATGGTTCCATCTTTTCCACCACCTCTAACCCTAATCCATCACCTATAAATATCACACTCATTTTGTCACTTTTTTTTTGCATCTTCTCGAGAATTCTCCAACTTTTGAAAGTGAGACTCATCTCCTTTCATCTTCTTCTTCCTTTCTTATTTCTCTTATGTTTCCCATACTTCTCCCACATTGGAAAAACCTCCATGGATTGTCACCCAATGTACATAATAGTGAACAAAGGTGGTGCATACCCAAAATGAGGACCAGTCTTGGGTATTATTTTATAACTTTCAACCTTTCATTATTGTATTTCATTTTTATTTTACACATGACCAACCAAGATCATCACCTATGTTGATGATTCTTGGTGTAACAAAGGGGTACAATGGATGACATTTACCCTACTTCTATAACATGGTCATTACATTATTAACCAATTACTAATTACTATTATATTATCTAACTTATTATTATTATGCATGCCTAACCTACATAATAGTATTAACTAACATATTATTACCATGTCTAACATTATTAACCCATGCTACTAACTACTAACTCTTCTAATCATAATACTAACTCTTTTAATTTTGTCATTTACTTATTTAGTCTTACAATTACATTATTATTACCGATTCATTAATTATTATTACATACTAAAAAATATAAAAGTACTAACTCTTTTAATTTTGTCATTTACTTATTTAGTCTTACAGTTAGATCATTATTACCAGTTCATTAATTATTATTACATACTGAAAATATATACAAGTACTAACTCCTTTAATTTTTGTTATTTAGGGGCTGTTTGGCAACTTCTGAATGGTTAAGTGCTGAACTAGTAAGAGGTCTGAACCATTAAGTGTTGAACCGATAAGAGGTCTGAATCATTAAGAGCCAGTTATATGCTTAATCGTTCAGAGGCAAATGTCTGACCGATTCAGATTAGAGTCTTAACCATTCAGACTCGGTATAATGCTTAACTATTCAAAGGCAAATGTCTGAACCATTCAGATATTTGCTCGCAAAATAAACAGTCTGAACCATTAAGTGTTGAACCAGTAAGAGGTCTGAACCATTAAGAGCCTCATTAAGAGGTAAACAAACAACCCCTTACTTATTTAGACTTCCAATTTAATTATCATTGCGAATCCATTATTTATTATTATGTACTAAGAAATATATAATATATATATATATATATATATATATATATATATATATATATATATATATATATATAGGGGAAGGATAAAATGAAAATCCACTTCAGTTAAGAAAACTCAAGAAAACCCTATGTAATATTTTTATTTTTTTCTAAAAAAATAGGGAATGTAAGTTACATGTTAATGAACGTTTTGTAACAAAAAAAGCGCCGAGTGGATTTTTTTATAAAATTACAAAATTCAGTTTTTTAGCATTTTTTGTAAACATTGAAATTTAAAAAAATTATAAAAAAAACCATTCGGCGCTTTTTGTTTTTTTTTGTTACAAAACGTTCATTAACATGTAACTTACATTCCCTATTTTTTAGAAAAAAAATAAAAATGTTACATAGGGTCTTCTTGAGTTTTTTCAACTCAAGTGGGTTTTCTCTCTATACTTCACCTGTATATATACTAAACCTAGCCATGACACCAACCAATTTATGGTGGAAAGTTGTGTGCAAAGGTAAAATACTTATCTTAGACTAAATTCCTCACACGTGGACTTCTAGTGGGCGAATTAGTGCCCACGAAATACACATAAATCTACAGTGTCCAAAGTGATTGTTTAGACAACATAATATTTTATGTATTTTTATATGTATTATTATGATGAGTTATTATTATTCAAACCTCATTTATATTTCAACTCGTAAATTCTTGTACTTACACACCTTTGTTCATCCTTGTTAGGATAATAATCGGGGTGTCACGCACCGGTCAAAGATAATATTTATAATCCTGAATTACCCTTAACAATGAGTTAGCGGTAGTACAGAGTCGAACCATGAAGAGTTTGTGGTATGTATACGGACGAGATTGATTGTAAAGATGTCACACTTTATGAATCTTGCTAAATTGGTTAATGGTTATTATTTGTTTAGAAAAGAGTGTCGGAGTTAACCGACAAGTTTGTTACTAAATTATTTAACTACGAAAAACTTGAACACTTTTGATTGCACGAAAACTTGATTATTTGATTAAAACGATAATTGGAGAACAAGGTTCATACCCGGTTAGACAAATGAAAGGCCTAGGGTTGCTACACGTTGTTAACTCGATTTAGTTGAATTATGTTATTAACGGTTTTAGTGTCACGAGGCTTAGGTGTCAATTGTTATCGACGTTCAAGACGGACCACATGCACTTCTTTACCTAGGACATGTAAATCCTCTCGAATGATAAGGCATAAATACACATACTTGTTTTGCAAAGTCAAATTTTATAATCACTTGACAATTCACAAATATAGTTCAAATGCAAGTCAATTATTAATCAATTCAAATACAAACTCAACTTGTCATAAATAAAATGCCAACCATGTATCAAACCTTAGAAACCTTACAAAAGTCTACATCGGGGTGAAGCCGAGAGAATTAGCCGCTCATGGTGAACAGAACGTGATCAATGGATGATTGAAGATTGCACACGAACATCTTGAGCATTGATGATGGTTGTGATGAAGGTTAGGGATTATGGTTGATGGTGATGGTGAATGGATCGGTGAGATGATGATGATGATGGTGAATTAGGGTCAGGATGATGATTGTGGATGATGGGGATTGATTGGATGGATTGAGGATGCTGTTGATGATGTTTCTTAGCTCTAAAAGAAGTGCTCAAACTCAAAAAGTCATAACTCCCTACTAATGACCCTAAAAATGGGGTTTAACCCGTTCAAAACACTCAACAAACAATAATCAGTGTCGGCCATCAGGGACTTGTGTCGCCGACGGCTAACTCAGGCGTCAGTGATGCGATGGGGATAATGCGAGTGTTGTTGACAGCCTAATCCATTGCCTACATGTGTTCCCATCGACATAGGGCGTCGCCGACGTCCCATATGGGCGTCGGCGACACGATGTCTATGTCTTGAATCCTGATTTCTTCATTTTGCGTGTCTTGTTGATTCCATTCTCTTCCTGATGCTCCGTAAAGCTCCCGAATGGCTCCTTAAACTCCGTTAGACCTGCAAAATGCAACTCTAATCAAAGTAGGCCATTTGAAACCAAAATTCACGTAAAATATAAACTTAAATACGATTAAGCAGTGATATTCGACCACGTATCACATCCCCACACTTGTCATTTGCTTGCCCTCAAAAGACACACTTCCCATTCTTAAAATTCAAGCTAAGGTCCAATGTCATGCCCGATTCACAATTTTCACCATTTACGGATTATTTAACTTTATCACATAAAATGGTTACCCAAGATTAACCCGCCCTTGAAACTAACACATCATGCATATTCCTCACAATGTTCACTCGACTCGATTTAATATATAGCTAATAATGATGCATTATCAATTTTCAAGTAAGCATTCAAACCAACTAGAACACGTACCCGCATAGGCTTGCAACTCAATCATTACTTCACCAATTAACACAAACACGAGGCAAAAGTCAAAAGGTCTTTAAAGGTTGTAACATGGCTAGGCTAAGGGTATGGAATGAGATATTTTAAAGTGTCTAAGGTGATGAAAACTCGATTTTATTACATCAACTACCAAAACAATACTAATCTACAAAACATCAAACTACAAGGAAAAATTTCGCCTTTTATTTATCAAACTACTAACACTTGTTTTTAACTACAATTTCCCACTATTTTTCATGCCATTTTCTAGATTTTGATTTTTTTTGCAAGACATAAATTGCAAACTTACAAAAAAAAATAATCATATAACCGAATTTTCATCACACAGCTTAAAATTAAAAAGGCTTTACGGGTCCATGGCTAAATGGGTTGGTCAAATGAAAGGTTTAGGGTCAAAATTGGCGACTAAGAGATTAATTTTGCGTAAGGATGGTATAAAATTGTGTAAAAAGAAAATGTTTACTTGATGCCTTAATCATTCTTGTGCTCGTACTCGCTCTATGGTCTTAAACGCATCAAAGTTGCAAGTTCTACAACATGTGAATTACTAGCACACTCAAACAAAGAAATATATATGTCTATGATATGCGTAAGTGGCTCAAAGTCTCACGTGAAAAGGGTATGATACGTGATATTCAAAACAAATTAGTTTCTTAATCAGACTATTCCCAAATAACCACCAGCAATGTTCTATAAAATACCCGTTAAATACACTTCATGTTAATATTTGGAACGTGACCATGGTAAAAGACAAAATAGGTTGTGCAATCCCTCATTAACTTTGTTAATCTTGCTTTTTAGAATGCTTTTTAAGAGGACATTTTTGAAATTTTTTTCCCAATGCCCACACTTGAGGTCAACATTGTCCTCAATGTGTAGAATTTAAAAGAAGATTCAAAATCGCAACTTTTTCTCCCCATCCCCATACTTGAGGTTAACATTGTCCTCAATATGTAGGAATGAGAGCTTTTAAAACGCACAAGGGATGTGACACGACTAACCCCCCAGATTTCACCCCGACCAAAAATATATACGATACAATCCACTTATTAACTAACTAACAATCAAAGTTAAGAAAAAGAAATGTATGCACCTAATTTACTCATTTTTCATGTGCTCCTCGATCCTTAACGCAAATGGCCATCCTCAACGAACATGAAAATACCTACAAGTCTCAACAAACGTGTAGAAGCAAGCTTCTCACAAGATCTTTTCGGACTAAAAAGAATGGTTAATCTTCGAGAAGAGGAATTGTTTTTCAGACTAATCGCCGGGGAATGAAGATGTTTGTTGATTAGTTGCTACCGGGTCTAATGGAGAAGACTATATATCTGTTATCGTGACTGAAGAGGAAGAAGGTGGTTCTGATCGTGGAAGAATATTTCTTAGATCTGAATGTGTTCCCAGATGATTTGATTCCGATAAAGTTTTGTTGATTGAGGAGATTACCATTTCCATTTATCAATCACTCGGAGTGTTCTTAAAGGTGATTACGGAAAATAGGATTTCAGATTTTCGTGGGTGTTCACAGACTTAAAATTTACCGGTGTGGTGATTGGAAGTTTCTATCAATTGCCGGTTGGGTTTTTGAAGATCAAGAGATTCAACTAAAGCGTTGATTCAAAAACCGTACGCGGATGTGGTTAACGTAGAAACAAAGATGCTGCATCGATCAGTTTCTAAGTTGGTGATTATTCGTGAAGATTACAGTTAAACAAATCAGAGGAGGCCGAGAACCGTGCAAACAAAGACCTCAAGATTCATTACAGGGGGAATTTATGCATAATGAAGATAATGCAAGCCCGAATCACCAATCAAGGGGGGATTATCTGAAGATATCAAGATGCCTGATTGAGTTGCAGAATATTCAAACACGGCTCTCATTTTTCAAGATCAAGATTCGACAGTGTTCGGCCAAGGGGAAATTGTTGGTGCATATTATGTATGCCCGCCACTGTGCGAATAAGCTATATAAAGCGTGTGCTGAATATTGTATAGTTTAGTGAGAAAACGAACACATGACACGTTGGTGAGAATGTAACACCTTCGTACGAAGGTAACACTTTCGTACGAAGGTAAGCTAGTTCACCTTCGTACGAATGTGACTATCTTCGTACGAAGGTAAGCTACTATATACAGTGTTGGGTGTTCATTAGTTGTTAAGTTTTGGGGTTCCCAGAGGGGAAATGCTGGAGAAATTTCTCGAGCTTGTAAAGATGTTACTCTTTCGGTATGAATGAAATCAATCGACTTCTACTTCTAATCATTCTTAATAACATTCTACCGAATTAGTGATATTCCACCCAAACTTCCGTCTAGACCCGTTGGATCCTGGACTTTCAATTTTGTTCCCCTGTTGTTCAAAATTATAAAAGTAAGTTAATAATTAAAGAAAATGCAAAAAAATCATAATTCAATTGTAATATGTAACAAAAAGTTACCTCCTCGTCCATGACAAAAATTTCAATACTATAAAACTGAAAAGGGGTTAGGTCTCTTCGATACCCCAAGCACTTTGATCATAATTATATTATCCTTCCTTGAAGGAACAAGGTTTCTTAACAATACAACATTCCCACCCTTCCATGAATCTATGTAACAATGAAAGCTAAGTATGAAATGAGGATATGTAAAAGCACTAGGTTATTATCTGTTAACTTCACGAGGTTTTACCATTTAAATTAATTATACAACAAATGTATAATAAAAAGACTACCTGAACTTCCTGGGTAGCAAAAATTTATTTATATTAATCAAATTATGTCATTAAATAAAATAAAACGAAATATTTTCAAACGTTATATTGTTTTATAATGAGTAAATTGCCATTTTAGTCCCTGAGTTTTATCAAAATTTGCCATTTTAGTCCAAATAATTTTTTTTCGTCTCTGGGTTCCTGACTTTTTTGATCATATTGACTAACTCCGTCTAAAAGCCCCAGTTTTAATCAGGGGTATTTTTGGTATTTTTAAAAAAAAATTTCAATTGCCATTTTGATCCAAATTTTTTTATATTAAAAATAAAAGACAAAAAATTAATGTTACAAAAACACACACATAAACTTATATACATATATATGAATCAATGTATACACACATATTTATAAAACTTCCCCAATCACCCCCAACTCCTTCTCTCTATCCCTTTCATCTCTCTCTCTCATCCACCACCGTGCACCACCACTGTTACCGCCATTCACCACCACTCACTAACACAATCACCACCCCCACAATCATCACCGACATCTCTCCCTTTCCTGTCTCTCTCTTTCTCCTATCCACCACCACTCACATTCACCACCACTCGGAGCAAACCCTAACCCCAAATCGCCTGATGAAGCCTAATCCTGTTTTCCGACAAGTCTCCGATGAAGCCCTAATCCCGTTTTCTGGCAAGCCTAATCCCGTTTTCGTCACCACCAGTGTTCACCCTCACCATAACCACCAGCATCAACAATTGTCAACCGCCACCTCAAAAAAAAACCAAGTCAATTTTGACAATCAGAAGCCCATATGAAACCCTGTTGCACGCACAAGAAAAGTCCCAAGAGAAATTACTATGTTGATGGTGGTGGGTTAAAATTGATGGCGGCAGTTGGTGGATATGGTATGGGTGGTGGCAGTTCGCGATGGTAGTAGGGTGGGTGGTGTCTGTCAGCAGGTGGGTTCGTTGTGGTGGCGGATGGTAGGTGTTGATGGTGGTGGGTGGGTGGAAGATGCACAGAGAGAGAGAGAGAGAAAGAGAAAGAACCGTTGGGGTTTGTGGGTGGCTGATGTTGATGATGTACTGATTTATGTATGTTAGAGATGTATATGTGTAGATATGATTTTAATATTATATATAAAATAATAATCATTATTAATATATATATATATATATATATATATTATATATATTTCTATTTTGTTTTTTTAAAGAATTGGATCAAAATGGCAACTGAAAAGTTTAAAACAAAAATGCCAAAAATACCCCTGACTAAAACTGGGGCTTTTAGACGGAGTTAGTCAATATGATCAAAATGGCAACAAAATGGAAAAGTCAGGGACCCAGAGGTGAAAAAAAAACTATTTGGACTAAAATGGCACATTTTAACAAAACTCAGGGACTAAAATGATAATTTACTCTTTTATATTGTTTTGAATTAACAGTTGTAGTTCAGATAAATTTTAACTTAATTGACAAAATTTGTAAAAAAAACATGTATTAAACAGTGTTTTTTGACATAGTAAACGACTCCATAAAAAAATACTTAAAGAAAAATATGTAGCACAACCAAACAATTTGTATTATAAAATAAACTTATAAATGATTGTGTTCTCCTCAATCAATATGTAAAAAAATGTTCCGAAGTACATTATATGTTAAGTAATACTTTTTAAGAAATAGATTAATTAGTGTTATTATATTAGGTATAACTCGATGATTAAATATATATATTATCTAGAAATAAAATCTTAATAAATTTGGAAATCATTGGTAAATAAGAAATATTTTTGAAGTTGTAATTTTATTAAGAAGTAATTTTTTATTTTGGAAATTTATTATTGTTTAACCAATTATTTATGCCTTAATTTAAAAAAAATTAAGTCATGTCTATTTACTATAAACACGAACAGTATAAATGTTAGGTTTGACTGTCAGCGTGAATCTATTAACATATTTGTATAAATAATATTAAAACAAATATCACCAATAAAAGCATAACCTAAATTATTGTGTTTCCAAATTTTAAAATTTCAAAATGTACATAACTAAAGTCTGAATATTCAATAGAAATGAGTTTCATATAATGTAAAATATATGTTTTAAAATTAAAAGTTAGTAAAATAATAACTTGATTGATCTTAACCACTATAATAAAATCTTTTTTATTGGACAATAAACAAATAAAATAATTTTAAGTTATAAGGTTGTTAAATTAGGAAGTTAATAGATGATAATTACAAATTAAAGAATGTTTCAAATTAATATAGAAATTGGTCGTAAATAAACATATTTCAAATTTCAAATTTCAATTAAGACCAATCAAGTTATTACTAACTTTTCCATACTTTAAAAAGGCAGTAATTGAAATATAAAAACACTTTAATATAATTGCATATCATTTAGCAAAAATAACCACACATTTATCAAATCATTTGGATGGAATAATATTTAGAAAGATTTCAAAATTCTGTTTACATAACATTATACGATTTACAAGTATAGTATGTATAATAAAGGGTTTTTTTTAACTATCAATATAAATCTTATTTTCATATAAAAAAGGCATTAAATAGAACTTCTCATGTCTCAAAATTGAAAATATGAATTAGTACTTATAAGTGGACACAAATAAAACGAAACACACATATGTAACTACATTAACCATACGATCAATAAGACATGTGAAGCCATCATATACAACAATCAAACCATTAGTTACATTGTCATATTTCATTCCTGTAATTGGTTGATATAACAACCATGAAAACATCCAACAAAATTAATTGTTTGTCCACACAACCATTTACAAATTACTATCCTGATCATACCACAAAAAAAAAAACATGCTTTCATCTAACCCATTACATACTACCTATTAACATAAACCACTACCACAAAAAAAAATTTCATCAACCAAAGCCAACTTGTTTATCAAACCACCAAGAAACTATCTCGAAACCCATACGAGATAGAGCGCACCTTCAACATGGTTAAAATGCTACATTTAGCAACATCTTCAATACCATTTTTCTTCGTGAATTGATTCCATCATACGATTGCAAATCGACACCCTTTTTCCCATGCCTTTCCTTCCTGACATGCATCTTATAAACTTCACTGGCAATGTTTTTATTCTTGATCTTTTTGCCAACACTCACCTTAGCAACTTCAGAAAGTTTCGTAAGTAGACGCTGCGGAAATTTCATTTACATATAACATTAAAAAATAGGATTAGGATAGTAAATGCAATTAAATTAAAAAAATGTAAAAAGAATCAGAATATTACAGCTCTGTATCTTGCTATGAACGTGTACGTCTTACTAATTTGATTATTTACCTAAATCGGTGCTTGAATATCCTGACGAGGGTTTTCCTTCAAAATTTAAATTAATTAGTACATTAGAGAAAACAACATGAAAAATTAAATTAAGAATTTTAGTCATAATATAAATATAACATTAGTACCGGATGATCAACATCATTTGTTGGATTTAGATGGTTGTTTTCCTGAGCAGGGGACTAACACATTATAAAATAAATATTTCCAATCACTCACAATTTAACAATTACACAATACAATAATATAGAAACAACAACTAATGAAATTACCAAATGATGTTCAGCTAGTGGAATTGGTTGTGGATTTTGTAACATTCAGTTGGGTACCATCAGGACTAAACAGAGTAAGCTTGAAATTCCTATCACCCAAATACTGAAACACAACAAACGCACCAATTTTGAAACCGATCTCCTCAACATCTTTCACCCATGAACGACAGAAGAAGAACTAATCCCCGGACCTCATGGCTGATGGAAAAACCTGAAACACGGCAAAATATTAAATAAGATAAGATATACAACCAATATAATGTCAATATAAGATTCTGTATACCTACTACATGAGTACCGGGGGCTTTAAGTTGATGTAACTGAAAGAACTTTGTTTATCACCAACCTTGTCCACAAGACAAAAAAATCAAAAAATTATTCCGAGACTTACATAAAACAACAAAGTCAACACTAATCATAGTTAACATGAAATCAACATATGGCTCAAACAATGTAAGCATAACAACATATGTATAAATACAGGTATGGATTAAAAATTACCAGTTCATCCCTTTCTGGGTATCGCAAGACTTTGAAAAAGGCCTCCATAATGATACTGTTGAAAATCTGTATAAAACAAACACGAAAACATATTCCCATTATTCAAACATTTTCAAGCAAACACATGGTCAACACAATAAAATTTTATAAAAAAAAACCTAAAATTCTATGATGCTATAATCCGTTCAAAATAAGAAAAATGAAGAAACCCTAGGAAATTAGGGTTCTTTAACATAAAATCAAAAAAGATGAACTTAGCATCAACCGATTTCCCTCAAACAATCATAAAATAATGATGAACAACAACTTAGCATTAACTGATTTCCTTAAACAGGATATGAACACTAAATACAAAAGGTGAAAAATTAGGGGCTTTCTAATGATTCTGAATGTAAAACACAAAAGAAACATCAAAGATCGACAACAAATTAAAATAAAAAAAAATTTCAGATAAGAATCACTCGATAAACAAAACCAAAATACAGAACTATACAAGAGAAACAATGAACAAAAGATTGCCTACTTGATTAGATATGGAACATGATTGGATGATGATCATTATCACTGTGTTGACATGATCACGTCCAGAGCTTTTAGGATTTAACGATTTTGAGCGAATACTGAATGATGTAACAGTCGGATAAAACGTTTATAAAGGATCCATTGATCACGGTTCAGGAATAATGACAAGTAATCATTTCAATGTGAATCAAATTACTTAAACACCGATTGAAACCGTCAATGCGTCTTAATTCATATGTTATTTGACCAGATCAACCCGTATCTAGGACATAACAATTAACAGCCTATAAAGACTCATTATCGTTAAGTACAGTTTCCCGTTAAACTCATTCCCAGAAGATACATGACATTCCTTAGAATAAACTCGATTATAACTTAACGTCGTTGTACAACTACCCAATAAAAACTCATTCACAACCCGCATAATTAAACATCGATCGTCACCCGCATAATTTATCGTCATTCACCAACAACACAAATAAACACCAACCCACCATCTACTAGCGCATAATAAATAAGCACATAAGGTGGGGACCTAACTCATCAATTGTTGCCCGAAGGCTATCATCATTGCCCTCGTCAATGTTTCGTCACCTCCAGTTTAACCCTAAAGAGTCTGTCACCCGCATATTAACCCCAAAGGGTCCATCGTTGCACTAGGGCTAATCATTTAAACACCTCAAGAGTGCTTCTTGTGAAATTCTGCCACCCCCAAAAGTAACATCACCATCACAAGTAACCCACATCTTGTGACCTAGCGTCACCCGATGGTAACACCGCCGTCACAAGTAACCCACATCTCGTGACCTGACGCCACCCTGAAGGTAACGTTGTCATCACAAGTAACCCGCATCTCGTGACCTGGCACCACCCCAAAAGTAACGCCGCCATCACGAGTAACCGACATCAAGCACCTCAAAGAAGCTAATTCACATAAAGCACATAGTGTTGGACCTACAACAAGAACATATGACATCCAAAAGCCAAGACATGACACAAAGATCAAGAAATAAACAATTGATGAAGCAATTCTCTCCCTAAGTATAGTGAATCTTGAATACCTAGTCAGAACATTTGTTGAAGAACAAAGCAAACACCTGTTCAAGCCTTGGAACCGTTGTTCAAGAAAAAATACATATGTTGAAGGCTAAAGTCTGTTAAAGCCAAAGGTATGATGAAGAAGACCAAAAATATGTAAGGCCAAACAGATGTTTGGATCACTGCAATAGAGGATAGTCTAGACAGTGGTTTCCCAATGTAACAATATTTATCTTGTAACAGTGTTTAGACTAGTTAGAACAGATGTTAGGATTTACACAGCTGTTTGCAACATCTGTGGAATCTTTTCTGTTAGGAATATTATATGTCACTATCAGGGTGATGTCAACCTATTATGAACAGAGCTTTAGTACTTAGTATAAATAGATCCCACTTGTTAGAGATCTAGTTATCACTACACACACATTCTCTTTTGTACGAATAGTTCCAGTGAGTGATCAGGCTGAAGGGGAGATTGTAGAATCATTACTGTAAAACTTTTTGAATGTTATGAATCACTGAAAAACATTTATTGATAATATCTCTCTACTTGTGAAATTTTTATTGTGATAATCAATATTTGTATACAAGTGTTAAAACTAGATCCTAACAATTGGTATCAGAGCTTGGTCATGCTAAACTTAATTTCACAATCAATTTGACATACAAAAGATAAGCTCTTCAAAAAACTAAATCCTAACAATTGGTATTAGAGCTTGGTCATGTTAAACTTAATTTCACAATCAATTTGACATACAAAAGATCAGCTCTTCAAAGATCCAATAATATTCGTAGCTCAGAGTAGAAAAGTGCAGAAGTCAAATAATGTCTTACACATACTCTGTTTTTCTTCTAAAAAGAACAAAAGAGAATGTCACTCAATAACTATGATTCCCTTATCTCCGGTTGTGATATAAACCACTGATGCTTGACAGATTAAATTAAAATATCTTGCAATGTCAGATGGTACATTATCTAGCTCAACAAAACACAGGATGTTGGAGGTCTGTATTATACGGACCATATATTCCAATGGCACCAAATGTCGAAAATCCTTATGTGAATGATCCAAAGAAACCAAAAGATTATTCTACGCTAGATTTCAAAAGTTTGAAATAGATGACAAAGCACTCGTTATAATTGCAAAGGCTCTACCAACCGAAATCTATGCAGAACTATTACATTTTAATAGTGCTAAAGATTTTTGGGAGGAGTGTGTGTGTAAGTATGTATATGATATTTTGCATGTTTGTAAAGGTATATAAAGAGAAATTCAGTAAATATGGGAAACTGTTATAAACAACCAGGTAACTCTTAACATACAAAATATGGAGAGTATATCTAACCCAGTACAAAAAACAGCTTGTGAAAAGGGTGATGATGATGTTGTAAAAACCAAGCGATCCTTGGAATATAACTGAAGATGAGAATAAGTGCGAATGCGCATTCATGGCCACCAAAATGGGCATATCAACATAACCAGATAGCCTATGGTATGTAGATAGTTGAGGATCTAGACATATTACTTGATGCAAAGCTCTACTAACAAACTTCCTTTCTCATGGAGGTTGTGACATTTCCTTTGGAAATAATTCTAAAGGGAAGGTGACGGGGTCAGGACTGTACAGGCTGGAAAGCTAAAGTTTGAAAATGTTAATCGAATAGACAAATTAAAATTCAATTTACTTAGTGTGTCACAAATGAGCAACAAAGGCTATGGCTCACCTTTTACAAAGACAACTTGAAAAATTGTTGGACCTGAGGTTGTCAAAAAGATTAATAAAATTATAAATAAAAGCATTGCACAACTTATTGCTCATAGAAGTGGCAATTTTTATATAGTGGACATGTCTAAAGAAAACCAAAAATCCAATGTGTGCCTATTCTCTATTGTCTCAACAAAAGAAAAAAACTATGGCATAGAAGGTTGGGACATGTTAATTTAAAAACATTTAACACTCTGACAAAGGAAAAGCTTGTCAGAGGTTTACCAACCAAACAATTCAAGTGTGATGAACATTATGTTTCCTATTTAAAAGTTAAACAGCACAAGTTATCACAAAAACCCATTGAAGAGTCCAAAACAACCAAATGCTTACAATTGTTGCATATGGATTTGTTTGCGTAGGACCGATTCCTCCTTTAGCAAAGGTACTTAATTTGTATCTAGTCTATAATTGCGGAAATATTACAGATTAGTGACAATAACACGTGATTTACTGTTCAAATGTTTGATTCATTGATATATTCAACTTGTACACGCCTGAAATCCATAGAGCTTCGCTGCTTGGTCTGGCAAAAGTTACAAATGACAAACACCTTAGACCTATTTATAGACTCACTAATTCACACCAAATGAACCCAATTCGTACGAACTGGTACTAATTTCGTACGAACTGGTCTCCCACAATCTATAAACTTAAAAATCAAAACATCTTATCCTTTACGATTCAACTAGACCTAAGACACATACAATAGACATCGTGTCATCAAAAAACTCCCCCTTGGATGTTGTCGTAGTCTTGGCCAGTCTTCAAAAACCTTCAAAACATATAACAGTTAACGTCCGAAAAAGTGTTTTCTTGACTTTCGTTGCTCTTCGGAAGGAATGGGCGTTTGATCAGTCGGTGGAGCGCATTTCATGAACTGAAACCTTCGAAGCCGAGCCTCTTTTCCTCTTTCAGCAATTTTCTCCAACCGTCTTTCTTCTTTCAAAAACTCTTCACGTTCAAGCTCTTACCACTTAGATTCCCACATATTTCCTGAATTAAAACCATGTGTATAGCAAACATTAACCACACCTTGGTATTGCATAGCTTGAACTTCTTCACGCTTCTCGTAGCATATCTTGTTGAAAAACAAACATTTCATATCCTCTTTTCGAACAATTTACTAGCCACATCGGGTCTAGTATTCGTATCGTTCGCCATAAACCCCAGATTCTTCGTCTTTCTATCAACTATGGTGTCAGCTCATCATGATCTTTGTAAATTCACCAGCTTTAAGAACAATCACTGTTTCACTTGTTTCTGGATCTACTTCCCACCACTTAAAGAATTCCCAAAAATCTTGTTCAATTCTAATTAACAACATATTCTTCATAACTCTTGGCGGTTTTGTAACACTACGTGTTTTTACATCCAATTAAATTCCGACACATGTCCCGATAATCCTCGTGTGCCGTATGGTAACGCAGGAGGCACCAAAGTCGTGGAAACGATAAATTATAACCTCATATTGTGATTGATGAAAGTTGAGGGACTTAAATAAAAATTTGGAATTTTTCATGTTTAGAAGACCCCTTGCGGACCGCAAGGCTCAAGCCATACGGTCCGCAAGGCCACCAAATTATATGGGCGCCTAAGGTCCTTACGGACCGTAAGTCAAAACCCATACGGTCCGCAAGGACCTGCCAGCAAGCAGAAAATGGCAGAATTCAGTTCTGCCACCTCTTGTCATTTTTGCCACCTTTCTTGCATGCTTGCCATGACTTGGGACACTTCTTTACTCCCTTTAACATCTGGAAACCACTCCTGGCTCCTCCATAATCCTTTAAAATGAGCATTCTTGTGAGTTGCAACCACATTCATGCACTTAAGCTCCTGGCTATTTGAAGGCATTCCTCTGTGTTCTTAGCATCATCTGGACCTTGTGTAAGTGTTCCTTTTTTATGCTAATTCATTTTATTAAGATTTAAGCATATGTCAAAGTCCCGTCGCAAAAACGCATTGACTTTGATCTAGGACCAGGATAGTCTAGCCATTGATCTTATCGAAAGTGGCTACGTGATCAATAATAAGGTAGGTGTTAATCCCTCAAGAGGGCACCTCCTGATTACCACGAATTCATGACCAAATGACGAGTCAATGTAAAAGTAATGAAAGTCAAATTGGCCAGATTTAATAAAAATGCACAACTAGGTATATAGATGTTATAAAATATGTTTTGAAGCATAAACAACATAAAAATAAGTATTGAAACATGTATAAACTGATTTGACCCGTCGAGCTTCGGTCTAGAGTCGGTTTTCAACCGAAAGTCGCAAGGTTGAACCTCTATTTTGACTTTCAGTTCTGACCCGATTTAGTAACTTAGACTACTGACCTTAAGTTGTTTTTAAGACCATATTATAGTGTAGAATAACCTTTTGAAGTTATACTACATGGTCTCTTTATAATCTGTGTTTTATACAAGTTTCCGCTTAATTGCCTAAACTTTGCAAAAAGGTTCTTTTCGGTATAAATCAAGGTTTTAAACACTAAACACCATAAAAATGAGTTATGGACTGATTTGTAAAATTTATTAAGTTATTTTGATGTCAAGAATCTGACCATAAACTGCATTTTTATCGAATATGATTTATAAAGCGTTTAAAAGGACTAAAATGCCCTTTTCAGCATTTTAGAAAGTTAAAACATAATTTCTTCCACGAAAACTTTTATATATTGATGTAATATCATAAGTAGGTTATGTTGGCATATTAAAACAGTTTATAACCTGAGTTAATGCTATAGATTCGTAAAATGCCGTTAAATGACTAAACTACCATTTTTACGACAAATTGGTTTTAACTAGACTTTTGGGCACAAAATCTTATACCTACTGTTGTAACATGTTAATAATATATTTTGGTAATTTAAAACTGATCATAACCTCAGTTTACATTAAATATCGAATTAAACGACATTTATCGACTTTATCGCACTTTCGACACATAGTATGGTTTAAAACCATAACTATGAGCTATTACTTGATACCTACTGATTTATAAACTCATTTTCAATATTATTACAGTAAGTACAAGTCCCAAACTCAGAATCCCAATTATAACTTCAAAGCTATGTGTGAAATTACCAAAAAGCCCCTGCGGGACATAGTTTGGTTTAAAACTATCAAAAACACATAGACTTGATATCCTACTGATATAACATCACAAAGTATATATTTTTTACTAAATAATTATGATCTTGACATCAGTTATGTTTTAAAACACTTTATAAGCCTTAAAATGACCAAAATGCCCTTATGTGGCGGAATTTGGATTTAAAATCCTTCCAGACAAACTTATTGATATCCTACTGATATCATAACATATTTTGAACATAAAGGCATATGGAACTTGTATATGACTCTCTCGGTTACCCGATTTCGCTTATACGCTTACGGTTAAGCATACGCGACTAGTTTACGTAAAATAACTGAAACGGGTGTAAATTTGTCACTTTCCTATCAAAATCCAGAATGTTATTTGTATACCATATTATTCAAGTCATGATACTTGTTGGGTCCAATTAACCTTCTATTCCGGTCACCGTTTAATCTAGCGCATCGTATCGTATTTATTTGACGTAAGGCTAGCCAGTTCAAGTTTAAGACTTAACTAAGGACCCGTTAGCATTCTAATTTTTGTTAATAACACCATCATTCCAGACTAAATGCCTTCCGGTAAATTGTGCATGTACTTATCTTGGATTTGCGGCTGAGTTCTTGGACTTCTCGAAGACTTAAGCTCAGGTAAATACTCTTAACCTATTTCCCTATACGGACTTGGTATACGGTTATTATTACCGCTTGGTCGGGTATGGAAGTTATGGTTTGTCCACTTGTGATAATTAATTAAATTGCATAACCCAGTTTTGATCTGTATTGTTTCAAACTAAAACTTGGGGTGGGCTTGACCGTGTCTTGGATATCCTTGGCTCACTAAAGTGCTAGTGGCCACGACTTAAGCAAGGTGTAGGCATACACCGATAATTGCTATTATTAATTAATGTCTGCTTTCTGTGTGAAAGTTCAGTAGTGGTGTGTCAGTCGATCATGTCTCGGTTTCTGTACTGGGCCCCATATGTAAAAGACAAATGTAAATCTATATACAACGTCTTTTGTACTATCCCAAGTTATTTATGAAAATGTGCCTTGTGCACCTAAAACCATTTTCAAAAGGATTTTCAAAATGTGTCGGCTAATTGTATTTATCAGTGTAAACTGACGTATTTTCAAAAGATTAAAGTTACAGGGTACAAGCACGAAATAGGCCGGAAGTTGCGGGGCATTTACACTAAGGAGTTGTGACCTTATAGTTGTGCATGTTGAGTCTGTTTCCTTTTATGTGTACATTTCTTTATGATCCGCATATGGATCTTATTACGAACCTTTTTGTATAATTGTGTCGAACACTCTGGACAATATGGTTTGTGATAGTTATATTTTTACTCCAAGCCTTCCGTTGTGTTGCTCTGTGTTGTAATTGGTTATGATGATATCAACTTTACGTCACGCTACTCCCCATCGGGCCCACCGGAATACACCTGGAAATCGGGGTGTGACAGGTTGGTATCAGAGCCAACGTTTGAGGGAATTCAACACTAGTCTTTAGTGTTTGATCTCAAACGATACAGTAACACATTCCTTAGACTCTCGAGTCTAGGATATGACCTAGGATTATTCATTACCTTATTTTGATATTATTATTCTGCCTTGTTTTGTGTTTTGACTTGTTTTTGAAGCAGGACATTGTGACAATGCCGCCTAAGTTTTCACGAGGAGCGAAAGGAAAGGGAATACTGAGGAGTGGATCCTCAAAGCATGGGCCTTCCAACGCCCCCATTTACAACCCTTATGAAGGATCGGATGACTCTTCGTCACTGTGGGAACCCTACCCTCACCCACTACCTCACGAGTACTTACCACCTTCTGACTCACACCATACCCAGCAGCCCCAACACTCACACCATTCCCAACACTCCAACCACTCGCAACACTCCTGATCTCACCAAGGAGAACTGAACCCCCACATCTATCTACGATCACTCTCTGCAACCCTCCTGAAGATTCCCCAGAACCTATGGAGGAAGCATCTGACCCGGAAATGCCTCAAATAGGGTCAATGGGGGCACCCGATTGAACTGTCCAGTGGTTTAAATTCATAATGCTGGAACCCCTCAACAATACCCGATGATTTTCTAGAAAGATGGGGACAACATGTCTTCTATAACACCCCACCCTACCATAAGCACACCCTCCTACCATACTCCTCAACCGGAACTACCTCCGTCTGAGGAAGTGCAAATGCAACAGGTGGAGCAACCTAACCACCACCCGTGCCACAACCACCAAAAAGATGTGGGGCGCGCATGTCAGTGCGCCTAGGACCAAGAATAGGGTTGCTTTCACCTAATCCTTACCCAACTATCCCAGAGGAGCCACAAATGGGTGGACCCTCTCATACTTCACCATTTGTGGAACTCCAGCCACAACCAACCGTTGAGCCTTTTGCCTCAACCACCACCATCCACTGTTGAGCTTTCAACCCAACTACCGCCACTACCACCTTCGGGTTTTGAAAACCCAATTCCTTCATATCCAGACTCGTCTGGATATAACCCTTTTGTTTCTTCTTCTGGGTTGTCTAACTATATTCATCAGGCACCATCACAGGATGCCTACATTGAAGCAGCAGCACACAACGATCTTTTCCCTTCTCCTTTTCCACCATATTCTTCTGTGCCATATTCAGCAGGTGGATATCCCTTTTTTGGATACCATCCCTCTGGTGCACCTCCGCCATATGTATACCAACATCTAGGTTCGCTACAACTGTCACACCCCGACCCGCAGCGGAAAAAGGTGATCGGGGCATGATTGGGTTATCGTCAAAGCTCATGACATTTATTATAACGTTTCATATTCATTAATACATTTTAATGGGATATATACAATCATAATTACATCGTGTCCTAAACATCAATCTAGGCTTCATTGTTTTCTTCTAAGGCACTTCCTATGTTTTCCTTGCTTCATCCTGTTCACCTGTATCATGTGTAAAAATGGTTTTTGGATCAACAAAAAGTTGGCGAGTGAATCCTATGAAAAACATTTGAACAAGTTTATTTAATTGATTATAAAATAAAGTGCACAACCACACATGAGTAAAAATAGATGTAAACTTATTCACCAATCATTTAATATTAAATAATGCACACATGAACAATAATGGATCGTTTTGAGGCACGCGTTGCTCAACTCGTCTCCCACGAGGAACTGATGGGCCTAATGAATGACTTGCATATACTTGACAATATGAAATACATAACTACAAACAATATAAACTAAATAATACACACACGAACAATAATGGATTTGTTTTGAGGCACGCGTTGCTCAACTCGTCTCCCACGAGGAACTGATGGGCCTAATGAATGAATTGCATATAAATTGACAATATGAAATACATAACTACAAACAATATATATACAATCTAAGTTTAGATCACAATAGGGTATGGCACAAGTTTAAATAAACGAGTTAATTTTGGTGACACATGACACACCCCAAAACGTGTAATTAAAAAGGGGAGTTGTAAGATTCACTCACATTGGGTGCGTTCGGTTGATGATGTTGAATGCGCACGAAGTTGGTTTTAACCACGAGTGAAACTAACCTAGATAATGGCATAATGGTTCGGTAAGTAAATGGATTTTATTAATCCATTTTAGTAGGATTGTTGGGTGTATTTTTGTGAGTTTAAGGCTGTTTTCTAACCTTAAAAATGTTATTTTTAAGTATTTTAATTGATTTTTGAATAAAATAAATAAATAAAAATAATAAAAAATGTTGACTTTTTGACCGTTGACGTTGACTGTTGACCGGTCAGACTGTGTAATTGTGTGCGCTGGGTGAGGCTCGAACCCGAGACCTCCCGTTCGCGTGCACGCAGCTCTACCAACTGAGCTACGTGTCTAACCCGAAATATTTATGTTTTTAATTAAATTTATATACTAATTAGATTAATACGAAAATCATTTATTTTTAAAAAGATTTTAACCTAACGACTCGGTGCGCTCCACAGGCTCGAACCCGGGACCTGTGAGTTGAGTTAACACACAGTCCACCGCTGGACTGTGTGTCTAACTTGTTAAATAATCTGATTTTTATTATGCTTATATACAAACTAAATAATTTCGTTTCTGTTTTAAATAAAAAGTTTGATAATTGTCCAGACCGGTGCGGTAGTCCGGACTCGAACTCGTGACGTGTGATTAAACGTTCACACAGTCCACCACTGGACTGTGTGTCTATCTTGGTTATTATTCCGGTTTTTATTAAACTTAACATATAGGAGCAGTGAATCCGGTTCGGTAAAAAAAAAGAACATTTTTATTAAGGCGAGTGTGCGTGGGACAAGAATCGAACTTGAGACGTTTGCGTGTTTATGTGCACACAGTCCACCGCTGGACTGTGTGTCTAACCCGAGATATATCTTGATTTTAATTAAACATATATACTACTGAAACTTCATCTTCTTCGTTAATCTTAACCAGGATCGGAAGTCCGACTGGTTCGAAGATTTAATCAAGTTCGTTACTGTCTGGTGGTTAATTACATGTGAGATTAATAAAAAGAATGACAGAATAAGTGTTAGATATAGCGAACAGTGGCTCCTCTGTTTCGCCGGCGAAACTCCGGTGACAGCAAACTATTCCGGCGACGTTTGTCTTGCGGCAAAGGGTCTTCAGCGAGCTTGAGGTGAGTGTAGGTGGCTTCGGTATGAGCTCTGGGGGTTCAGTAAGGCTCAAAGGTGAAAGGCTCGGTTTTCCGGCGAGTTGCAGAACTTTTCCGGCGAGTGGAATTACGTCGGGTAAAGGTGTGATTGTGAGCGAAAAAGCTAACAAAGGTTAGAGGGGGTATTTATAGGGCAGGACATCTACGTACTTGGCCCGTTTTCTGACTTGATTCGTCGGTTAGAAATTTTCCGGCGGTTATGACTTGCGTCGCGGGTTCAGGCGTCGGTTATAACCGATGTAGTAGTTAAAGTTTACGTTAAAACTGAAGAAACCGTCCAATCTTGGCGAGATAGTCGGGATTTCCGACGACTGCAAATAGGCGCGTCGGTTTTGAAATTGAGATTCATGTTATGAATTAATTGTTTCCATTAATTAAAAAGAAACATAACTCGCGCAGTGGTTGGATGGTTGAGTGTTAAGGCGTTGTTGATTCTGGCTGACCCGGCTGACCCGGGTTCGAAACCCGGCAACCTTCTTTTATTTTTAAACCACTAATTGTAATACTTTTTCAAATATAAATTATATATTCCAATATACTTATTAATTATGTATCGTTTAAAATTATTTTGGGCATTAAATACGCAACGAAATTTTTAACTGATTGTTCGGTTAATAAACGGAGCGGGTTTGGTAAATCCGGTTTTTGACGGATGTTACAGTATCCCCTTATTTTTAGAAATTTTGTCCCGAAATTTAAGTAGTGACATATTTGTCTAAAAAGGATGGTGTTTAGTTTGACAGTTACATGCTTAGAAAAAGTAGAAGTTTAAGTTTTTGTTTGAGGTGGTAACGTCCCTTGTATGGGTTAAGTACCCTGTTACAGGAATCGCTTTTTATTGCCTACGGTAAAAATATTGATAAGCAGAGTTGATTCGCTAAATATGATATCATGCGTAAGAGTTTTGATATGTTTGGAAGGATATGGTTATATCCTAAAGCAAAACTTCTAATACTACAACCTACATGGAACTTCTCATAACCGTCTAACAATGCCTCTGATCCTTTAACAAGAATACTTATATATAGGAAGTACCAGCGGCGTATCCACCATATTCTTGTCAAATTTTCATTGGTTTTATCAGTAAGTTATGATTGGTTCTATGATATGACTCTAGAACATAAATAAACGCCACAACCAATGTACCAAGAAATTACTAAATCCTATATAGAACTTCTCATAACCGCCTGATAATGCCTCTGATCCTTTGACAAGAATACTTTATATAGGAAGTACCAGCGGCGTATCCACCATATTCTTGTCAAATTTTCATTGGTTTTATCAGTGAGTTATGATTGGTTCTATGATGTAACTCTAGAACATAAATAAACACAACAACCAATATTTGAGTCCACATTCTGATAGCATACATGTTTGATTTGTGACAGTTCCTCTCTCGTTTGTTATGATGGAGAGGTTAGTTTATATAGAAATAGAACATAATCCAATTTCTTTAAATGGCGAGATGATATGAATGTAACACAAATTTCAACCAAGACAATACTAAATCCTACATGGAACTTCTCATAACCGCCTGATAATGCCTCTGATCCTTTGGCGAGAATACTTATATATAGGAAGTACCAGCGGCGTATCCACCATATTCTCGTCAAATTTTCATTGGTTTTATCCGCAAGTTATGATTAGTTCTATGTGACTCTACAACAAACACAACAACCACAACTTGAGTCTTAATTCTGATAGTATCCATGTTTGAATGATGACAATACCTCTCTCGTTTGTTGTGATGGAGAGGTTAGTCATTGTGGAAGTGAGACATAGCTCAACTTCTTTAAATGATGAAATTGAAATACACTGAAATGTATGATGAACAAACTTTGACCAAAACATACTAAATCCTACATGGAACCTCTCATAACCGCCTGATAATGCCTCCAATCCTTTGACAAGAATACTTATATATAGGAAGTACCAGCGGCGTATCCACCATATTCTCGTCAAATTTTCATTGACTTTATCCGCAAGTTATGATTAGTTCTATGTGACTCTACGACAAACACAACAACCACAAGATCGTATTGCATGTACTGAAAATGAAAAATGTCTGTGCGATCAAGGCTCAATCAAACGGAGCCGATCGTATTGCATGTACTGAAAATGAAAAATGTCTGTGCGATCAAGGCTCAATCAAACGGAGCCGATCGTATTGCATGTACTGAAAATAATAAATTTAATCTAAACAATAATCACACAACAGTTTATACATGGAACCTCTCATAACCGCCTGATAATGCCTCCGATCCTTTGACAAGAATACTTATATATAGGAAGTACCAGCGGCGTATCCACCATATTCTCATCAAATTTTCATTGACTTTATCCGCAAGTTATGATTAGTTCTATGTGACTCTACAACAAACACAACAACCACAAGATCGTATTGCATGTACTGAAAATGAAAATGTCTGTGCGATCAAGGCTCTATCAAACGGAGCCGATCGTATTAGATGTACTGAAAATGAAAAATGTCTGTGCGGTCAAGGCTCAATCAACGGAGCCGATCGTATTGCATGTACTGAAAATGAAAAATGTCTGTGCGATCAAGGCTCAATCAAACGGAGCCGATCGTATTGCATGTACTGAAAATAATAAATTTAATCTAAACAATAATCACACAAACAGTTTATACATGGAACCTCTCATAACCGCCTGATAATGCCTCCGATCCTTTGACAAGAATACTTATATATAGGAAGTACCAGCGGCGTATCCACCATATTCTCATCAAATTTTCATTGACTTTATCCGCAAGTTATGATTAGTTCTATGTGACTCTACAACAAACACAACAACCACAAGATCGTATTGCATGTACTGAAAATGAAAATGTCTGTGCGATCAAGGCTCTATCAAACGGAGCGATCGTATTAGATGTACTGAAAATGAAAAATGTCTGTGCGGTCAAGGCTCAATCAAACGGAGCCGATCGTATTGCATGTACTGAAAATGAAAAATGTCTGTGCGATCAAGGCTCAATCAAACGGAGCCGATCGTATTGCATGTACTGAAAATAATAAATTTAATCTAAACAATAATCACACAAACAGTTTATACATGGAACCTCTCATAACCGCCTGATAATGCCTCCGATCCTTTGACAAGAATACTTATATATAGGAAGTACCAGCGGCGTATCCACCATATTCTCATCAAATTTTCATTGACTTTATCCGCAAGTTATGATTAGTTCTATGTGACTCTACAACAAACACAACAACCACAAGATCGTATTGCATGTACTGAAAATGAAAATGTCTGTGCGATCAAGGCTCTATCAAACGGAGCCGATCGTATTAGATGTACTGAAAATGAAAAATGTCTGTGCGGTCAAGGCTCAATCAAACGGAGCCGATCGTATTGCATGTACTGAAAATGAAAAATGTCTGTGCGATCAAGGCTCAATCAAACGGAGCCGATCGTATTGCATGTACTGAAAATAATAAATTTAATCTAAACAATAATCACACAAACAGTTTATACATGGAACCTCTCATAACCGCCTGATAATGCCTCCGATCCTTTGACAAGAATACTTACATATAGGAAGTACCAGCGGCGTATCCACCATATTCTCGTCAAATTTTCATTGACTTTATCCGCAAGTTATGATTAGTTCTATGTGATTCTAAAACATAAAGAAAAACATAAAACTAAACGATTGGAGTTGAATCTTGATTTTCGGTGAAGAGGACTAGTTGGGTGGTTTCGTTTGGGCCGTCATTATCTTCGACAGGATTGGCGTTGGTGTTGAAAACTCTTCCTCTTGCTGGTGGCCTAGTGATTGGGTTTTCTTGATTTACTTGGTTAACTGGGTTTGATTGAGCTTGAGTGTTTATGATGTTAACCAATCGAGGGCACGTGTTTCTAAAGTGGGTAGGGTCGCCACAATTGAAACAAGCTTGAACATAAGGTAACATGGGGTATTGAGATTGTTGATAGGTTTGGATCATGTTTTGAGTAGGGGGAGAGATTTGGTTTTGAGGGGTGCGGCAAACCTTGCTCAAATGACCATAGCGTCCACAATTCGCACATAGTCGACAAGGTAAGGTAGATAGATGGTGATAAAAACAGTTGTTACATCGAGGGTGAGGTCCAAGATATGGTTTCTTATTTGGGTAAGTTGAGTTGGGTGCTACTTGAGTGATTGGGATAGCTTGGATGGGTATGGCGTGTGAAATTGGTTGATTACGTTGGATAGTAGCAAAAAGTTGCCCGTCTCTTTTTCTCTTAGAAATGGGTTGAGAAGGGGATTCGGTTTGGGTGGAGTTTGAAGTTTCAGTTTATCCTTCTTCTTCTCCTCCTTGAAGTCTTTGTTCCGGATTCGGTTCTCGGTGAGCTCTGTAGCTAACTCCATTGCTGCTTCCAAAGTTGCAGGCGTGGTACTTATTACAGAGTCTTGAATCTTTGATGGAAGACCTCAGATGTAGTGCTCGATCAAACGGTAGAGGGGAGTGAACAAGTTGGGAACCATTTGATTTAACTCGAGAAATCTTTTGTTGTAAGTGGTGTGGTCGCCTTCCTTTTGCTTCAACGAATAGAACTCATCTTCTAATTTCTTTATTTCGCTCCTTGGGCAAAACCGTCTTGTCATGATTTCCTTCAACTCTTCCCAAGTCAAAGTCATAGCATCGTCAACGCCTCGTTTGGCCTTCTCTGTATTCCACCAAGTAAGTGCTATTCCATATAAACGACCGGTAGCATATCGCACCTTGCGATCGTCAGGGCAATCGCAATTTAGAAAAGTGTTCTCTATTTCTTCAAACCAATGGAGGAGAGCGTCCCTTCGTATTTTGGAGGGTCGCATGATTTGAAATGCTTGTAGGTGCATTTAGTGGTATTTGGGGGAGGGTTGATAACGTGTTGATCTTCTTGATTGACAGGATTAGCGGTAAGTGCTTGTTGGACTTGGATTACAATGTTGGGTACTACGGCAGCCATTTGTTGAGCGATTAAGGCAGCCATGCGCTCGCGGGCTTTTCCTGCTCTCATCTTCCTACGGGCGAGGTTAGAAGACATCTACAAGGAATACGCATCATGAGTATGAGTTGGATGTTTTTGGGATCATGGGTCGTATTTAGGAATGAACATTCATAAAATAAATATAGAAAAATAAATCTACTACATCCATAGGATGTCTTGGGCTTTCCTCGTCATTAGGCCTGGCATGCCGCCATACTTCACCTTCGTAATCATGTGGGCCCCCATGAATACCGGGTTTTTCATATGGTTCGCATGTGTTAGCCTGGTTACGTACACTAAAACCCGGAGAAAATCGAGAAATATGTATATAACGTATGATATTCGGATTGTGTCCAGGTGTAGACACGGTGACACCTCAAAGTGGGTTAGTTCGAACGACGTTTGGTGTGGCATGCTTTGGCCTAATAGGTCCTTCGTACTCTCATTGTTAGTCCCCAGGTAGGCAAACTGGTCCGTTATATTGGATTTATACGAATGCCAACCTAGACAGGACGTTCCGACTACCGGTACTTGTACCCTTCCAGTTACTACATGCCCGTCGCAGAACTTACTTTGATGAGATTTGAAAATTGCGACAAAATCTTGAATAACAAAAGTATGAAGATGATTTGAATATATGAACATTGAAATATGTATGATGAATGTGTATGTAAGTATGTATGTTTGACTGTAAGTATAAACAAATATGAAACAAATAAATATCATAAGTTTGTATGTAACCACCTAAACAATTAAAGTTTAGGCAACTATAGTATAGGCTCTAAAGGTCTAATAACCTATCCTATATCCCTATAGTCATGGCTCTGATACCAATCTGTCACACCCCGACCCGTAGCGAAAAGGTGATCGGGGCATGATTGGGTTATCATCAAAGCTCATGACATTTATTATAACGTTTCATATTCATTAATACATTTTAATGGGAAATATACAATCATAATTACATCGTGTCCTAAACATCAATCTAGGCTCATTGTTTTCTTCTAAGGCACTTCCTATGTTTTCCTTGCTTCATCCTGTTCACCTGTATCATGTGTAAAAATGGTTTTTGGATCAACAAAAAGTTGGCGAGTGAATCCTATGAAAAACATTTGAACAAGTTTATTTAATTGATTATAAAATAAAGTGCACAACCACACATGAGTAAAAATAGATGTAAACTTATTCACCAATCATTTAATATTAAATAATGCACACATGAACAATAATGGATCGTTTTGAGGCACGCGCTGCTCAACTCGTCTCCCACGAGGAACTGATGGGCCTAATGAATGACTTGCATATACTTGACAATATGAAATACATAACTACAAACAATATAAACTAAATAATACACACACGAACAATAATGGATTTGTTTTGAGGCACGCGTTGCTCAACTCGTCTCCCACGAGGAACTGATGGGCCTAATGAATGAATTGCATATAAATTGACAATATGAAATACATAACTACAAACAATATATATACAATCTAAGTTTAGATCACAATAGGGTATGGCACAAGTTTAAATAAACGAGTTAATTTTGGTGACACATGACACACCCCAAAACGTGTAATTAAAAAGGGGAGTTGTAAGATTCACTCACATTGGGTGCGTTCGGTTGATGATGTTGAATGCGCACGAAGTTGGTTTTAACCACGAGTGAAACTAACCTAGATAATGACATAATGGTTCGGTAAGTAAACGGATTTTATTAATCATTTTAGTAGGATTGTTGGGTGTATTTTTGTGAGTTTAAGGCTATTTTCTAACCTTAAAAATGTTATTTTTAAGTATTTTTAATTGATTTTTGAATAAAATAAATAAATAAAAATAATAAAAATGTTGACTTCTTGACCGTTGACCGTTGACTGTTGACCGGTCAGACTGTGTAATTGTGTGTGCCGGGTGAGGCTCGAACCCGAGACCTCCCGTTAGCGTGCACGCAGCTCTACCAACTGAGCTACGTGTCTAACCCGAAATATTTATGTTTTTAATTAAATTTATATACTAATTAGATTAATCCGAAAATCATTTATTTTTAAAAAGATTTTAACCTAACGACTCGGTGCGCTCCACAGGTCTCGAACCAGGACCTGTGGGTTGAGTTAACACACAGTCCACCACTGGACTGTGTGTCTAACTTGTTAAATAATCTGATTTTTATTATACTTATATACAAACTAAATAATTTCGTTTCTGTTTTAAATAAAAAGTTTGATAATTGTCCGGACCGGTGCGGTAGTCCGGACTCGAACTCGTGACGTGTGATTAAACGTTCACACAGTCCACCACTGGACTGTGTGTCTATCTTGTTTATTATTCCGGTTTTTATTAAACTTAACATATATGAGCAGTGAATCCGGTTCGGTAAAAAAAAAGAACATTTTTATTAAGGCGAGTGTGCGTGGGACAAGAATCGAACTCGAGACGTTTGCGTGTTTATGTGCACACAGTCCACCGCTGGACTGTGTGTCTAACCCGAGATATATCTTGATTTTAATTAAACATATATACTACTGAAACTTCATCTTCTTCGTTAATCTTAACCAGGATCGGAAGTCCGATTGGTTCGAAGATTTAATCAAGTTCGTTAGTGTCTGGTGGTTAATTACATGTGAGATTAATAAAAAGAATGAAAGATTAAGTGTTAGATATACCGAACAGTGGCTCCTCTGTTTCGCCGGCAAACTCCGGTGACAGCAAACTATTCCGGCGACGTGTGTCTTGCTGCTGAGGGTCTTCAGCGAGCTTGAGGTGAGTGTAGGTGGCTTCGGTATGAGCTCTGGGGGTTCAGTAAGGCTCAAAGGTGAAAGGCTCGGTTTTCCGGGAGTTGCAGAACTTTTCCGGCGAGTGGAATTACGTCGGGTTAAGGTGTGATTGTGAGCGAAAAAGCTAACAAAGGTTAGAGGGGGTATTTATAGGGCAGGACATCGACGTACTTGGCCCGTTTTCCGACTTGATTCGTCGGTTAGAAATTTTCCGGCGGTTATGACTTGCGTCGCGGGTTCAGGCGTCGGTTATAACCGATGTAGTAGTTAAAGTTTACGTTTAAAATGAAGAAACCGTCCAATCTTGGCGAGATAGTCGGGATTTCCGACGACTGCAAATAGGCGCGTCGGTTTTGAAATTGAGATTCATGTTATGAATTAATTTTTCCATTAATTAATATGAAACATAAGTGGCGCAGTGGTTGGATGGTTGAGTGTTAAGGCGTTGTTGATTCTGGCTGACCCTACCGGGTTCGAAACCCGGCATCCTTCTTTTATTTTTAAACCACTAATTTTAATCTTTTTCAAATATAAATTATATATTCCAATATACTTATTAATTATGTATCGTTTAAAATTATTTTGGGCATTAAATATCCAACGAAATTTTTAACTGATTGTTCGGTTAATAAACGGAGCGGGTTTGGTAAATCCGATTTTTGACGGATGTTACAACAACCGCAGCCTCAACAGGCTATGCAAGAAACATGGAACAGATTAAAGTATTTCAACAGAAAACTGAGAAATCAAAAAAGAAGAACAAAAAGTATTTGAAGAAATTTGTGAGGCTGATAAAAAGGAAAAGGGGGACTAAACTCTTGTATTTTGATTACGTAATTTTGTTTAAAGAAGTCCCTGTATGGACATTTCATTTCATTTAATGTAGTCCCTGCGTGGACATTTTAATTATTTCAGTATAGTCCCTGCGAGGACAATTTTTCCTTTATTTAAAGTCCTATTTATGGACAATATTGTATCGCATTTTTAGCATTAATGGAATTTTGAAATTTTATTTTATGTGTTCCATTTCACCAGTTGTTCAAGCGATCGTCTCGATTTTAATTCGAAATTTATCATCTTCTATATATTTCCAAAAGATCCTCGTGATGGTTTACACCTGCCAAGTGATTAGGTCACAAGAATTGGCGAAACGGTAGTTATATGGTCTTATACGATGATAGTTAAGGTTGAGATTTCCCTTCTATCCAGGGGCGGTGAACTACGTTTTAAGCCTCCTAGTCTGCCTGATCTGGACAAGTTATTTAAATCATTTCAAGAATTTTTTTCTAAAAGTTAATATATTCAAGGTATTAACCTCCTGGTAAGTGTGACTTGAGGAACCACACGAGCCGTCAAGGTAATGGACTACGTCCAAACCTACACGATCTATTTTGATCCTAATCAATCATTAGTGCGATGATCATTCTACTTAACACCCATTAGTGGTGTAATGCTTACGAGCTATATTTATGTCCATTAGTGACAAACGACAGTTGTAGTCTATGACTCCCTGTCTCGAGGTAGTAAAACTACGTTCGAAGCTCGAAGCTTCATGATCCTTTTGTGATCTTGGCCTTATATAATTCAAGTCTTACGACAAGCCTTTGGTGCTATTCTTATTTTGTCCTTTGTGACAGGCCTTGTGTGCCATATTTAAGCACCCCCATAAACTTTACGAGTTTACATGGCTTAATTATACCATGCCCCACATTATAATACAAGTCATCAAGCATGTTTGACTAATTAAAACTTATATTATTATTATAGCTTCAGTGGGAAAATGGCAGATTCAAATGAAGCTAACAGCCAAAGGAAGGACGATGACGTGAATGAGAACATCGTTATAACAAAAGGAGATCTTCAAGCACTTATTGCCACAGAACTTGATAAGGCGATAAAGAATCATGCTGAAAAGCAATTAGAGTCAAGTGCTTCACATTCTAAACATTCGTCAAAGTACACCTCAAAGAATACCACCAAGCAATTTTCAAAGCCTCCTTCAGAAAAGAAGGAATATTCAGAGCACAGCTCGAATGTGAGGAGAGAGAGAAGAAGAATATCAGAAGAAAACCAATTTCTTGAAAAAGGGTTGCTTGTATAAGTATTTCGCATCATGTAAACCTCATGACTTCACCGGTGAAAAAGGGGCAGTTGAAACCCTTAAATGGTTGGATGAGATTGAATCGGTAGTAGAGATAAGTGGATGCGCTGAGAAAGACGTAGTAAAGTATGTTGCGCAATCTTTTGAGGGCGATGCCCTGACTTAGTGGAAGTCAATGATACAGTCTGCTGGGAAAGTGTATCTGTATAACTTAAGCTGGGCTAAGTTTGTAGATTTGATAAATGAAACCTACTGCCCACCTCACGAGGTGGAAAAGATTGAAACAGACTTTCTGGGATTGCAAATGAAGAACCTAGACTGTAGGAAGTATTTGTCTGATTACAACTCTATGTCAAGATTGGTACCCTACCTGATCAACCCTGAATCTAAACGCATCGCGCGTTTTATTGGTGGTGTGGAACCAGAGATCAAAGGGAATGTCAGGGCTTCAAGGCCAGAAACTTTCAGATCTACAGCAGAGCTAGCTTTGACACTTACTCAGGACTTGAAAAGGTAACGGTCCATCAAGTCTGAAGCAGAGGGAAAGAGAAAGAGAGAGGATGACCGAAATCATCGGCCGAACAAAAATCGAAGGTTTGGATTCAACAGGAATCAGCAGAGGTCGGATGAAGACCTAAGTGTAAGAAGTGTAATCGATGACACCGGGGTGCATGTCGGGATGAATCCCAGTCGAAATCATGTGGAATCTGCAAGAAGTTTGGACACAAGGCCTTGGATTGCAAGGATTTGAAGGAAACCACGTGTTACAACTGTGGTGAGAAAGGGCATATCAAACCCAACTGCCCTAAATATGAGAAAGACGATGCTGCCAGAGAAGAAGGATCAAAGAAAGGAAAGGCTCGTGCTTTCCAGATGAATGCTAAGGAGGTCGTGAACGACAACAATGTGACAACATGTATGTTCCTTATTAATGATGTTTATGCTAGAGTTCTCTTTGATTCAGGGGCTGATAAATCGTTTGTAGATCATAAGTTTAGTTCCTTATTAAACTTGCCCATAAGAACTCTAGACGTAACCTATGATGTAGAACTCGCTGATGGAACGATTGAAACCGCTTCCATGATTCTAGATGGATGCTCCATATCCATCAAGGATCATTCCATTCCTATTTCACTTCTACCAATGAAATTGGCGGGATTCGATGTAGTTCTTGGTATGGATTGGTTGTCTAGTAACCAAGCCCATATAACCTGTAACAAGAAACTCATCAAGATCAACTCCCCAACTAGAGATGCACTCGCTATTCATGGAGACCTGCATTATGGATTATCAGAGGAAGCATCATTACTAAAGGCATCAAAATGTTTGAAATAAGGTTGTGTCATTTATATGGAACAAGTGACCATTGATAAGCCCAAGCCAAAGATAGAGGATCTGCCTATTATCTCCGAATTTACAGATGTTTTCCCCGAAGTGTTGCCTGGTCTGCCTCCAGACAGACAAGTGGAGTTTAGAATCGGTATCACACCGGGATCCTCCCCTGTTGCAAGAGCTCCATACCGACTGGCACCTACAGAAATGAAGGAATTACGAACCCAACTGGATGAACTATTGGAAAAGAGTTTTATACAACCTAGTTCTTCACCTTGGGGAGCTCCAATTTTGTTCGTAAAGAAGAAAGATGGTTCAATGTGGATGTGCATTGACTACCATGAACTGAATAAGTTAACAATCAAAAACCGCTACCCTTTACCCAGGATCGACGATTTATTTGACCAGCTTCAGGGAGCAAGTTACTTCTCAAAAATTGATTTGCGGTCTGGATATCATCAACTCAAGGTTCGTACAGAAGATGTTCCGAAGACAGCATTTAGGACCAGGTATGGTCATTATGAGTTCTTAGTGATGCCTTTTGGGCTCATGAATGAACCTGCGGCCTTTATGGATTTGATGAATAGGGTCTGCAAACCATACTTGGACAAGTTTGTCATTGTGTTTATGGATGACATACTCATCTATTCTCGTAGTCAGGAAGACCACGAGAAACATCTAAGGTGCATACTAGAATTGTTGAGACAAGAGAAACTCTACGCGAAGTTTTGAAAGTGTGAGTTCTGGAATCCAGGTGGATCCTACTAAGATTGAAGCCATTATGAACTGGCAAGCTCCTAAGACTCCATCAGAGATACGTAGCTTTTTGGGATTGGCTGGTTACTACCGGAGATTTATTGAAAATTTTTCAAGGATAGCTACTCCATTGACCACACTAACCCGCAAGGATATTAAGTTCATATGGGGACTGAAGCAGCAGGAAGCCTTTGAAATTTTAAAGCAGACACTAAGTAATGCTCCTGTGCTGACCTTACATGAAGGAATTGAAGACTTTGTGGTCTATTGTGATGCATCGCACACAGGAATGGGCTGCGTGCTTATGCAACGAGGTAAAGTGATCGCATATGCCTCGCGACAGCTGAAGGTTCACGAAAGGAATTACACCACGCACGATCTGGAGTTAGGCGCCGTGGTGTTTGCGCTCAAGTTATGGAGGCATTATCTTTACGGAACGAAGTGTATTACATACACTGATCATAAAAGTCTCCAACATCTGTTCAACCAGAAAGACTTGAATATGCTACAACGACGATGGATGGAAACGCTTAATGATTATGACTACGAAATTCGTTATCACCCAGGAAAGGAAAATGTGGTTGCCGATGCCTTAAGTCGCAAGGAAAGGGTTAAACCCATTCGGGTTACCGCCAAAATTATGGAAGTAAGAAATAGCTTGAATGAGAAAATATTGCGAGCTCAGCAGCAAGCCTTGTTAGAGGCAAATCTCCCAAGTGAAGAGTTGGGCAAGGTTGTGGAACAACTCACGCCGGGAAATGATGGAATCCTCAGATTCTATGGACGAATTTGGATTCCAGTCTTTGGAGGACTTAGAGATTTGATCCTCCAAGAAGCACATAGTTCTAAATACTCTGTTCACCCGGGTAGTGATAAGATGTACACGGATTTGAGGCCTAACTATTGGTAGGCAGGGCTAAAGAAATCCATAGCTACTTATGTAGCTAAATGCTTAACGTGTTCACAAGTTAAGGCCGAACATCAGAAACCGTCAGGACTACTCTAGCCGTTAGAGATCCCCATGTGGAAATGGGAATGTGTAACTATGGATTTCATTACCAAGTTACTAAAGAAAAATCACGGAAATGACGCAATATGGGTCATCGTGGACAGGTTGACAAAGTCGGCTCATTTCCTACCCATTAAAGAAACCTACAGTTCCGATAAATTGGCAAAACTTTATGTGGATGAGATTGTGTCCTTACACGGCATTATGTTCGATAGAGACACAAGGTATACTTCACATTTTTGGAAAAGCTTTCAACAGGCCTTGGGCACGCGACTGAACTTTAGTACAGCATACCACCCGCAAATAGACGGACAAAGTGAACGTACTATACAAACATTGGAAGACATGTTACGCACGTGTGTAATCGATCTAGGAGGAAGTTGGGACAAACACTTGCGTCTGGTCGAGTTCTCCTACAATAATAGCTATCATGCAAGTATCCAGGCTGCTCCATTTGAAGCCTTATACGGGAGGAAATGTAGGACGCTCGTTTGCTAGGCTGAAGTTAGGGAAGCCAACTAACAAGACCGGAGATTGTCCTAGAGACGCGACAAGATCTTGCAGATTCGTGATCGTCTTGAGGATGCCAGGGATCAGCAGAAGAGCTATGCGGATAAGAGGCGTAAACCTCGTTCCAGGTAGGGGACAAGGTTTTATTGAAGGTGTCGCCTTGGAAAAGCGTTATGCGCTTGGGAAAGAAGGGCAAGTTAAGCCCGAGGTACATCAGACCGTTCGAGATTATCGAACGTATTGGATATGTGGCATATAAGTTGAAACTACCAGAAAAACTCAGTGGAATCCATGATGTATTCCACATCTCCAATCTGAAGAAGTGTCTGGCGGATGAATCGTTGGCTATGCCACACGAAGACGTGCAAATTGATAAAACCAACGGTTCATTGAGAAACCCGTGGCGATTGAAGATCGACAGGTTAAGAAACTTCGTAAGAAGCATGTGCCAATTGTTAAAGTTAAATGGGACGCTCGTCGAGGTCCTGAATATACTTGGGAAGTTGAGTCCGTTAAGCGGCAGAAATACCCATATTTATTTAATTAAAAATGTTGAGGTCGAGATTAATTTTAAGGGGGTGAGGATGTAACACTACGTGTTTTTACGTCCAATTAAATTCCGACACGTGTCTCGGTAATCCTCGTATTCCGTATGGTAACGCAGGAGGGACCAAAGTCGTGGAAACGATAAATTATAACCTCGTATTGTGATTGATGAAAGTTGAGGGACTTAAATAAAAATTTGGAATTTTTCATGTTCAGAAGACCCCTCACGGACCGCAAGGCTCAAGCCATACGGTCCGCAAGGCCCCCAAATACTATGGGCACCTAAGGTCCTTACGGACCGTAAGGCAAAACCCATACGGTCCGCAAGGACCTGCCAGCGAGTAGAAAATAGTAGAATTTAGTTCTGCCACCTCTTGTCGTTTTTGCCACCTTTCTTGCATTCTTGCCACAACTTGGGACACTTGTTTACTCCCATTAACATCTGGAAACCCCTCCTGGCTCCTCCATAATCCTTTAGGATGAGCATTCTTGTGAGTTGCAACCACATTCATGCACTTAAACTCAAAAAGTTCATCTAGAGAAGCTCCTGGCCATTTGAAGGCATTTCTCTGTGTTCTTAGCATAATCTGGACCTTGTGTAAGTGTTCCCTTTTTATGCTAATTCATTTTATTAAGATTTAAGCCTATGTCAAAGTCCCGTCGTAAAAATGCCTTAACTTTGATCTAGGACCATGATGGCCCAGCCATTGATCTTATCGAAAGTGGCTATGTGATCGTAATAAGGTAGGTGTTAATCCCTCAAGAGGACACCTCCTGATTACCATGAATTCGTGACCAAATGACGAGTCAATGTAAAAGTCAACGAAAGTCAAACTGCCCGATTTAATAAAAATGCACAAGTCAGTATATAGATGTTAGAAAATATGTTTTGAAGCATAAAAAACATAAAAATAAGTATTGAAACATGTATAAACTGATTTGACCCGTCGAGCTTCGGTCTAGATTCGGTTTGCAACCGAAAGTCCCAAGGTTGAACCTCTATTTTGACTTTTAGTTCTGACCTGATTTAGTAACTTAGACTACTGACCTTAAGTTGTTTTTAATACCATATTATAGTGTAGAATAACCTCTAAAAGTTATACTACATGGTGTCTTTGTAATCTGCATTGTATACAAGTTTCCGCTTAATTGCCTAAACTTTGCAAAAATGTTCTTTTCGGTATATATCAATGTTTTAAACACAAACACCGTAAAAATGACTTATGGACTGATTTGTACAATTTATTAAGTTATTTTGATGTCAAGAATCTGGCCATAAACTGCATTTTTATCGAATATGGTTTATAAAGCGTTAAAAGGACTAAAATGCCCTTTTCGGCATTTTAGAAAGTTTAAACATAATTTCTTCCACGAAATCTTTTATATACTGATGTAATATGATAAGTAGGTTACGTTGGGATATTAAAATAGTTTATAACCCGAGTTAATGCTATAGATTCGTAAAATGCCGTTAAATGACTAAACTACCCTTTTTTACGACAAGTTGGTTTTAACTAGACTTTTGGGCACAAAATCTGATACCTACTGTTGTAACATGTTAAATAATATATTTTGGTAATTTAAAACTGATCATAACCTCAGTTTACATTAAATATCAAATTAAACGGCATTTATCGACTTTGTCGCACTTTTGGCACATAGTATGGTTTAAAACCATAACTATGAGCTAAGACTTGATACCTACTGATTTATAAACTCATTTTCAAAATTATTATAGTAACTACAAGTCCCAAACTCAGAATCCCAATTATGACTTCAAAGCTATGTGTGAAATTACCAAAATGCCCCTAGGGGACATAGTTTGGTTTAAAACTATAAAAAACACATAGACTTGATATCCTACTGATATAACATCTCAAAGTATATGTTTTTACTAAATAGTTATGATCTTGACATCAGTTATGTTTTAAAACCTTTATAAGCCTTAAAATTACCAAAATGCCCTTATATGGCGGAATTTGGATTTAAAATCCTTTCGGACAAACTTATTGATATCATACTGATATCATAACATATTTTAAACATAAAGGAGTAAATTTTCGTTTTGCTCCCTGTGGTTTGGTCACTTTAATGGTTTTGCCCCAAACCTTTAAAAATAGCCATTTTCCTCCAATAGTTTGCTATGGTTTTTCCATTTTGCTCCCTGCGGGGAGGAAAATATAAAAACAGACAATTTGGATGGAGTTAGAGGCGGGGAGAAAATGGAAAAACCATAGCAAACTATTGGAGGAAAATGGCTATTTTTAAAGGTTTGGAGCAAAACCGTTAAGTGACCAAACCACAAGAAGCAAAACGAAAGTTTACTCAACATAAAGGCATATGGAACTTGTATATGACTCTCTCGGTTACCTGATTTCGCTTATACGCTTACGGTTAAGCATACGTGACTAGTTTAGGTAAAATAACCGAAACGGGTGTAACTTTGTCACTTTCCTATCAAAATCCAGAATGTTATTGGTATACCCATAATATTCAAGTCATGATACTTGTTGGGTCCAATTAACCTTCTATTCCGGTCACCATTTAATCTAGCGCATCGTACCGTATTTATTTTGACGTAAGGCTAGCTGGTTCAAGTTTAAGACTTAACTAAGGACCCGTTAGCATTCTAATTTTGTTAATAACACCATCATTCCAGACTAAGCGCTTTCCGGTAAATTGTGCATGTACTTATCTTGGATCTGCGGCCGAGTTCTTGGACTTCTCGAAGACTTAAGCTCAGGTAAATACTCTTACCCTATTTTCCCTATACGGGCTTGGGATACGGTATATTATTACCGCTTGGTCGGGTATGGAAGTTATGTTTTGTCCACTTGTGATAATTAATTAAATTGCATAACCCAGTTTTGATCTGTATTTGTTTGAAACTAAAACATTGGGGGTGGGCTTGACCGTGTCTTGGATATCCTTGGCTCATTAAAGTGCTAGTGGCCACGACTTAAGCAAGGTGTAGGCATACACCGATAATTGCTATTATTAAATATGTCTGCTTTCTGTGTGAAAGTTCAGTAGTGGTGTGTCAGTCGATCATGTCTCGGTTTCTGTACTGGGCCCCATATGTAAAAGACAAACATGTAAATCTGTATACAACGTCTTTTGTACTATCCCAAGTTATTTATGAAAAGTGCCTTGTGCACCTAAAACCATTTCCAAAAGGATTTTCAAAATGTGTCGGCTAATTGTATTTATCAGTGTAAACTGACGTATTTTCAAAAGATTAAAGTTACAGGTACAAGCACGAAATAGGCCCGAAGTTGCGAGGCATTTACACTAAGGAGTTGCGACCTTATAGTTGTTCTTGTAGAGTCTGTTATCCTTTTATGTGTACATTTCTTTACGATCCGCCTGTGGATCTTATTATGAAACTGTTTGTAATAGTTATATTTTTACTCCAAGCCTTCGCTGTGTTGCTCTGTGTTGTAATTGGTTATGATGATATCAACTTTACGCCACGATACTCTCCACCGGGCCCACCGGAATACACGTGGAAATCGGGTGTGACAGGTTTCATGATTAAAGCAATATCCTTTTCCTTTGTCACCTTATCAATCTTGATAATTTTCTTAGGAATAAACGGCTTCCATTCTAGAAAAACCCTGTGAAGCTTCAAACTTATTCAATTTCCATAATCTCTGATCATGAAATTTCATCTGAAAGTTAATCGTTCTAGTCTGTACTAACTCCTCGACATCCCAGTAGGGTAAACTCTTTATATATTTCAGATATCTGAAGTATTGTACTCCAAACTTTCGTTTAATTGCATAGACATTCAATTCAGGAATCTGCCCCCAACTCAGAATATCACCAAGAGACTTGTCTTTGTCACGTGTAAAGAATGCTAAAGGCCATCTGAACTTTCTTTCTTTTGGCATATCTTTAAACCTCGACTTTCTAGCTTCTGCAATCTCTTCTCTGGTTAAACGTTTAGGTATACTTCCTTCACTCATCGTTTCTTTAATCTTTCTTTTCAACATATCATCATTTAACTCACTAAATAGTTCCTCAAATGTCGGAAAACTATCAGTGTTCAATCAAGAATACCTTTCTGCTTCATCATCAGATGCATCTTCGACTATCACTCGATTATAAGTATCAGCATCTGATACATTCTTATACACATACTCTTTAGGCTCGAACGCACTGACATTGTTCGGTTCTTCTTCGAAATCAAATTCAAATGATCCTTCATCCACTTCCAACATTGCAGCTTATCTCTTCCTTGGTGTAATTGTGGATGTATTCTCCCTCTTCAACATTGTGTTCCAAGTAGAATATACGAGGCCTAGAGATATCTGGAATAGCAGAAATAGGAGTTGTTGTTATAGCTTCTGTTTGCTTCGGATCAGATTGCTCCCCCTTATCTCCTGCTTCCCTTTCTTCATTAACAGTATCATCAAGATAATGATCAAAATCAAATGAATCATTGATCTTTGTGTCTTCAACAATTATTCTGTACTTCCCTGATTATTATAATCGTTATCACCTTTATCATCATCATCTTTATCATCTTTCTTGACAATTCATTGTCATCAACTTTTTCCTCTTGATCTTTTTCTTCTTTTTCACCTTCAGTTTCAGTAACCACTGTATCAACCCCAGATTCTTCAACATTCACAACTTTTTCAATCTCTGTCTCTTTTTCAACTTGTGAGCTTGATCCAGCTATAGTTTCCTCAATAATCCCTGATTCTTCAACATCATTTTGCTTTCCAAGAGCATTAGATTCTGCTTCAAGCTTTCTTTGATTTTCTTGAGCTATTTTTTAGCTTCCTGAGAGTTCTTCAATCACCCTACTATATTCCTCAGTAAAGTTAATCACAAGATTATTCGCTAACACCTTTTGAAGCATATCGAAGCGTTTGTTGCTTTGAGCTCTTTCATCTTCGAATTCATTTACCACTTTACGCAACCTGGCATTATCAGTACACAAGCTTTCAATCACAGACTTCATGTATTTTACGATCATCTTCCAGAAACTTAACTCTGCCATTCAATACAACATTCTCGTGTTCTAACACTTTATTTTTCTCTTCCAATACTTTGAAGCCCTCTAATTCAACAATCTTTGACTCATTGAACATGTCTGTAAAAGCATCAGTAGTTATCCCTAAAGTGAAATTTTCAAGCGGAAGAGGAATTCTGCCATAAGCATCATGAAAACCTCTTTCAGAAGATTGACTTTGTGGTGTAGCATGTTGTTGTGGTGGAATAGATTGAGGAGTTGGTTGAGGTGATGATGGAATTGGTTGTGATGTTGGTTTAGATGATGGTGGAATAGGTGGAATAACAGTCTCTATTGTCGATGTGACAATAGGTTCAGTTGTAGTGAAAATAGGATGTGAAGGGGATGTATGTATTGGTGATGATGGTGGTTGTTCAGCTTCAGCGGCTTTCTTTGTCTTAGAAGCTTTTTTTCTCAAATACTTCCTCTTGGCCTTTACAGTTGGAGACCCAGTGAATTTCTTTGTTGAGACAGTTTTGATTTTCGCTCTAAAAACTTTCTTTAACGGTCTCTCCTCTTCTGATTCATGTTCTGAAGGGACAAAAGGTTGATCTTCACCATCCTTTCTAATAGCATCCAATTCAGCTTGAAATTGTTTCTCTCTCACATCTATTGAATCTTCAGATTCTGCATCACCAGCTGTTTGTTTCTCTGTTTCAGAAGTAGTAGAAATAACTTCATCATTATCACTTTTCTCAACTTCAATAGACTTTTCTACATTTTGGTCAACGTTTCCTTCAGATGCTTCAATGTTTACTTCAGTTTGAACATTCTGCTCAGGCTGATCCTCTGTGTGATCTATTAAGATAGTTCTTGCAACTTTCTTTGCAGCAGGACGCCTTCGCTTTTTCCCAGTCTCTACTTTTTCAAACCAGAAACATCTCTTAGCTACGAAACCCTTCAAACATTCAACCTCATCCTTTACATCACCACTTGATGCTTTACGCCACTTTCCTGGTTCAGGTTCAACATAATCTTTGCTTTTAATCGCTCCAAATATTGGTTTTGGAATTGGTTCTGTTTCTTGTCTCAAGTATTGATCCAATCGTTGTAGTTTTCGTCATCTATGTGATCTAGCTTGAAATATCATTCTTTTCCTTCTTCAAATTCTTAAATTTATCATCCAACAACATCTGCATGAACCTTGGATACCGAAAAACATTTCTGGCCCCAAATTCTTCACCATATGCTCAAAATTAACTCTAGAAAAGTTGTAGGGCAAGTTAAGCACTGATGCGGCCACCACATCTGAAAGTCAAGAATATCGTCGAAACCACCCTTACGATTACTTAGAGCATGCACAACTGAATGAACCAACAACTTGTATGGACGACCCAATCCAACTTTCTTCCAAGTAGTAGAATTTAAATAACCTCTATAACCCATTCTGTAAAAGCACCCTTCAACCATATACTCTGGATACTTGGTCGGATCTTTCTCATTATCATTAAACTCCAGAACTCGACGAATATCAGCTTCATTTATCTTCACTGTAACACCCCAAATTGCGTAAAACAACACGTGGCGGAAACACTTGGGGAGTCACGTTAACAGATTGTTTCAAAACATATGGTATTTGAAGTTTTGTTTTAATTAGATATTAAACATAGGTTATATTGTCATAATTGTCTAGAAACGTTTTAAAACAACCAGAAAAACAAAACATGCATAATTATTGTCTTTCTTGTTTTATAGTCGCTAAGGCCCATCCAAATCCTATACGAGCATGCATCAGTATCATCAAGCATTGTTCCCTGAAACATATGTGAAAACAAGTCAACAAAAATATACCGACGAGTACATAGGTTTTGTGAGTGTGTCAAGTTCATGGCTTTGTATATATTGCATTATAATCTGACTACTAGAGTCGTAAGTGAAAACCTTGTTTTGAAAGCATTTGATATTGCAACAACTATTCGTCTAAAACAAAGGGTAAAAGTTTATAAAATCTTGTAGCCATGAACCTTGACTCGAAAACATTTGTTCGTAAATCCAAATTGTAAATTGTCTTGAAATAACTCGTATGGTTTATATGTTTAATCAAAAATCGTTGTGTGTTATTGTTTGTGTAACATTTGTAAAAATCGGGTTTTCAAAACCCGCTCCGTTTTGTAATCGAATATCAAGTTATAAAAGTCACGTTGAATATTTATGATTATTTTGATTTAAAATGATACATAATTAATAAATAAACTAAACTATAAAAATTATATTTGATAAAATGTTAAAACAAAATAAATTAAAAAATATGTTGCTGCCGGGACTCGAACCCGGGTCTGCCAAGAACAACTCCAATGACTTAACACACACTCACATCACCACTCCGCCACTTTGTGTTTTCTGTTATCTCTAGGAAACAAATGAGATTTATACACAAACTCGGTTAAACCGGTTGCGCCAACTGAGAAACGGAAATCGGCAAATCAATCGTCAAATCGCTTATTTACTCGCACATTCAGTTTATAACCGATGCACCGACGATTTTTAATCAAGTCGGAATTGATTGAGCATCAAGTCTCATCATTATCGGTTTTTATAACCGAAAAGTAATCAAGTCCAGATTACTTCAACTCAAGACCACTCTCGCGACTCAGAAATATCATACCAGCATCCCATTTCACTTTCGTCACATTTTCAGACCATCAGAACGCTTAAAACAGCTCGCCGGAATTTTCTACAAATTTCGCCGGAAACCGTATTCATCCTCAAACGGTAAATCTTTCAATATCATTGCAGTTCAACAATTGTTAGGCTACTTCTAACTTAAACCTCTCAATTGAAATCGAATTCAGGCGCTGTATTCAACTAATTCCAGTTCGCCGGAAATTTCCTGAAAGTCTTTATTTCCGTCTGTGAAATGGTAAGGACCTTCAATCCCGCTGTTAACGTTTGTTATCACTTCAATTCCACGATTGACTAATCAAAATGGTTAATTGTTTTGGTTCAGTTGAGGTGCACAAAAACAGAGCCGACGCTTTTGCCGGAAATTCTGTGATATATCATTCCTACGGTATGTTACTTCCAACACCGTTTCTGTCATTTTATTTTAACCTTAGGAATGTTTGATAATCGTAAAAACAAGAAATGGATCAGTGATTCAGTCGACGGAAATATTGAATGAAGAAGACGATGTTAATTAAGTGATAAGTTTATTTAAAACCAGTTAAATGAACGGGTTAGACACACAGTCCAGCGGTGGACTGTGTGCAAAACATATACGCATGTCCCGAGTTCGATCCCTGCTACACGCACTCCTTATGGCAAGCCATTGCGGATGGGCATCGTAAAAGAGGAATGTAGCCGCAAACCCTAGATGGCGATTTTGCTTGTTCTTCATGAAACCCGATTTCGTTATCAATCTTAGATGTATAACAGTCTGTGATTGTTGTTTGATCTTCCAAATAGCAATACGAACTTGTTAGCATCCAAAGAAAGATTAATATAGGGTTTAATTTCGTTTTTTTCACCTGATTGCTCTCTATCGAACCGGCGACTTTTTGATCTTCTTTCAATCCTACGATTTCGATCGGCAAGTGTGTGCAACAGATCTGTTATTAGGGTTTGAGTAATCAAATCTTAATACGAACTCTGGTGGCATATAGGATCGATCGGATAGTAATTTCTTTCGGTTTGTTCTTATCGCCGGCCGATTTTTTTCTTGTGTTTCGGATAAATCCGATCAGGTTAGGGTTTGTGCGTGTTTTTATTTGATAATCGACGACCTGGGACTTAGTAGGAAATTCTGATTTATTATAAAGATTGTGTTGATCGCGGTTAACGGATGTTAATTTAGCTAGATTGATACAACCTTTCTAATAGATTAAGGATTGATTAGTGTTTTGTTGTGTTTGCGGTATGGAAAGTGATGAAGTTCTGAATGGTGATGGGTATCCAAAACTGAGTAAGGAGAGAGTTACTAAGACTGGCATGGATGAACGTAAGAAACCTGGTGTGCATGTTGAACCTAATAAGGGGTTTGGACACCGTGTGCTGAATATTGACGGTAATCCTAAGCTGGCCCGACGAGGGAATGTTCCTAACGCACTAGTAGAAGAAGTGAACTCGGATACGAAGTTACGTAAAGCCACTGAAGAACGAAACAAGAATAAGGGTGCGGGAACCGTGGTGAATAATATAAAGGAGGACTCGGAAAACAACACTGGAAAAGGGGCTAACTTGCATGGTAATTTGGAGGATATTGCACCTGATTCGGATGGTGGTGTTTCATCAGCTGAGTCCACGAAGGTAACGACTACTAAAATTGTAGAACCTCTTTCATTTGCTAAAGTTGTTCAGCATAATAGTGATGATATTAAGGTTAATTTTCGGTCTTTGGAAACTGATGAAATAATTGATGGGGCAGATGTTGTTATTCCTTTATCATCGGTAAAGCAGGTGAATGATAGATACTCGAACACTCTTTATGGATATTTTTTGGGAAAGCGCTTAGCGTTTCCGGTGGTAGACTATTTTGTTAAACATAAGTGGTCGAAGTATGGGTTATCTAAGATGATGATGAATGCTAAGGGGTTCTTCTTCTTTAAGTTTCAAACAAAAAAGGGATGGCCCAGCTACTAGAAGATGGGCCATGGATGATACGAAATGTTCCAATTATTCTTACTGAATGGACTCCTGATGTTATGGTTGAGAAAAAGGATATAACATCTATACCGGTTTGGGTAAAAATGCATGATGTACCCTTGGCTGCGTTTACTGAGGACGGGTTGAGTTTACTGGCCTCGAAAATAGGTGTTCCAAAATTGCTGGATTCTTACACAACAACAATGTGTGTAGATTCGTGGGGAAGAAGCAGTTATGCTAGGGCGTTAATTGAAGTTCAAGCAGGGTCTGAATTAAAGAGAGTTGTTACGGTTGCAATCCCGGTACTCGATGGAAAAGGATACTCTAAAGCGGAGGTAAAAATAGAATATGATTGGGAACCGTTGAGATGTTCAACATGTTGCGTGTTTGGTCATGATGATAACTCGTGCCCAAAGAAACAAACAACAGTGCAAATGGATGATAAGATAGAAAATACTAATGATTTTCAGGAGGTATTACCGAAGAGTAGGAAAGGGATCAATCAAGGGCTGCATGTTAAGAATCAGAAGCCGAAATTTGTGTACCGTCCGGTAGCAAAGCCTAAGTCCAAGGCTGATGAGAAGGGGCAACCGAAGAACCAAGTGCCTATCTCTAACCCATTTTCTGTACTTCAAAAAGAGGAAAATAACTCTAATGAGTTCGGTGGAATAGATGGTATGACTTCAAAAGGTAACCAACAAAATAAAAGTACCAATTTGGAGGAAATAATTGCTGATGCAGTTGGAATCGAGGAGCTTTTAGGTGATATCTCAAAATTAATGGATCAGAAAGAAGAAAATATAAATTCTGAGGGTGCAAGCACACCTGGTGATACTAGTGTCCATGGGTAGTTTGGCTTCTTGGAACATAAGGGGTTTGAACCGGCCCCTCAAACAAAAGGAGGTTCGTCAGGTGGTAATGGACAATCATCTTCAGGTATGTGCAATTATGGAAACTCATGTTGACTCATCTAATGTCTATAATGTTTGTAAGAAAGTTTGCTCGTCATGGAGCTGGGCGACTAATGCTGATTGTTGTGAGAAAGGTACTCGTATTATGGTAGGGTGGGACGCTGACATTGTGGATGTTATGATCCTTTCTAAAACTGATCAGGTTGTGCATACTCAGATCAGGTTTAAACTCGATCAAAAGTCTATTTTTTGTTCGTTTATTTATGCTGACAACTACTACAAAAATAGACGGGACCTATGGCAGAACTTATGTGCTCATCATTCTTATATGCATGATAAACCATGGACTATTATGGGGGATTTTAATTCTTCCCTGTTTCATGAAGATATAGCTCAAGGGCCATCCACGCTTAGCATTGGGAATAGGGAATTTAAGGAATGCATTGATGAGATAGAGGTGTTTGATGTTAATCGAACGGGTTTACATTTTACATGGACGAATAAGCAGCAAAAGGGTATCATTGTTAAGAAAATTGATCGAATATTGGGGAATATGCAATTAATCGATACATTCCCTAATGCGGCAGCATGTTTTCTTCCGTACCGCATATTAGACCATACTCCGTGTATCTTAAAATTGCCTAATGTGACTAGAGGAAAACCGAAGCCGTTCAAGTTTGTGAATTTGGTAGCCGATAAGAAGGGTTTTATGGAGGAAATTGAAAAGGTTTGGAATATGGACATTCAAGGTTATCGCATGTTTCAGATTGTTAAAAAGCTCAAGCTGTTAAAAAACCCGATGAGGAAACTCTTATATATACAGGGTAATCTGCATGAGAAGGTTAAGACGATGAGAAAGGATCTAGAAGACAACCAGATTGCTATTGATAATGATCCTTTCAACAATGAGCTTCTTGATAAACACAGTCGATTACTTCAAGCGTATAAGAAAGTGGTAATTGATGAGTGTTCTTTTTTGCAGCAAAAATCTAAGTTACAATGGCTTTCGCTTGGTGATAAGAACTCAAAGTTCTTCCATAACACGGTCAAAGCAAAAAATCATCGGAGTAGAATTTTCTCGATAAGAGACAGTAGCGGTATACTACATGAAGGAATGTCGGTTCCACAAGTCATAGTGAAGCACTATACCCAGTTTTTTGGTAGTGTGGGAAGTATAAATTTGCATCCTACGCCAGATCTATTCCATAATGTATTATCGGTTGATAAAGCTTCTGCTATGGTTAGGATTGTTACGGATGATGAAATTAAACAGGCAATGTTTTCAATTATGGGAATAAAGCTCCAGGTCCTGATGGTTACACCTCGGTCTTCTTTAAAAAGTCTTGGGATGTAGTTGGGAAGGATGTATGCAGTGCGGTACAGGAGTTTTTTCGAAATGGTAAACTACTCCGTCAACTTAACCATACGATAATCTCTTTAATCCCTAAGGTTACTTCACCATCTTCCATTACAGATTATCGCCCTATATCTTGTTGTAACACACTATATAAGTGTATCAGCAAGATTATTACAAATCGAATAAAAGAAGGGTTAGGTGATATTGTGAGCATCAACCAGTCAGCCTTTGTTCCAGGTAGAAGAATTTCTGATAATATCCTCCTAACACAGGAGTTAATGCATAACTATCATCATGATAAGGGGCCACCAAGGTGTGCCTTTAAGGTGGATATTCAAAAGGCTTACGACACGGTAGACTGGAACTTTCTTGAACAGATACTGCTTGGTTTTGGATTTGATCGGAGAATGGTGAAGTGGATAATGGTTTGTGTTACAACCACGTCCTTCTCTTTGGCTATAAATGGTAATCTGTATGGGTATTTTAGAGGGCAACGGGGTTTACGACAAGGGGACCCAATGTCTCCGTACCTTTTTACGCTGGTTATGGAGGGTCTTACATTGCTTTTGCAAAAACAGAGTTCTTTGTCAGCTGAGTTCAGGTACCATGATAAGTGTGAAAATCAGCGAATAATTAATCTCTGTTTTGCTGATGATCTGTTTTTGTTTTCTCGGGGCGATCATAGATCAGCAAAAGTGCTATTGGAGGCGTTAAACTTATTTAAGAACATGTCAGGTCTTGTTCCAAGTATGACTAAAAGTACGGTCTTTTTTGATAATGTTCCGGACATAGTGAAAGACCGAATTAAAAGTATCATCCCATTTGATGAAGGCGTGTTGCCAGTTCGCTACCTTGGAGTTCCCCTCATATCTACCAGGCTTGTTTATAATGATTGTAAGCGCCTTCTGGAAAGTATGGATTTAAGAATGACCGATTGGAAAAATAAGAGTCTATCATTTTCGGGTAGACTTCAATTGATTCGGTCGGTCCTGTCTTCTATGCATATATATTTGGGCGTCGGTGTTTATTTTACCAAAGCGCATCATTTATGACCTGGAAGAAAGAATGCGAAGATTTTTGTGGGCGCAAGGTAATAACATAAAAGGGAAAGCTAAGGTGAGTTGGAAAAAAGTGTGTATTCCTAAACGGGAGGGTGGCTTGGGTATTTGAAGGATTGGGGATATGAATAAAGCGCTTATGGTTACGCATGTATGGAGTCTTCTTACACATAGAGAGTCTCTTTGGGTAAAGTGGATCCATTCATATCGTATACGAGACCGAAGTTTTTGGGACTTACCAATCCGAAATAACATAACATGGAGCTGGAGGAAAATGCTACAGCTAAGGCCGATTATTCAACAACATGTATGGACGAAACTGGGAGACGGTAACAAAACACTTGTTTGGTTTGATAAGTGGGATGAGATATGCCCTTTGAATTCTTTTATTACGCCACGTATGATATCAAATGCTGGACTCTATATGAACTCGAAGGTTGCGGATGTATGTAACCATGGGGGGTGGGGATGGCCGACCGAGTGGGTAAACCGATTTCCGGCTCTCCGAAACATGCCAAGTATAATACTGAGCCCGGGTTTACATGATAGAGTTGTATGGAGAACTAGATCAGGAAAGGAGACAAACTATAGTGCCGCTATAGGGTGGGATGAATTTCGACTACACCAGAATGAAGTCCCATGGGCGAGTATTATTTGGTATCCCCAATCAATTCCTCGTCATTCTTTTTTAATGTGGCTTCTTGTGAACAAAAAACTAAAAACGCAGGATGTCATGAGTCGATGGTCTTCGGCGGGTAGTCCTAATTATAACCTCATGTGCTGTTCGTTGTGTATGGGTGGTTTGGATTCTCATGACCACCTTTTTTTCGAGTGTTTATATGCTGCTCAGGTCTGGAATGGAATTCGAGATAAAGCAGGAATGGGATCGCTACCTAACAAATGGGAAAGAATTTTTGATCATTTGGTGCAATATGCGGAATCAAAGCATGCTACTCATGTTATTGGAAAGTTTGTTGTTAGTGCGGCAACTTACTTCGTGTGGCAGGAACGAAATCAGAGATTGTTTTCTACGAAAAAAGGAGTGCAGATCAACTCATTGAGGTTATTCTACTAACAGTTCGGATGAAGCTACATTTGATGAAATTTAAAGACACGAGTCACACTAGAGATCTTCTACAAGAATGGAGCCTTCCTAGAGGTTTGCTGATAAATGGAATATGGCTAATGGTGTTACATGTGTTTTTCCTTTTGTAATTTAGTGTTACGTGTATTGTCGAGTGACGTGCTTATTAAATAGGTATCTAGCGGCTGTAGGATGATCGCTTGATGAACTCTAGTATGGCTTGTCATACTTGAGAATTGAGGTTTCTGTCTACCTCACTTGTAATTTTTTATTTGATTGATATAATATTTACCGGGGTAACCCTTTACCCAAAAAAAAATGCCTTTTTGTTTAAAAACTAAACCGGGTTAACTCAGTTAGTTGTTAAGTATAATAAAACCGAGATAATAACCAGGTTAGACACACACTCCAGCGGTGGACTGTGTGCAACATTAAGTCACACGTCGCGCGTTCGAAACCCGTCACTGGCACCGGTTCGTTGAATTAAAATGTTTTTGAAATTAAAAGAACTTTGGTTAAACCGAATTAGTATATAAATATAATTAAAAACAAGATTATTTTGGGTTAGACACGTAGCTCAGTTGGTAGAGCTGCGTGCACGCGTACGGGAGGTCTCGGGTTCGAGCCTCACCCGGCGCAAACTATGTCACTGACCGAACCGGTCAACAAGTCAACAGGTCAACGGTCAACGGTCAACGCAAAATAAACAACTTTTTTTATATTTTTATTTATTTAATTTAATTTAAAAATCAATTAAAAATACTTAAAAATAACATTTTTAAAGATAGAAAATAGCCTTAAACTCACAAAAATATATCTAAAAATTTCATTAAAATCCTTAATAAAATCCACTCATTTAATATATTTTTCCGTTATTATTTAGGTTAGTATTTCTCGTTGTTCCGCTCATCTAATTCGTGCGCATATCACCATCTCCAATCCAATGCACCCAATGTGAGTGAATCTTTACAAATTCCCCGTTTAATCACGTTTTGGGGTGTATCATGTGTCTTGTTATATATATTATAATTAAACCATTGTGCATACATCATATCATGAACATGTGTATTCAGTTTGTTTCTGTTGTGTAGTTATTGTTGGATGCAATTTATTATTTTCAGTACATGCAATTTCATAGGCCGCCGCTCCCCTTTACATTATGAGCGTTGAGCATGTTCCCCATTTCATATGAGGTTGAACCTGGCGTGCCCACATACGATCGGCTCCGTTTGATTGAGCCTTGATCGCACAGACATTTTCATTTTCAGTACATGCAATACGATCGGCTCCGTTTGATTGAGCCTTGATCGCACAGTTCATTTATGTTACTTATCGTATGTTGTTGGTATGTTAATGTATGCTATCATATGTTATTGAATGTTATAGTTGTGATTGCTATTTGCCACTGCTTGATTATTTACATTTGCTCATTTATGATTATGCACAATTTTTCATTGATAAACTAACAAGTAATTCATTAATAAATGTTTATCTAATAAGGTTCACTCGCCAACTTATGTTGACCCAAAAACCCCCATTTTTACACATGATACAGGTGAACCAGCAGCAGCTAGATTTAGAGTTGGGATTGTTATGATTGGTTTATTTTCTTTGTATTGTATGAACATGTTTGGATATTTGGAAATGTAACTTTGACTTTATTAAATATGAAACATATTAGTAAATGTCATGAGCTTTGATGATAACCCAATTATGCCCCGACTCTTATTCCGCTGCGGGTCGGGGTGTGACAGATTGGTATCAGAGCCATGACTATAGGGATATAGGATAGGTTATTAGACCCTTAGAGCCTATACTATAGTTGATTAGAAACTTATAAGATTTTTGTGTGTTACATGCCAAATTTCATGATGTTTATATGTTTTATGTTAAATGTTACATTCAATATTATGCAAGCATGTTCATAAGTATGTATTATCATATAATGCCTATCATGAATCATATACTCATAACATATCACAACCATGAAAGCACACACCACATCATGATTGCTTTTACAATGATTTTCATGTTTTCAAATCTCATCAAAGTGAGTTCTCATGACGGGCATGTAGTAACTGGAAGGGTACCAGTACCGGTAGTCGGAACGTCCTGTCTAGGCTGGCATTCGTATAAATCCAAAATAAAGGACCAGTTTGCCTACCTGGGGACTTACGATGAGAGTACGAAGTACCTATTAGGCCAAAGCATGCTATACCAAACGTCGTGTGAGCTAACCCCACTTTGAGTTGTCATTGTGTCTACACCTGGACACGTTCCGACCAAACATCTCATGAGCATATTTTGTGGTTTGCATTTGGGTGATGCGAGTGTTAAATTGCCAATACTAATGTGAATCCTACCAAGCCAATAGCCATGGGGGCCCACATGACTATATAGGTGAAGGTATGGGAGACATTTGAGGCCCAACATGAGCAAACCCAAGACATCCTATGGATGTAGTTGCATTATTGATATTTATGTTATTTTCATTTTCTTAAAGACACATGACACCTAAAAAGACACCATAAACTCACAATCTTCTCATTGTATGATCCTGTAGATGTCGTCTAGACAGCAACGAAGGGGTAAAAGATCAGGAAGATCTCAGGAACGTTTGGCCACTCAGATCGCGAAACAAATGGCCACGATACTGCCTGACATTGTGGTCCAAGTACAACAAGCCCTCGCTACAAATCCTACTAACCCTCCCCAACAACATGACCAGAACATCGACAACCCTCCTACCAGCAGGTGCTCTTACAAACATTTTAAGTCTTGTGATCCTCCTAAATTTGAAGGGACCGAGGGTGTCACTGCTCTCCTACATTGGTTCGAGGAGATGGAAAACACCTCTCTCAACTGCGATTGTCCTGAAGATCGCAAGGTTCGATACGCCACCGGGAGACTATTTGGAGTAGCTCTCACTTGGTGGAATACTGAGAAAGGGAAGAGGGGAACTGAAGATGCAATGGCCTTAACTTGGGAGGAGTTAAGGGAAATCATGACTAGGCGTTTCTGTCCTAGGAGTGAAATTAAAAAGTTGGAGGATGAATTTCATGCTCTAAAGCAGAAGGAGGGAGACCATACCACTTATAACAAGAGGTTCTTGGAGTTGAACCAAACGGTTCCAAATTTATTCACCCCAACTTATCGTCTGATTGAGCATTATATTCGAGGACTTCCCTCGAAAATTCAAGATTCAGTCCTCAGCACTTCACTGGTAACACTTGAAGCTGCTATGGAGCTAGCAACTGAACTGACCGAGAACCGAATTCGCAATGGGAAGTTCAAGGAAGAGAAAAAGAAAGCCCCTGTTGGTGTCAAACTTCAAACCATCCTATCTCTTCCTCTAAGTTTGCTAACAAGAGGAAACGCAACACCAGAAATTTTGCAGTTACTCAAACCAACTCCCCTATTCCTGCTGCACCCATTACTCAAGTCACTCCTTCACCCGCACCATACAGAAGACCTTACACTGGCCCGTTACCAAAATGTAACCGTTGTCAATATCACCATTCCCCTGATCATCCTTGCCAATATTGCACCGGCTGCGGTCGCGCAGGTCATACTGTTCAAACCTGCCGCATGCCTCAACGAACAAACCGCCACCAACCTTTAACCCAAACCCACCAACAATTAATGGGTCAAGCCCAACAACCCCTACTATTACCACCCACCCAACATTTAGCCCAAACATATTACCAGCCCAATTATCCTATGGGTCAACCAATGCGGGCTTGCTACAATTGCGGTGACCCGAGCCATTTCAGAAACACTTGTCCAAGGTTGGTCAATATTATTCATGCTCAGGCCCAAGCCAACCGGTGAATCAAGCAAACCAAGCTCCTCCACCTGCAAGAGGGAGAGCTTTCAATATCAACGCTAACCAGGCCAGAGCTGACGCAATGTGGTTAACGATACGTTCCTTATAAATGGTAGATATGCATCTATGTTATTTGATACTGGTGCGGATAGAAGTTTTGTGTCTTTAGAATTTGAACCTATCTTAAACAAAAATCAGGATAAGCTCACGGAATCCATAACGGTAGAAGTTGCGGACGGGAAACCAGTTTCATTAAACTCTATTATACGAACTGTACACTCACCTTAAACGACCACGATTTCTCAGTCAACCTTATTCCTATGAAGCTGGGAAGTTTTGATATCATAATCGGTATGGATTGGCTCAGTCAACATCAGGCAGAAGTTTATGTCATGAAAAATTTATTCGTATTCCTCTTTCAAAGGACAGACTCTTCGAATCATTGGAGAAACCTCGTCGAAAGGGCTCAGCTTAATGTCTTGTCTTCAAGCTCAAAAATATCTTCGCAAGAATTATGTCGCGTTTTTAGCTCATATCATCAAAAAGGGAACCATGGAGAAGAAACTTGAAGACATTCCTGTAGTAAAAGACTTCCCACAAGTTTTTCCTGACGACATTTCAGGACTTCCTCCAGATAGAGACGTCGAATTCCGTATTGATCTTATACCTGGTGCTACCCCAGTTGCAAAGTCTCCTTATAGGTTAGCCCCCTCTGAAATGCAAGAGCTAGCCAGTCAATTACAAGAGTTGACTGACAAGGGATTCATACGTCCTACTTGTCGCCTTGGGGTGCACCTGTTCTTTTTGTAAAGAAGAAAGATGGATCGTTTCGTATGTGCATCGACTACAGAGAGCTCAACAAGTTAACAATCAAGAATCGCTATCCTTTACCTCGCATTGATGATCTTCTTGACCAACTTCAAGGTGCCAGCTTGCTTTTCAAAAATCGACCTTCGATCTGGCTATCATCAACTTAGAGTGCGTGAAGAAGACGTCCCTAAGACTGCTTTTCGAACTCGTTATGGCCACTATGAATTCATGGTTATGCCATTTGGTTTAACCAACGCACCAGCTGTTTTCATGGACCTAATGAACAGAGTCTGCAAACCTTATCTTGATCGATTTGTTATAGTCTTCATCGACAATATTCTTATTTATTCAAAATCTAAATCTGATCATGAGCGTCATCTTCGACTCATCCTTGCACTTCTAGAAAAGGAAAAGCTTTATGCAAAATTCTCCAAATGTGAATTCTGGTTAAAAGAGGTGCAATTCCTCGGGCATGTAGTCAATGACAAGGGAATACATGTCGACCCTTCAATGATCAAAGCGGTACAAGAATGGCAAGCTCCACGTACACCAACTGAAGTAAGATCTTTCCTTGGTCTAGCTGGCTATTATCGTCGGTTCATTTCAAACTTCTCTCGCATTGCTGTACCATTCACGGCTTTAACTCATAAGGGAAAACCTTTCATATGGGGACCCAAGCAAGAAGAAGCCTTTCAAACTCTTAAACAAAAACTTTGTGATGCACCAATCCTCACTCTTCCTGAAGGTTGTGATGATTTTGTAGTCTATTGCGACGCGTCAGGGCAAGGATTAGGCTGCGTTCTAATGCAAATAGGAAAAGTCATAGCTTATGCTTCGAGACAATCAAGACATATGAAAAGAACTACACCACTCATGACCTAGAACTTGGAGCCGTTGTGTTCGCTCTTAAGATATGGAGACATTATCTCTATGGTACAAAGTGTGAAATATACACTGACCACAAGAGTCTTCAACATATCTTCAATCAAAAGGAGTTAAACATGAGGCAACGAAGATGGGTCGAACTTCTAAATGACTACGACTGTGAAATTAGAACCACCCTGGTAAAGCAAATGTGGTGGCTGATGCACTTAGTCGAAAGGGTTATGCGAACTCCATACGTCTTCTATGTTCGCAAATTATAACTGACATTAAAGATCAAATTCGAGAAGCCCAACACGTTTCAATAACGGAAGAAGATGTACGAAAGGAGATGTCCTGTGGAGCTGAGCTAAAAATTGAAACTAAATCTGACGGTATTCTTATTACCTAGATCGTATCTGGATTCCTAACCACAACAATCTTCGTGAAATTCTTATGAATGAAGCTCACAAAACGAGATATTCTATACACCCAGGAGCCGATAAGATGTATCAAGATCTACGATATACCTATTGGTGGCCTGGAATGAAGAAGGATATTGCCGTTTTTGTTTCCAAGTGCCTTACATGTTCCAAGGTGAAGGCTGAACACCAAAGACCCTCAGGACTTCTGGTCCAACCGGAAATACCTGTATGGAAGTGGGAAAATATAACCATGGATTTCATTACCGGGTTACCTCGCACTTCTGGTGGGTATGACACTATATGGGTAATTATAGACCGACTTACAAAATTAGCTCACTTTATTCCTATCCGCGAAGATTTCAAGAACGAAAAGCTTGCTCGTATTTATATCAACGAAATCGTAAGCCGACATGGGGTACCGTTAAGCATTATTTCTGATCGTGATGGTCGTTTCACTTCACGAACATGGCAAGCAGTACAATCCGCTATGGGCACGCGATTAGATCTCAGTACCGCCTATCATCCTCAAACTGATGGACAGTCTGAGCGCACCATTCAAACTCTTGAAGATATGCTTCGAGCATGTGTCATAGACTTCAAGGGAAACTGGGACGCCCACCTACCATTAGTTGAATTTTCGTACAACATCAGCTATCATTCGAGCATCGGCATGGCACCTTTTGAAGCCTTATATGGTCGTAAGTGCCGATCTCCTGTATGTTGGCACGAAATTGGGAAGCACAAATTACTGGTCCAGAATTGATCCAAGAAACCACAGACAAGATCCATCAAATTCGAAACAATCTTCTAGCGGCTCAAAGTCGTCAAAAGAGTTATGCAGATAAACGACGGAAGCCCTTAGAGTTTAACATTGGTGATCATGTACTTTTAAAAGTATCACCGTGGAAGGGAGTAGTTCGTTTTGGTCAAAAGGGAAAGCTAGCACCACGTTACGTAGGACCTTTCAAGATACTCGAAAGAGTAGGTCCTGTAGCATACAAGCTTGATTACCAGAAGAACTCAACAGGATTCATCCCACATTCCACGTGTCGAACTTGAAGAAGTGCCTCGCTGATGAGAACCTCCACATTCCGCTGGAAGATATTCAGATTGATGAATCTATGCATTTTATTGAAAGACCTGTAGAGATCATGGACTTCGGAGAGAAACGTCTACGACGAAGTCGCATTCCAATTGTTAGGGTGCGCTGGGAGTCGAAACGGGGACCTGAGTTTACTTGGGAACGTGAAGACTCAATGCGCGAAAAATACCCGCATCTTTTTCCTACTACTTCAACAACTTAAATTTCGGGACGAAATTCCTAAAAGTAGGTGATACTGTAACATTTGAAAAATCGGGTTTTCAAAACTCGCTCCATTTTGTAATCGAATATCAAGTTATAAAAGTCACGTTGAATATTTATGATTATTTTGATTTAAAATGATACATAATTAATAAATAAACTAAACTATAAAAATTATATTTGATAAAATGTTAAAATCAAAATAAATAAAAAAATATGTTGCTGCCGGGACTCGAACCCGGGTCAGCCAAGAACAACTCCAACGACTTAACACACACTCACATCACCACTCCGCCACTTTGTGTTTTCTGTTATCTCTAGGAAACAAATGAGATTTATACACAAACTCGGTTAAACCGGTTGCGCCAACTGAGAAACGGAAATCGAATCAATCGTCAAATCGCTTATTTACTCGCACATTCAGTTTATAATCGATGCACCGACGATTTTTAATCAGTCAGAATTGATTGAGCATCAAGTCTCATCATTATCGGTTTTTATAACCGAAAAGTAATCAAGTCCAGATTACTTCAACTCAAGACCACTCTGCGACTCAGAAATATCATACCAGCATCCCATTTCACTTTCGTCACATTTTCAGACCATCAGAACGCTTAAAATAGCTCGCCGGAATTTTCTGCAAATTTCGCCGGAAAACCGTATTCATCCTCAAACGGTAAATCTTTCAATATCATTGCAGTTCAACAATTGTTAGGCTACTTCTAACTTAAACCTCTCAATTGAAATAGAATTCAGGCGCTGTATTCAACTAATTCCAGTTCGCCGGAAATTTCCTGAAAGTCTTTATTTCCGTCTGTGAAATGGTAAGGACCTTCAATCCCGCTGTTAACGTTTGTTTATCACTTCAATTCCACGATTGACTAATCAAAATGGTTAATTGTTTTGGTTCAGTTGAGGTGCACAAAAACAGAGCCGACGCTTTTGCCGGAAATTCTATGATATATCATTCCTACGGTATGTTACTTCCAACACCGTTTCTGTCATTTTATTTTAACCTTAGGAATGTTTGATAATCGTAAAAACAAGAAATGGATCAGTGATTCAGTCGACGAAATATTGAATGAAGAAGACGATGTTAATTAAGTGATAAGTTTATTTAAAACCAGTAAAACGAACGGGTTAGACACACAGTCCAGCGGTGGACAGTGTGCAAAACATATACGCATGTCCCGAGTTCGATCCCTGCTACACGCACTCCTTATGTAATAAAATGCCTTTTTGTTTAAAAACTAAACCGGTTAACTCAGTTAGTTGTTAAGTATAACAAAAACCGAGATAATAACCAGGTTAGACACACAGTCCAGCGGTGGACTGTGTGCAACATTAAGTCACACGTCGCGCGTTCCAAACCCGTCAATGGCACCGGTTCGTTGAATTAAAATGTTTTTGAAATTAAAAGAACTTTGGTTAAACCGAATTAGTATATAAATATAATTAAAAACAAGATTATTTCGGGTTAACACGTAGCTCAGTTGGTAGAGCTGCGTGCACGCGTACGGAGGTCTCGGGTTCGAGCCTCACCCGGCGCAAACTATGTCACTGACCGAACCGGTCAACAAGTCAACAGGTCAACGGTCAACGCAAAATAAACAATTTTTTTTATATTTTTATTTATTTAATTTAATTTAAAAATCAATTAAAAATACTTAAAAATAACATTTTTAAAGATAGAAAATAGCTTAAACTCACAAAAATATATCTAAAAATTTCATTAAAATCCTTAATAAAATCCACTCATTTAATATATTTTTCCGTTATTATTTAGGTTAGTATTTCTTGTTGTTCCGCTCATCTAATTCGTGCGCATATCACCATCTCCAATCCAACGCACCCAATGTGAGTGAATCTTTACAAATTCCCCGTTTAATCACGTTTTGGAGTGTATCATGTGTCTTGTTATATTATTATAATTAAACCATTGTGCATACATCATATCATGAACATGTGTATTCATTTGTTTCTGTTGTGTAGTTATTGTTGGATGCAATTTATTATTTTCAGTACATGCAATTTCATAGGCCGCCGCTCCCCATTACATTATGAGCGTTGAGCATGTTCCCCATTTCATTATGTGGTTGAACCTGGCGTGCCCACATACGATCGGCTCCGTTTGATTGAGCCTTGATCGCACAGACATTTTTCATTTTCAGTACATGCAATACGATCGGCTCCGTTTGATTGAGCCTTGATCGCACAGTTCATTTATGTTACTTATCGTATGTTGTTGGTATGTTAATGTATGCTATCATATGTTATTGAATGTTATAGTTGTGATTGCTATTTGCCACTGCTTGATTATTTACATTTGCTCATTTATGATTATGCACAATTTTTCATTGATAAACTAACAAGTAATTCATTAATAAATGTTTATCTAATAAGGTTCACTAGCCAACTTATGTTGACCCAAAAACCCCCATTTTTACACATGATACAGGTGAACCAGCAGCAGCTAGGAACACGTAGGATTGGACTAGAAGAATAAAATGATTTAGAGTTGGGATTGTTATGATTGGTTTATTTTCTTTGTATTGTATGAACATGTTTGGATATTTGGAAATGTAACTTTGAATTTATTAAATATGAAACATATTAGTAAATGTCATGAGCTTTGGTGATAACCCAATTATGCCCCGACTCTTATTCCGCTGCGGGTAGGGGTGTGACAGTTTGAAATCATTTGTCCAAGTAATGTAAATAACGACACGTAGTAATGTGATAAAAGCACTTATATATAGGAAGTACCAGCTATCCACCATGCTTTTAGTACATTACACCCGTTCTGTTATCTAAATCACTTATCATAAACCAATTGTCATAAATCAATTGTTCATTGTTCCTTGTTATAAACCATTGTTCATTATCGTTCATTGTTCCTTGTTATAAACCATTTGTTCATCGTTCCTTGTTTTAATTGTGAAAACTTTTGGTCATTTCGTGAATATATTCAAACCTTAGTTGACTTGTTCAAGACCACCCATGGTGTCCCTTAATCGTATAACATACCACCAAAGGGTTGTTACATACAGTTTCAGTCGCTTCCCAAACTTCCCCACAAACCCCGGGAAATTTGGTAATGGGAATATCAGTTCTAGGTGCTGTAGCATACTACTGGTGGCATGGCCATTGTTAATGAATGTCATTCTTGTTATAAATATAACGCACCAACAAGTTCGTTCACATTATTGAAATCGTATTGTTCATACAAACCATAGCATTTGTACTTTGAAAGCTTGATAACCTTTAGCACATATGAATCACCCCAAAATATTTGAAAGCATAAAATAGGGGAACTATGTACTCACTTGTGATAGCAAAGTAAATCTTGGATCAATAAGAAAACCGAAGCTCAAAGATCCGAGAAATCACGCGTGTCCTAAAATGAATAATAGTGTAAATATCGGGGCTTGGAATCGGAAGATTCGGATAGAATGAGATCTTATAAACCAAGTGAGTGTTGGAACTCATATAATATTGTTTAATAAGCTTACATTCTGAGTTGGAAAGATTTTTAAGTGCTTTTGACCCGTTGACTGAAGTAGTTTAAGCCACTTTCACACGTCATTTGCGTAACAACGCATTCGGATGGTTCGATATGTGTCATAATAAGTTTTAAATGCTTAAACATGTTTAAAAATGTTTTTGATCAGATTATATGTCAAATCTTGTGTTACATATGCTTAACGTTGTTTTGTTTGCGAAAAGGACATTTTGGTCGTTTTTAAGTAATATTACAATCAATCATCATAACACAATCCAAACATCATGACCATAAGGTATAACCTCAAAGGGTTATTCCTATATATTTATGGTCACAATTATGTATTTGGTCAGGTCCGAAGATCCACCAAACGGTCAGATTCGGAAGTCAAAGCGGTGGTCAAACCGTTCAACTTTTCGATTCAATATAAGCACTACAATGAGAGTGACGATTTAGACATTTTTTGACATGTCTAAATAAGTTTATAAAAGAGTTTTGGCATCAAAACAACCTGCTTTGACACCCGAATTTAGATCCGTTGCAAAATGCGCAAAAATCGCATTTTGACCAAAACTTTAACTTGTCAAAATAGCTAGAAACTATGAGAATCAGTAGGCATGATTTTTTGGATCATAACCACCTTGATTACCATCATAAAGTAAGTTTTAATTGGATTTTAACTGATCAATTCTGGAAGTCAAATAAAAGTCAAATTTTGTGAATTTTAATCAAATTAACCATAAGAATTGAAACAAGCATGAAGGAGATCACTTACAAACACTAAAGATTGATCAAGAACACCAGAGGAAACTCCAAGATGGTTGCTAAATTCGGATTTATAGCAGGGTGGTTCAAGAAAGTGATCAAAAAGTTCATAAGTGTGATGAACATGGGTATTTATAGAAAGTTTGGATTAATAGGGTCATGCCAATGTTCATGACTCTTCTTTGAAGTAGGTTAGTGTCCACTTATGTGTCAAAAGCAGAGATTAGGGTGGCAAGTTCGAAAGGTGAGTCAAAGAGTGAATAAACAGGCTGCTGCCAACAAAACTGGTGTGCTGGAGCACCCTTACGGACCATGTGGTCCATATGCTTACGGTCCGTAAGCATGGGAGCTGGGCAAAGGTTTCCAAAGTTGGCAGAACAGGCCCCTTCATTGTTTCATCGCGTTTCGGGCACTTCTAATACTTGTTAACCTCGTTTCAAAGATCCATAAGGACGTTAAAGTGTAGGGAACTTTAAATATGTTCAAAAATGTTCCATAAGTCGGTTCTTTTGGTCGTACGGTCGCGGTTTTCGGTTAATTACGACGAAAATTGAATCGAACGCGTGTGTGACCTTAAACGCGTAACGAACGGATTTTTCGCATTCCAATCACTAACATATAATATATGATGATTAGAAAAATATTTTGGATATCCGTACATGTTTCGGTTAACGATATACGCAAAAAGGCATAGTTTCGCGAAATTTGCAAAATAGCCCCTGAAGTTGTAAAAGTGTGATTTTGCCATACCGAAGCCTTCAAAATTATCTATAAGTTATGTAAAGGGTATTTATGGTATATTAGGCTTGTGTTCTTGTTCCGGAGTGTACGTCGCTGCGAGAATCGGCAGACTTTTGAGTTTTTCGTAATTTGTCCTTGTGATCGAATAAACTTGTTTTTGACATACCAAACCCTCCAAAACTTATTTCTAAGTTATGCAAAGGTTATTTAAGGTATGTTTAGCTTGTGACGTTATTCTGGAACATACGTTGCGTTAAATTGGTTTCGTTTGCGTATGGGTTCACCGATTTTGCTCATAGAAGCGATTTAAGAGTCCTAAATTGTGCAAGAATCAAATGTGTGTAAATAATCAAAATAAATAAACATAATTCACATATACCACATAAGATTTCGTTCATTGATAACTTGTTCGTCATTGTTACATGTTCGGATTGCCACAGATATCACATCTCCCCAACTTTAGAAATTTTGTCCCGAAATTTAATTAGAGGAAACTCGTGAGAATAATTGTGGATCCTTCGCTTTCATCTGATCCTCACGTTCCCAAGTAAATTCTGGGCCACGTTTGGATTCCCAGTGAACTTTGACCATCGGGATTCGTCTGCGTTTGAGTTTCTTAACTTCACGGTCCATAATCTCCACCGGTTTCTCGACAAAATGCATAGTATCATCAACGTGAATCTCATCGAGTGGAATATGGAGATTTGTATCGGCTAAACACTTTTTCAAGTTGGACACGTGGAATGTTGGGTGAATATTCCCGAGTTTAGGAGGTAGCTCAAGTCGGTAGGCCACCTTTCCGATTCTTTCAACGATCTTGAACGGTCCAAGGTATCATGGAGTAATGTTTTCCTTTCTTTCCAAATCTCACTACTCCTTTCCAAGGGGATACCTTGAGTAGGACGTAGTTACCAACTTGAAATTCTAAGGGCTTGCGTCGCTTTCCGCATAACTCTTTTGACGGCTTCTAGCTGTCAGAAGGTTATCGCGTATTTTCTTGACTTTCTCGGTTGTGTCATGGATGAGTTCAGGTCCAGTTTGATGCGTCTCACGATCTCATTCCAACAGACAGGTGAACGACATTTTCGACCGTATAAAGCTTCGAAAGGTGCCATGTTGATGCTGGCGTGATATTTATTGTTGTAAGAGAATTCGACCAACGGTAGATGTGAATCCCAACTACCACCAAAATCGATCACGCAAGCTCGGAGCATATCCTCTAGAGTTTGAATCTCCTCTCAGATTGTCCATCCGTTTGAGGATGATAAGCAGTACTCAGATTGAGTTTGGTTCCTATTGCGGATTGCATGGTCTTCCAAAAATAAGATGAGAATCGAGCATCTCTATCAGATATGATGTTCAAAGGAACACCATGAAGAGACACAATCTCATCAACATAGATTTTTTGTCGAGTTTGTCAGCAGAGAAATCTTCATGAATCGCTTAAAATGTGATGACTTTGTTAGACGATCAATGATCACCCAAATAGCATCATGACCTATAGATGTGCACGGTAACTTAGTGATGAGATCCATCACAATATTCTCCCACTTCCATACCGGTATTTCCGGTTGTTCCAATAAACCAGATGGATGTTGATGCTTGGCCTTGACTTTGAGACAAGTAAGGCATTTAGATACATACAAGGCAATGTCATTCTTCATACCCGGCCACCAATACAGGGTACGGAGATCCTTGTACTTTTTTGTAGCACTAGATGAATTGAATAACGAGACTTATGAGATTCATCCATCAATAGAGTACAAAGATCGTGTGGATTCAAAACCACAACCGGTTCATGTAGTATAGTAATCCATCGTCTTTTGTTTCGAGTTGAAGTTCAAGTTGATGAGGTAATTCGTCTTTCAACAAACCTTGTGTTACACAAGTGCGTTGAGCTTCAAGAATACGTGTTTGGTTATCGGATCGAACTCGAACACAATGAAGCTTGACACGTTCCTTACGACTATGCGCGTCAGCCACAACGTTTTCCTTACCAGGATGGTAGCGAATTTCGCCGTCGTAATCATTTAGAAGTTCGATCCAACGTCGTTGCCTCATGTTCAACTCCTTTTGATTGAATATGTGTTGGAAACTTTTGTGGTCTGTGAACACCACACATTTCGTACCATAGAGATAGTGTCTCCAGATTTTGACAGCAAAGACAACAGCTCCCAACTCAAGATCATGAGTTGTATAATTTTTCTCGTGGGTTTTCAATTGTCATGACGCGTAGGCGATGACCTTATCCCGTTGCATGAGAACGCAACCAAGGCCTAAATTTGACGCGTCACAATAAACCACAAAATCATCGTTGCCATCGGGTAAAGATAGAATAGGAGCATCACAGAGTTTCTGTTTCAAGGTTTGGAAAGCTTCCTCTTGTTTGGATCCCCACTCAAATGGCTTATTCTTCTGAGTCAAAGCAGTGAGGGGAACCGCGATCTTCTAAAAGTTCACAATGAATCGTTGATAGTATCTAGCAAGACCAAGAAATGAGCGAACTTCTGTGGCAGTTGTGGGTGTTTTCCAATCCTTAATCGCAGTGATTTTGGAAGGATCCACATGAATATCTTGCTCATTGACAATGTGACCCAAGAATTGAACTTCTTTCAACCAGAATTCACACTTGGAGAATTTGGCATAAAGTTGTTCTTTCTTTAGAAGTTCCATAGTCAAACGAAGATGTTGCTCGTGCTCGGATCGAGACTTTGAATAAATAAGAATATCGTTGATGAACACAATGATGAACTTATCCAAATAAGGTTTACATACCCGATTCATTAAGTCCATGAATACAGCTAGAGCATTTGTCAAGCCAAAAGGCATAACAGTGAACTCATAGTGGCCGTATCTTGTGCGGAAAGCAGTCTTGGGAATATATTCCTCGTGAACACGAAGCTGATGATACCCAGAACGTAGATCGATCTTCGAAAAACATGTGGCACCTTGAAGTTGGTCAAACAGATCATCAATGCGAGGTAGGGGATATTGATTCTTGATCGTGAGTTTGTTGAGCTCACGATAATCGATACATATCCGGAAGGATCCATCCTTCTTTTTCACAAACAGGACAGGTGCACCCCACGGAGAATAACTTGGACAAATGAAACCATTGTCAGATATTCTTGAAGTTGCTTCGATAAGTCCTGCATCTCAAAAGGTGCAAGACGGTAAGGAGTTTTTGCTATCGGGTTAGCACCTGGTACAAGATCAGTTCGAAACTCAACTTGTCGTGCTGGAGGTAAACCAGGTAGATCTTCGGGAAATACCTCAGGGTAATCTCGAATAAGAGGAATGTCTTGAATATTCTTGTTCTTTGCTTTCTCCTCTACAATATGTGCCAAGAAGGCCACATAATTCTTTTGTAGGCACTTACGGGCTTGTGTACATGACATGAGTTTAAGGCTACTAACGGGTTTCTCTCAACGTACTTCTAGAATTTCACCAGACGAAATGGGTATACGAACTATCTTATCAAAACAAATAACTTCGGCATGATGTTTGGTTAACCAATCCATCCCAATGATAATGTCGAAACTTCCAAGTTGCATAGGTGTAAGATCGATAGGAAACAAATGGTTGTTGAGGTTCAATTGACAATTACGAACAACAGAATCAAGAACAAGAGGTTCACCATTGGCTATCTCGACTGACAAGGGCTTTCCTAGTTTAGTTCTAGGCATCAAGAGCAAGGGCTCAAAAGTAAGTGACACAAAGCTTCTGTCGTCACCCGAATCGAAAAGAACAGAAGGAGGATTATTGTTAACAAGGAACGTACCGTTAACAACTTCATTATCAGCAAGAGCCTCGTTGGCGTTCATGTTAAAAGCTCGTCCACGAGCCGGATTGGCATTTGCTATCCCCGGACAGTTGTTCCTGTAGTGACCCATTTCACCACAATTGTAACATGAACCAGGTGGAAAGTGAGGTCGAGCATGATTTGCTTGTGGTTGAACTTGGTTTTGTGCAGCTTGGTTTGGGTTAAAACGACAAATATTTGCCAAGTGACCAAGTTTTCCACAGGTAGTACATTGTCGACATGGTACATGAACCTGATGGTGACCATTGCAACGATTGCAAAGAGGTGCAGTTCTTGCATATGGTTTCTTTGCCGGTGGTGGAGCTGCTTGGTTTTGGGAGCAGTTGACTTGAGAATCAGTCAGAGTTGCAGCCAATTCAATGGCTTGACGAACGGTAGTAGGGATGGCTTCCCGTAACAATGTCCTGAACAGGATCAGGCAGACCATCGATATATTTCTCAATCGCCTTATCCAAAGGCGTCACCATTGAAGGACAAAGTAAGCTCAATTCTTCGTACTGGTCGGTGTAAGCACGACTCTCACCACTGTCTTGCTTAAGATCATCGAATTCCCTTTCCAAAGCCCTAAGTTCATGACGAGGACAGAACTCCCTCATCATCAGAGCTCGAATCTCTTCCCAAGTTTGGGCTAAGGCCACGTTAGCACCCCTATCTCTCATAACACCATTCCACCATGTCAAAGCTCGTTTCTTGAACACGCTCGATGCAAACTCAACTTTTCGCTCATCCGGACATTGAACGAAACAAAATGTGCTCTCGAGAATCTCAAACCATTGAAGAAGTCCCGTAGCTTCCTCAGACCCGGTGAACGGAAGTGGTTTAGCTAAATAGAATTGTTTGTAGCTACACGGAGCATTGTTGCTATTATTTTTATTGTTGTTCGCTTGATTCATTTGAGTTACTAGGTTCGGGAGTACAACAGCAATTTGTTGAGCGATCATGGCTGCCATTTCGGCATCCTGAGTTGCATTACGTCGAGGAGGCATTCTAATAGAAAACATGAGGGAAGGCATGTGAGATTGATATTCGGAAAAAAAATCAATAGCATAAAAAATATCAACGAAACATAAGAATATGGTCACTTGTTTGTTTCTCAAAACACGCAAATGACACACTGTGACTAATCAAAGTAAATGGGTCTTTATAATGTATCGTGAAGACATGCTTTAGCCTATAAGTGGACACTCACCCCAAGAGTTCCCAGGTAAGAGTGACTGGTCCGATTAAGTAGATTTGTATGAACACTCTAGCCTAGACAGAAAACTCAGGGTATAGGCACCCACCCTTCCAGATTGCATGTGTTCACATTATTAAAACCCAAACTTTGACGAGATTTTGAAAACTTCGAAGGCTTAAAGCCAAAAAAAAATCATCTAAGGATAGATGATTGATTTTCGAAAACGGATTTGAAATTTTTGTGGAATTGTTTTGGTAATCACCTAAGGATAGGTGATCGTATTGTATTTTAAATCTGAACGCATGTAAACTTGCGTGAGGGTCCTAGGAAGGTTATAGTCGAGGTCAAAGCATTACTAATAACCTAATTCCCTATAACCAGTGCTCTGATACCAACCTGTAACACCCCAAATCGCGTAAAACAACACGCGGCGGAAACACTTGGGGAGTCACGTTAACAGATTGTTTCAACAACACATGGTATTTGAAGTTTTGTTTTAATTAGATATTAAACATAGGTTAAATTGTCATAATTGTCTAGAAACATTTTAAAACAACCAAACAAACAAAACATGCATAACTATAGTCTTTCTTGTTTTATAGTCGCTAAGGCCCGTCCAAATCCTATATGAGCATGCATCAGTATCATCAAGCATTGTTCCCTGAAACATATGTGAAAACGAGTCAGCAAAAATATGCCGGTGAGTACATAGGTTTTGTGAGTGTGTTAAGTTCCTGGCTTTGTATATGTTGCAATATAATCTGACTACTAGAGTCGCAAGTGAAAACCTTGTTTGAAAGCATTTGATATTGCAACAACTATTTGTCTAAAACAAAAGGGTAAAAGTTTATAAAATCTCGTAGCCATGAACCTTGACTCTAAAACATTTGTTTGTAAATCCAAATTGTAAATCGTCTTGAAATAACGCGTATGGTTTATATCTTTAATCGAAAATCATTGTGTGTTATTGTTTGAAATCATTTGTCCAAGTAATGTAAATAACGACACGTATGTAATGTGATAAAAACACTTATATATAGGAAGTACCAGCGGTGTATCCACCATGCTTTTATTACATTACACCCGTTCGTTATCTAAATCACTTATCATAAACCAATTGTCATAAATCAATTGTTCATTGTTCCTTGTTATAAACCATTGTTCATTCGTTCATCGTTCATTGTTCATCGTTCATCGTTCATCGTTCATCATTCCTTATTATAAACCATTTGTTCATCGTTCCTTGTTTTAATTGTGAAAACTTTTGGTCGTTTCGTGAATACATTAAAACCTTAGTTGACTTTTCAGAGACCACCCACGATGTCCCTTAATTGTATAACATACCACCAAAGGGTTTGTTACATAAAGTCTCAGTCGCTTCCCAAACTTCCCCACAAACCCGGGAAATTTGGTAACGGGATTGTCAGTCCTAGGCGCCGTAACTTACTACTGGTCGGTGTGGCCATTGTTAATGAATGTCATTCTTGTTATAAATATAACGCACCAACAAGTTCGTTCACATTATTGAAATCGTATTGTTTATATAAACCATAGCATTTGTACTTTGAAAGCTAGAAAACCTTTAGCACATATGAATCACCCCAAAATATTTGAAAGCATAAAATAGGTGAACTATGTACTCACTTGTGATAGCAAAGTAAATCTTGGATCAATAAGAAAACCAAAGCTCAAAGATCCAAGAAATCACGTGTGTCCTAAAATGAATAATAGTGTAAATATCGGGGCTTGAAATCGGAAGATTCGGATAGAATGAGATGTTATAAACCAAGTGAGTGTTGGAACTCATATAATATGGTTTAATAAGCTTATATTCTGAGTTGGAAATATTTTTAAGTGCTTTTGACCCGTTATGACCCGTTAACGTAGTTTAAGCCACCTTCACGCGTCATTTGCGTAACCGCGCATTCAGATGGTTAGATATGTGTCATAATAAGTTTTAAATGCTTAATCATGTTTAAAAATGTTTTTGATCAGATTATATGTCAAATCTTGTGTTACACATGCTTAACGTTGATTTGTTTGCGAAAAGGGCATTTTGGTCGTTTTTAAGTAATAATACAATCAATCATCATAACACAATCCAAACATCATGACCATAAGGTATAACCTCAGAGGGTTATTCTCTATATATTTATGGTCACAATTATGTATTTGGTCGGATCCGAAGATCCACCAAACGGGTCAGATTCAAAAGTCAAAGCGGTGGTCAAACGTTCAACTTTTCATTTCAGAATAAGCACTACAATGAGTGTGACGATTTAGACATGTTTTGACATGTCTAAATAAGTTTATAAAAGAGTTTTGGCATCAAAACAACCTGTTTTGACACTCCAATTTAGATCCGTTGCAAGTGCGCAAAAATCGCATTTTGACCGAAACTTTGACTTGTCAAAATAGCTAGAAACGATGAGAATCAGTAGGCATGATTTTTGTGGATCATAACCACCTTGATTACCATCATAAAGAAAGTTTCAATTGGATTTTAAACTGATAAATTCTGGAAGTCAAATAAAAGTCAAATTTTGTGACTTTTAATCAAATTAACCATAAGAATTGAAACAAGCATGAAGGAGATCACTTACAAACACTAAAGGTTGATCAATAACACCAGAAGAAACTCCAAGATGGTTGCTAAATTCGAATTTAGAGCAAGGTGTTGCAAGAAAGTGATCAAAAAGTTCGTAAGTGTGATGAACATGGGTATTTATAGAAGGTTTGGATTAATAGGGTCATGCCAAGTGTTTATGACTCATCTTTGAAGTAGGTTAGGGTGGCAAGTTTGAAAGGTGAGTCAAAGAGTGAATAAACAGGCTGTGCTAACAAAACTGGTGTGCTGGAGCACCCTTACGGATCGTATGGTCCATATGCTTACGGTCCGTAAGCATGGGAGCTGGGCACAAGTTTCCAAAGTTGGTAGAACAGGCCCCTGCATCGTTTCGTCGCGTTTCGGGCACTTCTAATACTCGTTAACCTTGTTTCAAAGATCCATAAGGACGTTAAAGTGTAGGTAACTAGAAATATGTTCAAAAATTTTCTAGAGGTCGGTTTGTTTGGTCGTACAGTCGCGGTTTTCGGTTAATTACGACGAAAATCGAATCGAACGCGTGTGTGACCTTAAACGCGTAACAAACGGATTTTTCGCATTCCAATCACTAACATATAATATAGTGATGATTAGAAAAATATTTTGGATGTCCGTACATGTTTCGGATAGCGATATACGAAAAAGGGCATAGTTTCGCGAAATTTGCAAAATAGCTCCTGAAGTTGTAAAAGTGTGATTTTGCCATACCGAAGCCTTCAAAACTTATTTCTAAGTTATGTGAAGGGTATTTATGGTATATTAGGCTTGTGTTCTTGTTCCGGAGTGTACGTCGCTGCGAGAATCGGCAGACTTTCGCAGTTTTTCGTAATTAGTCCTTGTGATCGAATAAACTTGTTTTTGACATACCAAACCCTCCAAAACTTATTTCTAAGTTATGCGAAGGTTATTTAAGGCATGTTTAGCTTGTGAAATTATTCCGGAACATACGTTGCGTTAAATTGGTTTCGTTTGCGTATCGGTTCACCGATTTTGCTCATAGAAGCGATTTAAGAGTCCTAAATTGTGCAAGAATCAAATGTGTGTAAATAATCAAAATAAATAAACATAATTCACATATACCACATAAGATTTCATTCATTGATAACTTGTTCATTATTGTTACATGTTCGGATTGCCACAGATATCACACTCTCCCCAACTTTAGAAAATTTTGTCCCGAAATTTAATTAGAGGAAACTCGTGAGAATAATTGTGGATACTTCGCTTTCATTTGATCCTCACGTTCCCAAGTAAATTCTAGGCCACGTTTGGATTCCCAGCAAACTTTGACCATCGGGATTCGTCTTCGTTTGAGTTTCTTGACTTCACGGTCCATAATCTCCACTGGTTTCTCGACAAAATGCATAGTATCATCAACGTGAATCTCATCGAGTGGAATATGGAGATTTGTATCGGCTAAACACTTTTTCAAGTTGGACACATGGAATGTTGGGTGAATATTCCCGAGTTTAGGAGGTAGCTCAAGTCGGTAGGCCACCTTTCCAATTCTTTCAACGATCTTGAACGGTCCAACGTATCGTGGAGCATGTTTTCCTTTCTTTCCAAATCTCATTACTCCTTTCCAAGGGGATACCTTGAGTAGGACGTAGTTACCAACTTGAAATTCTTAGGGCTTGCGTCTCTTGTCCGCATAACTCTTGTGACGGCTTCTAGCTGTCAGAAGGTTATGCATATTTTCTTGACTTTCTCGGTTGTGTCGTGGATGAGTTCAAGTCCAGTGAGCTGCGTCTCACCGATCTCATTCCAACAGACAGGTGAACGACATTTTCGATCGTATAAAGCTTCGAAAGGCGCCATGTTGATGCTGGCGTGATAACTATTGTTATAGAGAATTCGACCAATGGTAGATGTGAATCCCAACTACCACCAAAATCGATCACGCAAGCTCGGAGCATATCCTCTAGAGTTTGAATCGTCTTCTCAGATTGTCCATCCATTTGAGGATGATAAGCAGTACTCGATTGAGTTTCGTTCCCATTGCGGATTGCAAGGTCTTCTAAAAACGAGATGAGAATCGAGCATCTCTATCAGATATGATGTTCAAAGGAACACCATGACGAGACACAATCTCATCAACATAGATCTTTGCGAGTTTTTCAGCAGAGAAATCTTCATGAATCGCTATAAAATGTGCTAACTTTGTTAGACGATCAATGATTACCCAAATGGCGTCATGACCTCTAGATGTGCACGGTAACTTAGTGATGAGATCCATCGCAATATTCTCCCACTTCCATACCGGTATTTCCGGTTGTTCCAATAAACCAGATGGATGTTGATGCTCGGCCTTGACTTTGAGACAAGTAAGGCATTTAGATACATACAAGGCAATGTCATTTTTCATACCCGGCCACCAATACTGGGTACGGATATCCTTGTACATTTTTGTAGCACCAGGATGAATTGAATAACGAGACTTATGAGATTCATCCATCAATAGAGTACGAAGATCGTGTTGATTCGGAACCCACAACCGGTTCATGTACTACAGTAATCCATCGTCTTTTGTTTCGAGTTGAAGTTCAAGTTGGTAATGTAATTCCTCTTTCAACAAACCTTGTGGATTGTGGATTGACGACGAATCGGATTTCTTTTCCTGCACACACAGAGATTCAACACTTAGAAAATTTTTCCAATCTTAAGTTTGACATCAATTCGTAGAATTGAACAATCAAATATTCAATAATATTCTTACAACACTTCGTACGAATTGGAATTATTTGTTTGAGAAACAACTCGTACGAATTGACCTTGATCACTTCGTACGAAGTGATCTTCTTCTTTAACAAAACGCGCAACAACTTCTATCTTCTGATTTTCAATAATTTAAGGTCCAAATACATTCTATTTACACCGATTAATGAACCTCTATTGTCAATTTTATGATTTAACCATTTATGCTTGTTAGATTTCACATTTTAAGTCTGAATTCGTTCAAACATCGATTAAATGTGAATTATTACCTTTCCCATTGTAATAGGTATGCTAATCACCTAAGACAATCAAAAATTTTGTCTCACAACACACTTAAACACTCTAATTGATCAAATCGCACCAACACACTCTCTCAATCGTAAATAGTAAACTGATACTCAACTCATACGAGTTGAAGTATATATAGATTTGATGCACTTCGTACGAATTGAACATTGCAAAACTTTTAGCAGTTCGTACGAATGTGAACTTTCAAACCATTTTCAATTTTATTATAATTTAAGTCATTTTTAACCAATTTCTTCAATTATATAAATCCACTCAATTTGACCAAGTTCAAATTAGTGACCCTAGTTAACTGATTTGTCTACCAAGTCCAATTTAATGACCTTGGTTGGACGCTTTATGAACAAACTGACATTTTTTTGACAATATAAAGTTTCAAATTAATGAACTTTTAATCATTTCAAATAATTTTCCTCATTACAGATTAGCTCCCAACCCGTTGTCTTCCAGATGTCTTAGCATTCAGCATCATTTGGATTCTGAAGATCCGTTTCCACCATTGATTGTCAAAAATAAGATAGAAACAAAATCTTTTTGAATTTCCAAAAGTTTATGCTAAAACACTCCTAAAATATTTTTGGGTTTTTATCTGAAATGAAAATGAACTATGTACAAACATATTTACAGACATATTTTTGTGACTTCGTGTTCGAGGATCATATCAATTATCTGAGACATATCACCAGTACCGTTGACCTTTTTTAGACTTTAAGTTTTTAAACAAATTTACCTAGATTGTCAGTATAATTGTCCACTTAAACTTTAACACATTTCTCAATTGTTCCAAGATACGTTAAGTACCATTAAGAAACTTTACTTAACTGTGTTTTACACCTCAGAATATACTCTCGTATCAAGATTCCCTAGATTTCATCTTACAGGTGAGTATAGCTTAACTAATATCTGTATCTGGGTTATGCGAGACCTTGAGAGTTCAGGTTAGTACCACCGTGCCGACAAAGAGATGAAGGCTCCTCTTTAAGGTAGTGTTTCAATATGGAATCTTTTATACTGCAATTGTTGATCTTTTGATACTTACAATATGCTGCAGTTTTGGGGTTTAAATGCAAAAGTATTATACAAGTTCTAGGCCATTGCTTACGCAAAATCCAAAGAACTTATATAATACCCCAGATATCAATTATCTATAAAGACCTAGTATCTCATAATCAGGCAATCTCTCAAACGAAATTTCGGAGTACCAAGTCCGTATATCCGAGGGATGTTAATCCACACATTAAGAAGTTGTAAATTTAGGTTTATATCCCAGAAACAATTTACTAAAGTGCAAAGCCTACTGACATATCCACAGTAAGACTTGTTTAAACCTTTTAAGCTTTACAATTCTTTAGCATATTATGATAGCCCACGGATGTACTATTATTTCCTCTTTTACACAAAAACTCTTTTTGTCTTTTTCATGCTTTTGTACATTTTAAATTTTTAAATTTTTGTATTTTCTACACCATTTCTGCCCCTAAAATAAAAAACATATTTTTGAATTTTTGGTTTTATAAAGAAAGAACTTCTAACTATAAAAATGTGACAAACCAATGAGAATCACGAGAACTCATCGTCCGATCCATATTCAACCTCAGTATCCCCTTCTGATGAAAGATTTTTCATACCATTTAATCTGACTAAGTATTTAAACCTTGTTATTGAAAATGGTATAAAAATCAGCCTTTTCTTCATTAGTGTGGATTTTTTCTATTCGAATCAACCTTTTTTCGTAACAATCACAAATAAAGTGATATCGAATTTCAATGTGTTTGGTTTTAGAGTGTTGAACTGGATTTTTAGTTATGGCAATTGCTGCTTATTGTCTACATCTAAAGGCGTGTTAAGAAACTGCAATCCAAAGTCTCTCATCTGTTGTTGAATCCACAGTAACTGTGAACAACAACTGAAAGCTGAAATATATTCAGCCTCGCAAGTCAAGAGAGCGATCGTGGTTTGCTTCTTGCACTGCCACGTTATGAGTCGTGTTCTGAAGAACTAGCAACCGACCGTTGTAGACTTTGCGTTAAGTTTGTCACAACCGAAATCAGAATCAACATACCCTGTGAGATCAAAATTGTCATTCTTTGGATACCACAAGCCGATGCTAGGGCAACACTTCAAATATCTGAATATTCTTTTCACGATCATCAAATGTGATACTTGAGGACTAGACTGATAACGGGCGCACAGGCAGGTTGGATACATGACGTCAGGACGTGAAGCTGTCAGGTACATCAAAGATCCTATCATTGACCGATATAAAGTCTCATCAACTTTGGCTCCATGTTCATCTAGGCAGATTCCATGATTGATCGCCAATTGTGTTGAAAACGGTTTAGTGTTAGTCATCTCAAACTTCTGCAAAATGTCATGAACATATTTAGTTTGATGAATAAAAATACTATCAGGCAGTTGATCAACCTGTAATCCTAAGAAGAATTTCATTTCTCCCATTGAACTCATTTCGAACTTCTTCTTCATGATTTCTTCAAACTCTTTGCATAGTTCATCGTTTATGGAACCAAAATTGATGTCATCCACATAGATTTGTACTATCAGCAAATGACTACAACTTCTCGTGTGAAGAGCATGCTATCCACTGTTCCTCTTGTAAAGCCATTGTCTAACAAGTGCCGAGATAAAGTCTCATACCAGGATCTCGAAGCCTGATGCAACCCATAAAGAGCTTTATCAAGGAGATAAACCTTGTCCTTATTCAGTGGATCGACAAACCCTGGTGGTTGTCCGACATACACTAGCTCCTTCACCTTTCCGTAGAGAAAATCTTATTGAACATCTAGTTGGTACACCTTGAAGCCCTTCCATGACGCAAACGCCAGGAATATGCGGACGGTTTCCTGTCTTGCAACCAAAGCATAGACTTCAGTGTAATCAATTCCTTCTTGTTGATGAAATCCTTTGACAAAGAGCCAAGCTTTGTTCCGAACAATCACTCCTCGATCTTCACGCTTACACTTGAAGATCTATTTAGTATCTATGGCTTTTTTATTTGCCGGAGGATCTACAAGTTTCCAAACTCCTAATTTATCAAATTGTTGCGGTTCTTCCTGCATAGCATTGACCCAACTTTCATCAGCTATTGCGTCTTTTACAGTCTTTGGTTTGATCTGCGAGATAAAAAAATGATAAGAGCAAATATTCTTGAACATAAACTACTCTTGTATAGAAACAACTAAGAGCTTTGTTAATTTGATTTCTCGTTTTAACTCATGCACGCAGTTCGCCAATAATGTTATCAGAGGGATGATAAGATAGATTCTTAGGCATCACTTCATTGGAAAGCACCACTTCGTTCTCCAGATTAGTGATGTTTTGTTCAGCCACTGAATCAGGAACAGTATTGCTTGTAGATGCTTCATTTTGAATATTAGGACCTGCAGATTGATTTAACAAATTCGTTATCTGCTCAGATTTGTCATCAGAACTGAAATTCACCATCTCGATCATAAGTCGGTGTATCTTCAGAATCAGAACCATTTGTTTGAGAAAGATTGGACTCTGTTGATTTATTACTGGTTCAACTGGTTCCTCTTGGAAATTGCTTGGACCCTTTCCAGAATCATGTGTTCCAATAGATGGTTGAGTTACCACTATCGGCATTGGAACTTGTTCTTGATTTGCAGTTTGATGTAAATGATACAACAATGCAAGTTCTTCTTCATTTGGCTCCTCTGGTAGGTCAAAAAAATTCCACAGCCTTTCATATTGAACATCCAAGAGTCACCTGCCTTCTGAGTTGGCATTGTATACCTTCAACAATCAATGTGTTGAGCTAAAATCACTTGGTTCAAACTTGGTAAGAATACACATCGAAGTGGACTAGCATAACCAACAAAGAAACCTTCTAACGATCTCGCACCAAATTTTCCATCAGGATCAATACCGTGCAAGGAGACCCAAAAGGTTCAAGAAATTCCAAGTTCAGCTTCTTATGATTAAGAAGTTCAAAACATGCAGATGCAAGAGCCTCACTCCAGAAACTTACAGGTAACTTCGAATCGGCAAGCATCGTTCTTGCAGTTTCAATAAGTGTGTGATTCTTACGTTCAGCTACTCCATTTTGTTGAGGAGTATAAGGAAGCGTTGAATTAGTGAAGAATGCCTTTATCATTGCCAAATTCGAGCATGCGGTTGTTCTGGAATTCTGTACCGTTATCACTTCTGATTCTTCAAATTGGCAAAATGATACAAATTTTCAAGCTTTCGGAAGAGTATCATCAGATTCTGAAATGTTTCATTCTTACTCTCTTGAAAGAATACCCATGAGAACCTTGAATAATCATCTGTAACAACTAGGCAATATAGATCTCCAGAAATGCTTTTAACATTTACAGGTCCGAAGAGATCCATGTGAAGCATGTCTAGTGGTAGCTTGATCGAATTTAATAACTTCTTCGGTTGTGATTTCTTGGGCTGCTTCCCCTTCTTGCAACTCAGACAATCATCGTTCAAATGAAAATTTTTCAAATTAAGACCCTCCACTAGGTTGTTATGAACCAGAAAATAGATTTTTCTCAAATGTATGTGTCCCATCTTCCTATGCCATAACACTGATTCTTTCTTTGTAGCCTTAGTAACAAAATATTGTGCCAACTTTGATGTTGTAGTAGCTACGCCCATATCTAGCATGTAAAGATCGTTTTCTCTCGGGGGCGCATAAGAATCCATTCCTTCGAAATCTTAAATGCTGGCTTCAAAATCATGCATTCTTTGTCGTTAGAATGGGTGGTGAACTTTTTATCACATATCTGAGAGATGCTAAGCAGATTATTTTCTAACTCCGCAATGTAATTAACTCTATCAAATGATACCACTCCATTTGATAACTTTCCTTCTCCGATTATTCGACCTCCTTGATTCCCTGTAAACCCTACATAGCCTCCGTTGACGTCATAAAGTAATTCTAGCATCCATGTCATGTGCCTAGAAGCTCCACTGTCCATGATCCACTTTGATATAATAGACCTTGGAACCCCCTACACATGCAAATAAGAAATTACTTAAACAGGGAGACCAAGCCTTATCTGTCTTGGGTGGGATAGGAATGTCAAATGTTGGAACTTTCACTTCCTTTTTAACTGGAACCCACTGTTTAGCTTTTAATTCAAGTTTTTCTTTAGATTTTACCGAAACAGTTGGTTTTGAAACCTCAGAAGATATTTTTATCTTTGGAATCTAGTTTTGTGATCTCGAATGTGCCTTTTTGATATAAAATTTTGAATCTTTTTGTCCAACCTTTTTTGAAGATTCACGTATTTCATAGTTTAAAAAATTCATAGTTTATGATTTCTTTTCTTTGTTAGATTCATGGTTTCGTTTCAAGATTTGTTTAGGCACAAAATCTGGTTTCTTGACTTCACATCTTCTGTTGTCTTTTTGTCTTGGTGAACAGATTTAGATTTAGGACATTTCCGTGCAATATGACCAATCTCATTGCACTTGAAACAAGTCCTATTATCAGCAATTTTGATATTCTTTGTCTGTTAACGACGCTCTTTTTTTTAACTCATTTCTTACCAATGTTCTCCCTTTCACTTACCGTGTTGGTTCCAAAAAGAAACTCAATCTTCTTCTTTTTATAATTTTGTTTTTGAAATTTTCTGTCATTCTTCTTTTGTTCAAAACCCAAACCACCTCTCCTGTTCTCAGGGTAATCTCCACATTTTCTTTGATAATTGTTAAAGATCTTTTTAGGTTTTGAATAGAAAATTTTCACATTTTTCTCAAGATCTGCTGAGTTTACTACAACAAGTTTGAAAAGTTTGTCAATATGATCTTCCTTCATTCTGAATCGGAAATGTTTCAACAAAGTACAATTTATCAGAATCCTTAACTTTGTAAAGAACAACATTAGGATCATCACTTAAATTGTCTTCTGACGATACAAAAGAATTTTTGTAAACTTTGTCTTCACTTCCAGATTGTGAGTTTGATTCAGAACTTTTCAAACTTGATTCAGCACATTCAAAATTTTATTCATCTGAGTCACTTTCCAACACGTTTTCAACAACATTTTTGATCAACTCAATTTCACTACCATTATCAGATTTAGTGTATCTGACTGTCTATGTTCTCAGCAGCTCATCAATCATCTCAGTTTTTAGTTTTATGTTAAGTGCCTTTTCCTCCCATCTAGTATTTTTTTTGGAATAACTTTGCCACATGGGTGGTGGAACACGTCCATAATCTACACTTTTCTTTTCATTTTGATCATTTTCTCCCTTTTCAATTTTGGGAAGAATATGATCGATGACATATAAACTTGTCGAGTAACTTATCAAAATTTCATTTACCCTTTCTGTTTCGATTTTTATCTTTTCCAATTCATTTTTGAGATCAACAATCGTATTTAGATGTATGTTAATCGCCATCTGTTTATCCATTACGGTTGCTTTTAACATATCCATTATTTTACCATTTTCCAAATTTGGTTGTTCAACCATCTTATAAGTTCTTTTCATTTTATCATAAGCTTCTTTCATTGTTCTGTAATCGTATTTAAAATTCTCCAAGTGTTTTATGATCTCTTTAATGATTTTATCCTTTTCAATACAATTTTCACATGATTCAGTGCACTTTGTACAAGGTTTTTCAACCTCGACAATTTGCACTTTCACCACTTCCTTTACCACTTCTCTCTCATTATCTGACTCCTTTTTCTCTGTATCAGAATCTACCTCTTTCAAATTGTCCATCATTGCCTTATCCGCAATCTCTGTCAAATTTTCAAGTGTCATTTCTTTTTCAACATTTGTTTTACTATCTCCACTATCTCACCGTGAAATCCAGTACTGAAATAACCTGCAAAAGAAGAAATCATATCAGGTGGAATTATATTCTTGAAAGCGTTATGTAAAATGTTTTCTTCCTCTGATCGTTGAAGATATTCTTCTAGAATAACTTCTTCTAATGCTTCTTCATCAAAAACAACAGTCTCTGAACATTCTTCCATTTCAGGTTTTGGTTCCTCGATGATTTCTGCCAGTAAAGCCAAGATTTCATTTTTGGAGATATACTTATTCCAGTTGAAACCTTAATCCTCTTGTGCTACAACTAAGGCTTTTTCTTTAGAATTCGATGAACCATCTTCGATTTGAATAGCCCTTGAATGAGAAGGAGATGGTTGATGATAAATTGCCTTCTTGTAATATTCGTTGCCAAAAGGATTCTGATTCCCATTCATTTCCCGGTTTGTGCACTCTCTCTGAAAATGTCCCTTTTCCCGACACTTAAAACACGTAACCTTCAATTTGTCAAACCCAAGTTTACCATCCATGGTGCCTAAATCCTTTCTGCCAGTGATTTCAATGAATCGTTGTGCTCATCAAACAATAGATGCCTTATACCATTTTATAACCATCAATTCCAGCTCTTCTTGATCAATTTGATCATAGTCTTCCTTTGTCATTTCATAAGACTTTCATAAGACTCAAGAAACGATGCAAGTAGTGCTATGTGTTGTTTGGCTGTCTGTTTTGTAAAATCTTGAGCGTTGTTCAGTTTTACAGCAATGTTGCATTGTAAAATCTTAGGATTTGAACTGGCTTGACTTGATGGATTTGATTGACTTTGGAAAGAGTTTGAGCTTTGTGATGTATGTGGAGTTTGAGGAGTATTTGGTTCGAAGCTTGAAAAAGATTGAAAGCTTGATTGGTTTGAGAATGGATTTTCACAGGTGTTTGCACTGAATTCAGTTTATATTTTTGGGCTTTGAATTTCGGATGATACCGTTTTGTAATACAAACCAACATCTTTCACCATCTGCGCACTTTTAGCTTTTGCCATCTTCTGTTGCTCCATTTCGTGACCTTCAAGTTTCTCAATAAACTTCGATAAAGTGTAACCAGTGTACTCACTTCCATTTTTTAATACCATCAAATATGTGGTCCACTCCCCTTCTGGTAAAGAATCCGCCAGTTTATCTACAAGCTCTTCAGCAGTCTTCAAAATACCCAACCTTTTCAACTGAATAACTAGGTGACAATATCATTCAATCAATTGTTTCATAGTTTCACCCTTCATCAGACTGAATATATCGATTCTTTTCTCAACAACGCCTTTTTGCTTTTTCTCATTTTAGTACTCCCATGATATTTTAACCGAAGTGCATTCTAAAATGTCTGAGAATGATTATCATGTTGTAACAGCATCAGAATATCTTCGTTAATGGATTGCAACAATAAGCTCATCATCTTCTTTTCATTGACAAACTTATCCTTTTCTTCTGGAGTGAACCGTGTAATTGTCTTCTCCAAATTATTCTCATCTTTCGGCGGCGAATATTTAGTCTCAATTGCTAGCCAACAGTTGAAATGATTGGCTTGCACCGAGTTCTCAAATTTCTCTCTCCAACTTTCATGATCTTCGAGATTCATGAGTTTTGGCGGTTTTTACAGTTGTTCCCGTCTCGTTTTCTAGATTCATCTGTGCAACAGCATTTGTTGTTTTGGCTGCACTCGTAGCAAAAGCGTTAAAGAACTCTATATTCATCATATCTGATCAGAATTTCCTGAAAACTGTCAACACTTTCAAAATTATCAGTAAAATGTCACTTCATACGAATTGAATAATGTTTACTTCGTACGAGTTTAGTGAAAATTTTGTGCGAATTGATTTTTGCACTTCGTACGAACTGTAGACTCTAATTCATGCGGATTGTGTTCACAAAATGATGAATTATCCAATTTTCGACATGAAAACGATTGTTTAATGATATGATCTTCTCAAAGGTTTATCTAAAGTCAGTTTTACACATATTATTTGAAAATCAGTCCATTTTAATCGTAGATTCGTTTTAAAAGTGAAAAATTAAAAGAATGGAGTAGAAGTAGAAGTAAATCTTGTGTCAAAGTCTACAAATCAGGCTCCTTGAGCTCTGATACAACTTGTAGGACCGATTCCTCCATTAGCAAAGGTACCTAATGTCACACCCTCAATTTCCACTTGCGGATTTTTACCGCGAGGCGTGTGAACAAACCAGAATCTGAGACACTAGTAATATCGAACGACTCTATATGATTTATTTAAACGTTTTCCAAAAAGATTTGTTTAACCATTCATAGTTATTTTCAAGTTGTCTTAGTTTAGTTTCAAAGTTTAGCGGAAGCATTAGTTTCAAAGTTGAGCGGAAGCATTAAAGTAAAGTAAAGTAACGGGCGCCAACATAAACGCCAAAACCAAAAATCCCAACAATGTTCGTAAATGAGACTTGATAAAAAAAATGTCTTGGTCAATGTAAGTGAGTGCACCTAGCGCTCCTAGCGTCCTGAGAAACATGTAAAGAAACAAGTGTCAACATTAAAGAAGAGTGAGTTCACAGGTTTTTATAAGTTCACAAGTTCGGTTAAAAGTTTGTTTCCCCCGTTATCCCTAACCCGGGATAACGATATAGTTCCATTATCCCTAACCCGGAATAATAATGTTGGTTCCATTATTCCTAACCCGAAATAATAATGTTGGTTCCATTATTCCTAACCCGGAATAATAATGTTGGTTCGTAATTAAGTTCAATGTTAACATGTAGGTAGCGAGCCTAAAGTTACGTCACATAAGAGTTCGCGATCGAAGCTGACTGTTGTGCCTCCGTGTTGCCAGGCCTATCACTGACCATGGCGAAAGTTAGGCCAAATTATCACCCGTTGACCATACCCGGTCGGCTAGCGCGACTAGCTCGGGTGGGGCTTGTCGGGCCCAGTAGTACTACTTATAATTTCCCCGCTATCTAACCCAATACTAAAGATCCGAGAGTTTGTCGAGGACTTCCGTGATATAGCTGCTTAGTGACCATAATGTACATTAACATTAACTTAGTTACCGAGTAGTTTAACGACGTTAATTTCGCATAACGTAAGAGATAGAGTTATAGAATGTATACGTGTTTCTCCCCCTGTTGTTTAAAACCGGATAAAATAGGGCCGTGAACTCACCTTTAATCGCTCGGTTAGTGTAACACAGAAGTAGCAAATGATGGGACCGCTAATTGCGTCCTAACATGTCAATCGATTTAAAGTTAGTGTGTGAACACACTGATACAAACCCTACGCATAACTAACACACAATGCGGCACTCATAATAACAAATTCGAAAACACAATCATGCATGCAAAGTATCATCATACCAAAATAGGGATCAAACCAACTTGTCATAAACACAGATCAACTCATACAACACTTTGGTACACACATACGCAAGTTATCATGTTTCAGCTTGTATGCTCATAACTAGGCTGTTTTCGAGGATTTTTATAAAATAGTTCCAAAGTTCTAAAAATTCCAATTTTTTAAAGGAGGTGTCAATTAAACTGTAGAATTTTATTTAAACTTTTCAAGTCCTAACACTTTACCAATTATTTATAAACATTTATATACTAGGCTGCAGTCAGATTCGTCGCTTTCCGACTGCAGTCCACGGGAAAAATTATTTAAAAATCATCGTTCATCCAATTAACAAAATTCTAGTGGGAGTTTTCCGGAAATTCCCGTCTCCAGTTACTGTACAAATTTCGTGACCCAACCCTCTACGGATTATGAGATCTGACTCGATAAACAACTAGCAAATTTTCAGAATTTACGCAGCTTTAGCTGCTGTACTTAAATCACCACGTAAAAATAGCAAACGACCTCAGAAAAATATGAATCCGGTGCCATTAGAAGCGTTTTTCAAAAATACACGTTTTAGGCTTCAGAAAATCCACTTTTCGATAAATAATGATCAGGTTACAGCCAATTGAAGTTGCTGTAAATGCCATTCAGCAACCTGTTTTCGAGTTTTATCGCAATAGAACACGCTTAAACGATCAAGACGCTAAATAATAATGATCAAGAACAGGTTTATTTGTCACATATCATCATGTACATCAATATTCATGCAAACCCCCTAATCATATAATATGATTTTTATCGCTAAAACGCAGCCTATGATTTTTGTATTCATCCTAAGATCACAATCGCAAAAACTCGCACAATTAACCGAACTAATCATAAATCATAACACTTTTATACCAATGATCCTAACAATACATATAATCATGATCAAGATTTCACAAACCCTAATGTTATTTGTAAAACAATTAAAACCCTAACCTTGAAACGATGAAGATTAGCAAACCGGGACAAGATTGGAAATCAATTCGGGGTTGGAGGCTTGTGCGATTGAGAGAGGGGGGGCTGCCGTCGGCTTTCTTGGAGCTAGGGTTCCTTGTTGTTTTTTTTTTAAACCTAACTCATGCATACATGTATATATATAGCACAAGGGAAAAAAAAGAAGGAGAAAGGGGGTGGGGGGCGCGTGCGTCCGCAAGGGGGGACGGTTTGGGTCATTAGCTTGGGCCTCAAGTTTAGGTTAGTTCCTTGGGCCACAAGGAGGTGAGGTCGACACGTTTCGCGGCTCGGTTTGGTTCGGCTATTTACTTATTATATTTTTTTATAAAACTAATAATCGCAAAATCAAACGTGATATAATAATTCACAAACTTTACAAACGTGTAATAACACATAGCACGTAATTTACCCAATGCATTCAAAAGTTAGCGTAGTTATTGCGAGCGTGTAATTTAATTCTCTGAATCAAATTAGCGTAGGAATGAATAACCGTGCAGTAGAGCGTTTAAGATACCTGAAAAGCCGGGATGTCACAATATCCCCATGTTGAAAGAATTTTTGTCCCGAAAATTGAGTAAACGTGGTTTAGAATGCAACGCACAAAGATTCAGTTTGTTCGCAATGGTACAAGAAATTCCCAGGCTGTCACATCATCCCCATGTTGAAAGAATTTCGTCCCGAAATTTAGTTGGTGGTAACGTTAGATTGCTGCTCAGTTGCAAAAAGGTGTGGGTATTTGCTTTTCATTTGGTCCTCTCTTTCCCACGTGAACTCCGGTCCACGCTTAGAATCCCAACGAACCTTGACGATCGGTATCTTGTTGTGCCTTCGAGTCTTGATCTCACGATCCATCATCTCGATAGGTTGTTCCACAAAGTGCAGTTGTTCATCCACTTGAATCTCATCCAATGGAATGACTAGGGTCTCATCTGATAGACACTTCTTCAGATTGACACGTGAAAAATGTTGTGAACTCCACTGAGTTCGGCAGGAAGGTCTAATTGATAAGCCACTGGCCCGATACGCTTAAAGATCACAAATGGGCCTACGTACCGTGGGTTTAGTTTGCCTCGTTTCCCAAAACGGATTACACCCTTCCAGGGTGACACCTTCAGTAGGACGCGGTCGCCTACTTGAAATTCGAGCGGTTTGCGTCGTTGATCAGCGTAGCTTTTCTGTCGATCTCGTGCCGCTGCCATGCGGTTTCTGATTTGCACAATCTTTTCAGTAGCCTCAAGTATCAACTCAGGACCTGTGAGTTGACTGTCACCGACTTCTGCCCAACAGACCGGTGATCTACATTTGCGACCGTATAATGCTTCAAACGGTGCCGCTTGAATACTCGTATGGTAACTGTTGTAATACGAGAATTCCACTAAAGGCAGATGGATTTCCCAACTGTTCCCGAAGTCTACCACACATGCCCTAAGCATGTCTTCCAAGGTCTGAATGGTCCTTTCACTTTGACCATCCGTCTGAGGGTGATAAGCTATGCTCATATCTAAGCGTGTACCCAACACTTTCTGAAGTGACTGCCAAAAGTTGGACGTGAAACGAGCATCTCTGTCTGAGATGATGGACGTTGGCACTCCATGCCGAGAAACTACTTCCTTAATGTAGATGCGAGTCAGCTTATCCATCTTATCTGTTTCTTTGATCGCTAGGAAGTGTGCGGACTTAGTTAAACGATCCACGATTACCCAGATGGTATCGCAACCACCCGGAGTTCGCGGGAGTTTAGTGATAAAGTCCATCGAGATCTGATCCCATTTCCACACTGGGATCTCAGGTTGTTGAAGTAGCCCTGATGGCTTTTGGTATTCCACCTTACTTTCGCACAAGTCAAACACTTGCTCACGTAGGTGGCTATATCCGCTTTCATGTTGGGCCACCAGTACGCGTCTTTAAGGTCTTGATACATCTTATCTGAACCGGGATGGACAGAGTATCGGGATTTGTGAGCTTCGTTCGTAACTAGGTTTCTGAGGTCTCCGTAGAGAGGTACCCATATACATTCATGAAATACCGGGCATCATTGGGTTTTACTTCCCAATCGCGTTCCATCTTTCCCACAGATTCGGCCTTGATGTTTTCTTCCTTAACTGCTTCTAGCTGCCATCGCGTATCTGTTCGGGTAACCCCAACTGAATGGTGAACTGTAGTGCTCGTACCCGACGAGGTTTCAAGTGCTCCTTCCTACTGAGGCATCAGCTACCACGTTAGCTTTACCCGGGTGATACCGAATGGCACATTCATAATCGTTCAAGAGTTCGACCTAGCGACGCTGTCGCATGTTCAACTCCTTCTGGTCAAAGATATGCTGGAGGCTCTTGTGATCCGTGTAGATTGTGCACTTTGTTCCATATAGATAGTGTCTCCAAATCTTAAGTGCAAACACAACTGCTCCCAATTCCAGGTCATGTGTTGTGTAGTTTTTCTCGTGAACCTTCAACTGTCGGGACGCATACGCGATGACCTTATCACGTTGCATGAGTACGCATCCCAATCCCTGAATGGAAGCGTCACAATATACCACAAAATCATATGTCCCTTCTGGCAAGGACAAAATGGGTTCACTGCAAAGTTTCTACTTCAGCAATTGAAATGCTGCTTCCTGCTTGTCACCCCAAGCATACTTGGTGCCTTTCTGGGTGAGAGTGGTAAGCGGTTGTGGATCTTTGAAAATCCCTCGATGAACCGTCTGTAGTAACCAGCCAAACCCAAAAATTGGCGGATCTCTGTCGGTGTCCTGGGTGCTCCCCAGTTCTTGATAGCATCGATCTTGGCGGGATCAACGTGTATACCCTTTTCATTCACGATATGCCCGAGGAATTGAACTTCCCGAATCCAGAAATCACACTTTGAAAGCTTGGCATATAGTTTCTCCTGTTGAAGTAATTCCAGCAATAATCGTAGATGTTCAGCATGTTCTTCTTCACCCTTAGAGTAGATGAGTATATCATCGATGAACACGATGACAAACTTGTCGAGATACGGCTTACACACGCGGTTCATGAGGTCCATGAACACCGCGGGTGCGTTGTGAGACCGAAGGGCATGACCAAGAACTCATAATGGCCATACCGAGTACGAAATGTCGTCTTGGAGATATCCTCCTCTCTGACGCGTAACTGGTGATAACCGGACCGCAGATCAATCTTGGAGTAGTAGCTTGACCCTTGAAGTTGGTCGAAGAGATCGTCGATGCGAGTAATGGGTATTGGTTCTTGACGGTAACCTTATTGAGTTCCCTATAGTCGATGCACATGCGGAAGGTCCCGTCCTTCTTCTTGACAAAAAGGACCGGAGCTCCCCATGGCGAAGTACTGGGTCGGATAATTCCTTTGTCCAACAATTCCTGAAGTTGGGTAGACAACTCTTGCAGCTCTGCTCGAGCTAGGCGGTACGGGGCCTTGGCGATAGGAGTTGCATGGTTCGCCAATTCGATTTCAAACTCCACTTGTCGATGTGGTGGAAGACCAGGCAACTCCTCTGGAAATACATCGGAAAAGTCACGGACGACGGGGATATCTTCAATCCGCTTCTCGTCCTTCGGCTGCTCGGTGACCAGTGCGAGCAAAGCGAAGGAGTTCTTCCTCCGAAGATACTTCTGAGCTTGCATGTAAGAGATGATGTTTGTGACGGCGCCTGCCTTCTCGCCTTGCACCATCAAGACTTCGTCGCTAGAGAGCGGAATACGGATAGCTTTCTCGAAACAGAGAACTTCAGCTCGGACGTCGGATAGCCAGTCCATTCCGGCTACCACTTCAAAACTACCCAGGGTAGTTGTCATCAGATCAATGGTAAAGGTGTGGCCCGCGAGTTTAAGTTGATAGCCGGTTACTAAATGGGTCACATCTACAGATTTACCATCGGCTAGTTCTATGACGTAAGGGGTCTCTAGGGGTTTAGGCGTGAGATTTAGGTTCTTCCTAAAAGACTCAGATATAAAACTCCTATCCGCACCCGTATCAAAAAGTACAGTAGCAAAATGATCGTTAAGGGGAAACTTACCGGTGACCACGTTCGACTCGTTTCTGGCCTCTCCGCGGCCTAGCATGAACGCACGTCCTTTGGCACCTCCTGTGCCACCATTTCCATTGTTGTTATTGTTGTTGTTGTTGTTGTGGTTGTTGTTGTTGTTGTTGTTGTTCCCACCATTGTTGTTGTTGTTGCAAAGTTGCGGGCAGTCTCGCTTGAAATGGGTAGTGCTACCGCACTATAGCACCCCCGGTTAATACCTTGCTGTTGAACCTGGTGCTGATTTTGATTTTGTCGAGACACGATTTCCCCGCGACAATCCTTTGCCGCATGTCCCGTTTTGCCACATCGTTGGCAGCGATTTCCGGCACAAGGGCCGTGATGATGGAGGTTACAACGATTAAACATTGCGGCTTTCGACCCACATAGCCGCTTGAGTTCTGGGTGTTGTTGGCGGACTGATTATTGTGACCCCGATTGTTGTTGAAATTCTTGGGCCGTTTCTGGCTTCCTTGTTGTGGCTGGGCTGACGAAAACTGTCGAGCAGGTGAGTCTTCAAATTTTCTTTTGTTATCAGGGACGACTTCGGTTGCACCCCTAGGTGGCAACTTCCTTTGCTCCACCACCTTATCGGTGAGTTTATGCGCCAGCCTAATCGCTTGATGCTCCTCGTAGGGTTTCTAGACATTACCATGCCCTGGATCTCAGGGACCAGACCCCCAAGATAAAACTCAAGTCGTTTTTCGACGGTGTTAGCCAGATCGGGACATAGGAACACCAGATCATGATGTTTGGCCGTGTACGCTTCAATTTCAGACCCTACCATCTTGTGGTTCCATAATGCTTGCTCCAACTGCTGAACTCTGTCCCGCGGACAGTATTCCTCCTTGATTAGGTCCTTAAACTCGGTCCAGGCCATTGCGTTCGCCGCAACAAGTCCACGCGTTTGGAATTGTGCGTTCCACCAGGTTAATGCCCCATCTTCCAGCGTTGAGGCAGCATACTTGACCTTATTGGCCTCAAGGCAATTGCACATCTCGAACACCGATTCAGACTTTTCAATCTAACGGACCAGTCTATGGGTCCTTCTGCACCCATGAATTTGCTCGGTTTCGCATCGAGGAACATCTTGTAGGGGTTAAGACCCCCTCCTACTGGTGGGTTTTGAACACCTGCCAGAGCAGCATTCACGTGTTCTTGGATCATTGCGGCTAATTCTTCAGGTGTCATGTTGAGGTTTCCGCGACGTCCAGTTGCCATTTCAGATCTTTGTAAGACAACACAAACACACACCGATAAGTATATATATCCAATATAGTTATCATATTTCCACACTTCAATCATCACACAAGTTATGTCAACCCAACTAATTAAACAATAAAAAGGAACATTCGATTAAATAAGTTGCAATGTCTCACAAAATACCAACCAAACATCTCAGTTTAATTATAAAGTTTCAAGTTCAAACATAAGTGGAAAATGAACAAACTAAAGAAAACATAGCTGGGATTGGCGAGACGAGTCAGTCTTCTACGTCTCCATCTCCCAAGTCGCTATCGTTGCCGTCATCCTCTGCGACGTTTTCAGCTTCAACAGCCGGTTCCTGTTCCGGCTCCTCTTCCTCCGGATCCTCCTCTGGGTCTTCCTCCGGATCCTCCTTTTGGTCTTCCTCTGGATCCTCCTCTTCTTCCTCTACTGGCGCCGGAGGGCCGGTGCTGGGGCGGGTACTGGGACAGGTGCTTGATTCTGCTCAGTTCTCGAATCCTCCAACTGGACTCAAGAACTCTGTCTTCGAGCCAGTCAGCCCTCAGCTGCTCAGCACGAAGATCCTTAGCTAAAATGTTTCGAGCTTTCTTATTCTCATGTTGCTCTTCCTCGAGCCTGCCAGTTTTACCAGTTAGTTAACGTATCATCCATCCCTGTGCTTCGATAGTCTCCTGCATTCTCTCTAGTTGTTCCTGTTGTTTTCTTAACGTATCCCTAAGTAGGTCGTCCCCTACTTCTAACGAGTTGACCGGTTCGACCGGCATAGCGGTGGTCGGACGGGAGGACGACTCTTCTCCTAGAGCGAGTCTTTTCCTAGCAGCTGAGCGTGTTCCACGCCATGAGGTGGTGAGGGTTCGACCATGGGTGCCTTCCCCGGCGCCCTTGGTTGTAGAGGTTTGTCGGATGATGATGATGACATTGCCTGTTGGGTTGTGTAGTTAGTTACGAGTTGCGTGCATCACAATATACATTTATATCTTACATAAAACAGTTGTAGTATAACACATAACAATATATCACAGTTCGGTGCCAACTAAGTCTAGTGTCATGTAACAGCTATAGTTTAGGTCTACTTTTAATGCAAACCTGGTTCTCTATAGCTAGAGGCTCTGATACTAATCGGTCACACCCTCAATTTCCACTTGCGGAGTTTTACCGCGAGGCGTGTGAACAAACCAAAATCTGAGACACTAGTAATATCGAACGACTCTATATGATTTATTTAAACGTTTTCCAAAAAGATTTGTTTAACCATTCATAGTTATTTTCAAGTTGTCTTAGTTTAGTTTCAAAGTTTAGCGGAAGCATTAGTTTCAAAGTTGAGCGAAGCATTAAAGTAAAGTAAAGTAACGGGCGCCAACATAAACGCCAAAACCAAAAATCCCAACAATGTTCGTAAATGAGACTCGATAAAAAAAATGTCTTGGTCAATGCAAGTGAGTGCACCTAGCGCTCCTAGCGTCCTGAGAAACATGTAAAGAAACAAGTGTCAACATTAAAGAAGAGTGAGTTCACAGGTGTTTATAAGTTCACAAGTTCGGTTAAAAGTTTGTTTCCCCCGTTATCCCTACCCCGGGATAACGATATATTAGTCCTACCGATTAATTTCCATATCAACCCGAATAATAATGTTGGTTCCATTATTCCTAACCCGGAATAATAATGTTGGTTCGTAATTAAGTTCAATATTAACATGTAGGTAGCGAGCCTAAAGTTACGTCACATAAGAGTTCGCGATCGAAGCTGACTGTTGTGCCTCCGTGTTGCCAGGCCTATCACTGACCATGGCGAAAGTTAGGCCAAATTAATCACCCGTTGACCATACCCGGTCGGCTAGCGCGACTAGCTCGGGTGGGCTTGTCGGGCCCAGTAGTACTACTTATAATTTCCCCGCTATCTAACCCAATACTAACGATCCGAGAGTTTTTCGAGGACTTCCGTGATATAGCTGCTTAGTGACCATAACGTACATTAACATTAACTTAGTTACCGAGTAGTTTAACGACGTTAATTTCGCATAACGTAAAAAGATAGAGTTATAGAATGTATACATGTTTCTCCCCCTATTGTTTAAAACCGGATAAAATAGGGGCCGTGAACTCACCTTTAATTGCTCAGTTAGTGTAACACAGAAGTAGCAAATGATGGGACCGCAAATTGCGTCCTAACATGTCAATCGATTTAAAGTTAGTGTGTGAACACACTGATACAAACCCTACGCATAACTAACACATAATGCGGCACTCATAATAACAAATTCGAAAACACAATCATGCATGCAAAGTATCATCATACCAAAATAGGGATCAAACCAACTTGTCATAAACACAGATCAACTCATACAACACTTTGCTACACACATACGCAAGTTATCATGTTTCAGCTTGTACGCTCATAACTAGGCTGTTTTCGAGGATTTTTATAAAATAGTTCCAAAGTTCTAAAAATTCCAATTTTTTACAGGAGGTGTCAACTAAACTGTAGAATTTTATGTAAACTTTTCATGTCCTAACACTTTACCAATTTTTATAAACATTTATACACTAGGCCGCAGTCAGATTCGTCGCTTTCTGACTGCAGTCCACGGGAAAAATTATTTAAAAATCATCGTTCATCCAATTAACAAAATTCTAGTGGGAGTTTTCCGAAATTCCCATCTCCATTACTGTACAAATTTCGTGACCCAACCCTCTACAGATTATGAGATCCGACTTGATAAACAACTAGCAAATTTTCAGAATTTACGCAGCTTCAGCTTCTACACTTAAATCACCACTTAAAAATAGAAAACGACCTCAGAAAAATATGAATCCGGCGCCATTAGAAGCGTTTTTCAAAAATACACGTTTTAGGCTTCACAAAAATCCACTTTTCGATAAATAATGATCAGGTTACAGCCAATTGAAGTTGCTGTAAATGCCATTCAGCAACCTGTTTTCGACTTTTATCGCAATAGAACACGCTTAAACGATCAAGACGCTAAATAATAATGATCAAGAATAGGTTTATTTGTCACATATCATCATGTACATCAATATTCATGCAACCCTAATCATATAATATGATTTTTATCGCTAAAACGCAGCCTATTATTTTTGTATTCATCCTAAGATCACAATCGCAAAAACTCGCAAATTAACCGAACTAATCATAAATCATAACACTTTTATACCAATGATCCTAACAATACATATAATCATGATCAAGATTTCACAAACCCTAATGTGATTTGTAAAACAATTAAAACCCTAACCTTGAAACGATGAAGATTAGCAAACCGAGACAAGATTGGAAATCAATCCGGGGTTGGAGGCTTGTGCGATCGAGAGAGTGGGGGCTGCCGCCGGCTTTCTTGGAGCTAGGGTTCCTTGTTGTTTTTTTTAAACCTAACTCATGCATACATGTATATATATAGCACAAGGGAAAAAAAGAAGGGGAAAGGGGGTGGGGGGGCGCGTGCGACCGCAAGGGGGTGGTTGGGTCATTAGCTTGGGCCTCAAGTTTAGGTTAGTTCCTTGGGCCACAAGGAGGTGACGTCGACACGTTTCGCTGCTCGGTTTGGTTCGGCTATTTACTTTTATATTTTTTTTATAAAACTAATAATCGCGAAATGAAAACGTGATATAATAATTCACAAACTTTACAAACGTCTAATAACACATAGCACGTAATTTACCCAATGCATTCAAAAGTTAGCGTAGTTATTGCGAGCGTGTAATTTAATTCTCCGAATCAAATTAGCGTAGGAATGAATAACCGTGCAGTAGCGCGTTTAAGATACCTGAAAAGCCGGGATGTCACACCTAATTTGTATCTAGTCCATAATAGCGGAAATATTACGGATTAGTGACAATAACACGTGATTTACTATTTAAATGTTTGATTTCATTGATATATTCAACTTATATACGCCGGAAATCTGCAGAGCTTCGCTGCTTGGTATGGAAAAAGTTACAATGACAAACACCTTAGAAATCAAAACATCTTATCTTATGCAATTCAAATAGACCTAAGACGTAGACAATAGACATTGTGCATCAACAGTTTTGCCCAATAAAAATCATAGCTTAAGGAAAAGCAATATTGCTTAGTGATAGTTGATGATTTTTGTAGATTTACATGGACATTCATCTTACACTCAAAGATGAGACTGTGGGAATTTTAAAAAAATTATCATAAAAATAGAAAAACAATATGATCTTTCTGAAAAGTCCATCAGAAGTGACAATGAGAAAGAACTAAGAAACCCAGAGGTTGATGTTCTGCATATCCAAGGGAATAATGAACTATTCATCCCAGAACACCTGAACAAAATGGGGTTGTTGAAAATAAAAAACATAATTTATATTAAGGCTGCAAGAACTATGCTTGTAGATTCTGGTCTCCATTGTCCTTTTGGGCAGAGGCTGTGAATACTGCATGTTATATTCAAAACAGGTTCTTAATAAATCATTGGCATCAAAAGACTGCCTGTGAGATTTTGTTCAAGATAAAACCATTAATTTCATTTTCCAAATTTTTTGGCTGCCCATGTTTCATTTTGAATCTCAAAGATTCATTTTCAAAATTAGTAGCCTAAGTGGATTGTGGATATTTTTGAGATATTCTTCTATAGCCAAGGCCTATAAAGTATTCAACACAAGGACCATGACTATAGAAGATACATTGATGTAAATTTAATGAATTATCATCCTTGAAAATCCCTAAAAACCCAACAGAACTATTTGATCTTGCTAATCATTTGAAGAAGTAACTGCAAAGGTTGAGGAAAACTAGAAGAAAAAACCAAGTGGTTTGGAGGAACTCGCTAGTTTTAATTATTTTATTAACATATACACATTTTTATAGGTAAATATTTGAAGTAGCTAGGTTTTAACTCTTAGTTAACTCAGTTTTTAAGTATACAAGATTAATTGTTGGAATTCACATGATTTGGTTAGAAACTGGCCGGAATTTAAGGTTTTGGCCGAATATACAGGTTTTTGGTGGAATCTGGGCTAAATCGCTGATTTTTGGCCTTCCGTCTAGGCCCAGCTAGATATTCATGGACTGATTAACGAAAAATTACTAAGTCATTGGCCGACTAGTTATTAATTGCCACTAGTCGCCGACTAATCGCGATTTTTACAACACTGCAAAAGACAGTACAATAGGATTACAGATTGACATTGAGATGCCATCCCAATACAAAGTCTTTTCTGATCCACAAAGCTCAACTGCACAAAACAACAGTCAGTTAACAAAAACTGAAACCACTGATGCTGCATGTGGTTCAAACCACTAATCTATCGTCCTCATTAAATTCACCACTTAGGCCGATTCCATAACAACGTTTCAAACTATTGTTGACCATACCACAATGGCAACAGAGGTTTCACTAAAGAACTCCAAATTATGCCCTTCACCACAAAACTCCATCATTCCATACACTGGAAACTCTATCTTGCACATATCTCATCCACCAGAACAAGTTATAGGAGACACCAATGCAGGAGTGCTTACAAGAAGCCAAATCTCAAATGTCTACTTATTTGCAGGCTTTCTATATTTAATCCAACCTGTCAAATACCAAGAGGCATTAAAAGACAATAGTTGGGTTAAAGCCAAACAAGAAGAGCTTCTCCAATTCAAAGGACAACAAGTATGGGAACTTGTACCATTACCAGAGGAGACATGTCCAATTGATACAAAATGGGTCTTTAAAAACAAAACTGATGAAAGAGGCATTGTTATTAAAAATAAAGCCAGGCTTGTGGTTGAAGGATACAAAGAAGGAGAAGGTATTGACTATGATGGAACCTTTGCTCCTGTAGCAAGGTTGGAAGCCATAAGACTCTTCTTGGCCTTTGTTATCAACCACACCATGAAGGTGTATCAGATGGATATAAAGAATGCTTTTCTCTATGGAAATATCCAAGAAGAGGTCTATGTGTGTCAACACCTGGATTTGAAGACTCATTTCATCATGATTATGTCTATAAGTTAAACAAAGCCTTGTATAGATTAAAACTGTAACACCCCAATATTTTATATATATATATATTATATATATTATAGGGAGAGAATCATGAGAAAACTAGATATAAATGAGAAAACTAGAAAACTAACTCAAAAAGCCAAAAAAAGCATAAAAAACATACAATTTTTTTTTACAATTTTTTTATAAAAAATCGCTGGATTTTATGTATAGAAAAAATTTTCAAAAAAAAATACTTGTACTGCACATGTGCACTATATGTGTACTACACATGTGCATTATATGTTTATGTTGCACATGTGCATTATATGCTTTTTTTATTTTTTATTTTTTTAAAAGTTTTTTATATAATATATATAGCGAATTTTAATAAAAAATAAAAAATTGATATTTTTTTGGCTTTTTTAGTTACTTTTTTGGTTTTCTTATTTAAACTAGTTTTCTCATGATCCATCCCCTATATATATATGTGTGTGTGTGTGTGTGTGTGTGTGTGTGTGTATACACATATGTATATATATATAGATGTACAGGGTCACTTAAAATTTGTTACATCTTTAATTTTATACAATAATAACTAGGAACAATTAACCTAGTTGAAAATATGTTGTTAAGTATTGAATTAATGAATGGTGGCACTTTTATAACAAAACATTACATGAGGGACTAAAATAGAACAATTGAAAAACTAGTTTTATTAAAAGAAAATTAACACACAAAACACACGCATGTAGGTGTTTGTGTGCGTACAGACAGATAGAAAGAAGGGATGAACCCTTGTTCTTGAAGATCTTCTCAAATCATTCAATTCAAACTAAAATCGAATTGATTATAGTGCATGTTTGGAGTTTTGATAAGTAATACTTCATTCTAACACAAGGTATATTTTAATTTCATGATTTATTAAACTCTCTAGTTGGAGGAATTCATGAAATTAGAAGGTCTTAAAGGGGTGTTCATCTTTAAGATGTGATTAGATGTATGTAGGAGCAACTATGATAGTCTCAGTTGATAATTGTGTGAAATTTTGCTCCATCACTTGTTTATATGATCATTCAAGTGTATTAAGAAATGGGCTTTATCATAGAGTGAAGAACACTAAATTATATTATGTAAATTAGTCAAGAGTGATGATCTTGGTTGACATGTGTTTATGAATGAATTGACTCTAGTGAAATCATGCTAATAATTTTATGAATATTGGGTGTAGGAGGTTAATAAATCTAACTAAATGAGAAGCTAGAACTCTATGCACTTAAGGTGTATGATGAAATGCCTAAGTGTAAGTTGAGAAAATGTAAAAAAAAAATAGGGTTCATATGATGATATCTTGAGATTGATGAGGTTGTTGACATCTCTTAACCTATAATCATTGTGTTATAGGTTTCTAACCATTTCCAAGAGTTTAATAAAAGTTTTAGCCATAGAAATGGGTTGCATTTGATGGTTTGGGTCGAACTTGGGGGTAATGTTTCCCTAGCTTTTTATACAGATTTTGACTAATCTTAAAAAAATCATATAAAATCAACCGTTTATCCGATTTGGGTGTTGTATACCTTTTCGGAAAGCTTATGGAGTAAATTTTTACTGTTTTCAATCATAAGAAGTAAATATGGTTGTTAAATGGTTCAAAAAGGTGAATTAAAACAGCTGCAAAGAAGCTTTGAAAGCTGTTTGAAAATGAAAATATAGTTGTTGTGCTGATTTTATAAAAATCATATAAAATCAAGAAAATTCGTTAGAAGGTACCTTATATGCTTGCGAAGATATTTGAGTTTCCTACGATCCATCTTTGAACATGTTAATCTAGTTCGGAGTTTGAATGGGTCACAATGGTCAATTACAACGGCTGTATAGAAAATCGCTGCACATTAATAATGTTATTATTAATCAAGAAAAGACATAAATTTCGTATACTTGATTTGGGCATGAATTATTGATTGTTAGTAACAAATAAAACTTTATGTGACATGCTTAAAGTGTTTAAACCCCTTACTAACTAGTTTGTATAAGTAACTTCACTAACGGATCAAACGGTTAGTGAATGGAAAGAATGATGGGATAAAAATAGTTGTTGAATAAATAACATGCTTTGATGAATAAGTGTGTGTGAATCCATAAGGTGTGATGGTCATGTTAATGGTTGACTAATCTAATGATCTTGTGGATATGATGGGGTAGTTTGACTCTGACAAGTTAGGTAGGAGCTTGGAAATAAACGGGTCAGATGGATGCAAGTTCAAGTATGAAGCTCGCAAGGATACAAAGTAAGTCAACTTACACCCTTATAATAAAATATAGTTTTGATGATAAATACTTACTGACGCGAACCGAAAAAACAAGTAAAAAATGATTTTTTGATGTAAATACTTGCTGACGCGAACGAAATGGGTCGAGCGAGTAAAAATATGTTTTGATATAAATACTTGCTGACGCGAACCAAAATGGGTCAAGCGAGTAAAAATATGTTGTTTTTGATATAATACTTGCTGACGCGAACCAAGTGGGTCGAGCGGGTAAAAAGGGGCAAGTAAATCATATGTTAATGATTAAACTAATGAGTGTAAAAGGAGGACCCTATGACGTAAGTCATAACGGGTCAAATAAGTGAATTCGCAAGTTATCACTTGTGTAACTGTCCAAAGAATAAACCAATAAAGGTTAAAAGACCAAACGGGTCACACGGGTCAAATGGTGATGATAACACCATTTGAGCGTAGTACTTAACGCTTGTTATTGTCAAGTGTTATACTTACAGGCCGGCTTACATTACGTGCAAGTATTGCCGTGACTTTAATGAAAATAATTTGTAAGGTATTGAGAACGGGTCATGGCTTTGAACCGCGCAAGGTATGTAAAATGGGTTAGGCTCTCGGTGAGCGCATATGATCCAACTAGAGTGGGCCAGGTCTAGTATTTTTGGTACAACGGCTAATAGAGCCACGATATATCCACGATGTGAATACTTGACTAAAACGCCCCCGAATAATAAATCAGGCAAATTACCCCTAAGGGTAGATAAAAAAATATACTAATAATAATGAATCTCATATTTGGGTTAGTCTTTTGGTAACATAAAAATGGGAGGCATAGACTTTTTGGTTAATGTCTCTTAACGGGTTGTTTTGTAAAACGTCAAACCGGAGGGTAAAGTCAGAAAATAAAAGTTTTCCTATAATAACTCATCACAAAGGAAATTGTGGTGATAGATAAATGAAAGTCTTGGTTTGAAAATAAAGGGTACGAAAAAGGATACGGACGATTTAAGCTTAAGTGCTTAAACCTCATAACGGATCGAATAAACATATGCGCGAACCGTGTAACTGGTGCGTGAAACTTAAAATTATAAATACGGGTTGTGGATTATGATTTAAATAAGTTAAGGTATGAATCCTAAGTGATTAAAACGAGTTTGGATGGATTTGGATGCAAATTGGGTGAAAAGAAAGCATGTTCAGCTGACACGGCCGGGTGTAAACCTGACCCGACTGGGGAAGGCTTCTGAGAAGAAAGCATGTTCAGCTGAACCGGCCGAGTGGAAAAGTGACCCGGCCGGTTGACAGGGCTAACATATATATTTAATGTTTGTGTTCAAATGTTTCGTTTACTAAGCGTTTGACCGTTTAACTTAAACACTAATTTTTTTAGTGTTTATGATAGGTTTTCGCAAAGGTGGGAACCGGACGGATGACCTAGCACGTGAAGAACCGAACACTATTATACTGCTAACTCCTTCAAGAGGATTATAAAAAGGTTGAAGCATGATCATGCACAATAAAGTTTTCGAGTTTAAAACTGCTGTAACTAAGTGTAATAGTCTGTTATGTTGGGTCGTCTGAGTTATCAGTTAACCCAAACGTATAAGTTATATGTTTAAAAAAATCTGGGACTAATCATCCGCATTTATTAAAATATTATAGAAATCGGGTTAGAGTATTACAAAAGCAAGCACGAAGAGCCTGGTATGATACACTATCCACTTTTCTCATCTCCAACAATATAAAAGAGGTAAAATTGATAAACTTTTTTTTCTAAAATGGGAAGGGACAGATCTGTTAATTGTACGGATCTGTGTGAATGATATCACTTTTGGATCCACATGTGATAACATGTGTGATGATTCAAAAAACTTATGAAAGCTCAATTTTAAATGAGTGCCATGGGCGAGTTACAATGTTTTCTTGGTCTCCAATACAACAGCTTGGAAATGGAACCTTAATTCACCAAAACAAATATGTCAAAATTCTTTTGAAAAAGGTTGACATGAATGATTACAAACCATGTGCTACCTCCATGAGTACATCAAAACCATTCATATCTGATGAAAAAGATGACTTAATAAATCAGACACTTTACAGATGTATGATTGGGTCATTGATGTACTTAATTGCATCAAGGCCTGATATTATGTTTGCAAGTTGTGTCTGTGCAAGACATCAAGCATCACCTAGAAATTCAAATTTAATAGTTGTAAAAAGGATATTACCTCTAAGGTGTTCCCCCACCTGGTATCTGGTATCCAGCTAAGGATATATTGAGCTTTCAGGTTTTACAGATAGTGATTTTGCTGGTTGTCACAAAACAAGGAGATCAACATCAAGAGGTAGCTAATTCCTAGGAAATCCCTTGGTCTCATGGTAGAGCAAGAAACAAACAACAGTCTCTAACTCTACAGCAGAGGCAGAGTACATAGCTACTACAAGTGGCACTACACAACTCATGTGGCTTCAAAATCAATTGCTAGATTTTGGTATAACTGCTCTTGAGACACCATTAATTTTGAACAGTCAAGCAGCTGAAACATTATCAAGAACCTAGTGTCACATTAAAAAACAAAGCGCATTGACATTTGTCATCACTTTGTAAGAGATCGTTACGAAAAGAGATTGATTTCACTTCATCTCCTAGTGAAAATCAATTAGCAGATGTGTTCACAAAAGCATTAGACACATCTATGTCGGAAGGTTGATATCCAGGATTGGGATGTTAAATAGAGACTGAAGTATCAGTCATCTAAATAAAAACATTAAAATGTTATTTTGAAAAATCAAAAACTTTGTTCTTAAAACAAAGAAACGATTGATAAAATTAACAAAAACAAAAACTCTGTTCAAAGGAGTGTAACATCTGTTTCAATGGTTCAAAACTCTGTTTAACCTTGGTTAACCACTGTTTATGCCTACAAAGAACCACTGATTCACTATCCATTGTTTAACTTCAAAAGTCAAACAGATCCATTGTTTACAAAGCTAACCACTGTTTTTCAGTTCAAAACTCTGTTTTTAACCCAACAGAGGTTTCAAACATGGGTTCCCATCCATATGTTGACTAAAAGTCAAACAGACGTCCAAACCACTGATTTGGTCATTCAAACATCTGTTGAGCACAACAAAGGTTTCAAACAGATATTTTGAGAATAGACCTTATCTTTCTTTATCAGAGGGTTTTGTTAAACAGAGCTTTGCCCTTTACAAATAAATTCTTGCCACATCACCAAAAAGGTAACTGTTTGGCCACATCATCACCATTGCTGAAAAACCCTATAAAAACCCTAGCCAAACAGAGTTTATCCTTACCATTGGGATAAACATTGAAATTTCAAAAATCCTCTCTCTACAATAAAAAAAGATCATCGTTTCAAAGATTTTCTAAAATATTTTCACTTTTCACTCAAAAGATTATTTGTTAAAAGGATCTTTAAAAGAGTTAACCTATTTTCACGATGGATCTTCCCTTGAAACCACCACACAACTATCTTCTATATCTTGTGAAAACATCTACAAACACAGAGTTTCACTCGATCATCGACATCATCACTCTTCAAAATATCATAATATTCTTGTGGCATTGATTTATAAAACATTGAAGATTTAAGGGCAAATTCAGATTATCTTCTTAATGATAAGAAGCCCTCTACCATCAATTCAAAAGTGAATGGTACTCTTGTTCAGATCACACCAGAACTGATCTCCGCAACTTTTGGCCTAAACGATGAGACAGGTAGTGAAACTTTTCCAAAAACTTATCTTCATCATGAATTCATAGAGAAGGGGTATAATGGACAGATGGCAGGGGCAACAATAAACCTAACTTTCCCCCTGATATGAAATTTTTCTTCCATGCCCTACTCATATGTCTTTCACCAAAAACCACTGCATATAATGAGATTCCTTTAAAAATACAGTATTTAGGATATACTATTTTAACACATGCAAATTTTAAGCTATCCAAAACTTTATTTTTATACATGGTTGCTAATATAAAAGTCAAGAAAGAGGGCAAATCCAATGCTTTTCTCTTATACCCAACACTTATAAGTTGTCTTTTACAAAGGGGCTTGGCACAAAATATTTTTGCAAGAGGAGAGGGCCTCAAATTAAAAGTCTTTCAAACAAAACATTCATCCGCATGATGACCAAAGGGTCAAGAAAATAAGGATGAAGAAAATGTTTTAGAAAACCTAACACAGATGTTACAACATCTGATGCAGAGCCCACTGCTCCCGATGACCACAGTACCCAACCTAGTACTGTGGAACACACGCCAGCCATTTCCAAAAGGAGCACTATCATTCGCAAGCCCAAAACTAAAAAGAAAACACCAAAAAATGTAACTCTAGAAGATGGGGTGCCAGAGGAGCCTGCTGTATCACAAAAGCAGCAAACATCTATTGTTACTTCCTTACAACAGATGCAAACACCTTCACCTATCCAAACTCCTCACATATCCTCACAAAAGGATTATGTTGTAAGTATAGGGGATCCACATCAAGAGGGATATAACTCATTTGAGCATTTCTTCTCAAGCCCATCTCCCAAGGTTGCTTCTCTCTACACACCACCCACCACACTTGTACTTTACACCATTAGATCATTACTTGATTTACTTGATAATCCTGACTTGCAGATACCTAGTTCCTCTCACCGACGAGTCACACAGAGTATACCTCCACAAGTGACTAGGGCAAGTACATGAATTAGTGGTAGCCCACAAGTAGAGGAGGTTGCACCCCCTGTGTCCCAAGAGACACATGAAGGTATTTCAAGTGGGGCAGCTACTACAATTGAAGAGATAACAGTCTCACAACTGGATAATAGTTACATTATTAAGACCCCTTTAAAGGCAACAGTTGTTGAGTCTACAATAGTACACTCAATAACAGTTGGAAGTCCCAGGTACCAAGAAGTGCATCTGGTTTAAAACCAGATACAACCACCTCTGGTGGGAATTCATATGATCCTATTAGTTTAGGTGATGAATTAAGATATAAGGAATTGACGGATAGAGTATCTAATCTAGAATCATCAGTGGCTGAGATAAAAGACATGATGAATATATTGGTACAGAACTCTACTCCTCTAATAAATGCAGAACTTGCAGAAAGGTTTGGTTTCATGCCCAAGCCTATCTTCAACTACAAAAGTAGTCTGCATAGGCCACCCATAATACTCACATGGAAATGATCAGAAATATGGTTAAAGCTAGGTTCACTGACACCCAAGCAAAAACTCAAGCCATAAAAGATTATCTCCTTCAAGCAACAGGCACTGCTCCAACTTCCAGGTATCCTGCAGAGGATGCCAAAAGGGGGGAGAGTAGTGATAACCTAAGAAAGCTTCCACCTGCAAATCCAGCCAAAAAGGCTAAGGTTACTCAAACCACTATTTCATCCCAAACCTCTTCACCTCAAACATCTGTTGGCATTTCAAAAAGGCCAATAGATGTTATATCAACAACACCTCTCACCACACTACTACCACCTATCCCTCAAACCAGAAAGAGAAAAGTGATAACTTCACCCATCAAAACACCTTCCACCAAAACCACAATATCGTCTATCCCAATATTCACCACCATCATCATCTCTTCCATCTGCAAACCTTCCTAGCCCAGCCAGTGTTGAAGAATACTTAGAATTGAAGAAAAGGCAGGCCAAAAGAATGGTTTTGGAAAGCATCCAAGGGAAGGATGACAAGCAGATTCTATTAGAAGAATACAAAAATGTAGAAGCCCTCAAAGGTTATGCCAACATGATCTGTAGAAATCTTTCACATGATCCTATAAATGATGCAGATCTCAAAAAGTTGCTTAGAGAGGATTATATCATGATGGCAAAACTATATGATGCTGATAAGGAATATTTTACTTGATGATCAACTAAATCCTTGCTAGATGAAATTGTAAGGATTGAAAAGTTGAAGCTATTTCCAAATATCAAACCTTCACCCCCAAATTGGAAAGATGGCAAAAAGCAAATGACAAAAGGGCTCTGAAGATGAAAAGATGGAATGAAGAATTGGCTATTGCAAAAATGGGCTCCATGAAGACTTTGGCTAAATGGAATGAGTCAACAACCCTTAAAACTACAAACCATTGGAAATCAACAGAGAAAGAGATCCCTCATTACCAAAAAGGTCAGGTATGAGCAACTGGACTTTCCCATCAAAACTCTGGTTAAGCCTTCTGAGTTCCCATCAGCTAGAAACATAGCAATAGCTGCGAAGGAATTTCTTAGGAGAAATCTGAAAAAGGATACCATGGGAAAGAAGACTTAGTTGACATCATCAAGGGAAGACTAGACTCATCAGTAATAACTCCGGTCTAGCAAATCTTGGACTTAAAATTATAAAATGGTAGTCAAACAAATACACCCATGAATTGACTCTGCTCAAATCTAGTAGGGAGGTTGAGAAGATCTCAATGAAAAGTGATTCTGGCCTAAAAAGCTAAATAGCTTATACAATGTATTAAAAATGAAAAGTACTTAAAAAATTGTGATGATGTGAAAAATGTAATGATGCTTTTGAAAGAAAATTTTCATCCAATACTAAACTAGGTTTTCAAATATTTTATTATATGAAAGTTGGGTTACTTAAGTGATACACTTAAGAAACTTGATTATCATCGTGAGAAGTTGTCCTTTTTAGGATTAGGATTAGATACATTTTATTTTAACAGCAAACATACACACATTGGAACATGGACCTTTTAACATTTGTAAATATATCATTTCTATCACCTTGGTACCGTTGGGTTAGATGCCTTTGATTGAAATGGATACATTACTAAGAAAAGTTTTGAAGAGGTTTGAAGTGTTGCTAATATATCAGGTGACTTGATATGTTTTGGTCCTTTAGAACTAGGGGCGTACCACCTTATGCCCAAGATGAGCGGGCGCACACTTTGAAAAATAAAAGATTAACTGTTAAATTCACGGTAAAATTCGGACCGCACCCATTGAAAATTTCGTCAACACCCCTTAGAAATTTTCATCCGCCCCTCTTAAGAAAAATCTTATGAATTTATATAAAAAAGTTATGTACACTGAATTTTTTTTAAAAATACAATCTAGTTAACTTTCCACTTAACTAAGTAACTTTCACTTAACCCAGTTAACTTTCTCTTAACCTTTAGCCTAATAAACACTCCATAACCCAAGCACAATCCAATTAAATATCTAAATTGAACTAAAATATAATAACCCACCCCCACCGCCATTTCCCCTTCTCTCATCCCGCTCTTTGTTTTGTGATCCCAGACCCACGACACCAACAACAGCGCACAACAGGTCTTCATCAGGCAACAGCAACAGCTTCGGATTCCGTTGGAGAATAGTAAATTATGGCCACCAAACTCAGGAAAACAACATTTTCGTCACTATTTCCGGGTATGGTTCGATTATTTTATTGTTTTCTTGTTTTATTTTGATTTTTAGGAGAAATAAAATTGTTTAAAAAATATAAATTTTAGTTGTTTTTTGAAACTTTAGTTGGCTGATTTTGTTGTTTTAGTTAAAGTTTAGTGTGTTTAAATGGTTAGTTACATGGAATCAACAATTAAAACTAGGGCTTGATTTTAAAGTTAGGAATGATGAAGTCTGGTGATGGTGATGATTGTTTAAGTGTTTAGTGTTAAAAGTTAGTTGTATATGTTATATAGAAAAATAGCTCTAGATTATGTTTGGATAGATTTTAAAAAATAAAAACCCGTAGGGTGACATTTTAAATATGTTTGTAACTACGTTTGACGTGCTTTTGATGATTATATAAATTTTAGCTATATGTTCTTTGGTTTTACAGGACCCAACCCGATATGGCTGATATGAACCAAATTTCTTTTTCATATACCTAGGGGCCTAAAATCTTTAAAAATATTCCACACCCTCATGAAAATATCCTGAGTCCGAACATTTTTAGGTTTCTTTGCTTTTTGTAGTTGTTAGTTATGCATCCGATTATAATTTTATAGAAAGAAAATCAGATATACCAAAAAGGAAAGTTTGAATAACATGTCACAAGTTAGACTATGTTTACACGTAATTCGTAAATGTGAAATGTGGTAAGTTCAAATCGAAATAATTGATAACTAGGTAAATCTTATTTAAAAAACGTAGGGAAGAGGACTTATGAAGTGAAATAGACAGTGTTTTTTTTTTCATTGAACATCAATAAACATTTGATTTAACTAAGATAACATGGTTTTTGTTATTAGTTATTTAAAGATTTCTTATTAATATAATACAACCTTTTCTAATACTATTTGTTTTATATCAACAGCTATTACTTTTTTTACTTATTCAAAATAATCACTTTAGTGTGTCATTCAAAATGAAAGATAAATATAAGATTTGTTTATGACCAAAATAACTTTTTTTACTTATTCAAAATAATCACTTTAGTGTGTGATTCAAAATGAAATATAAATATAAGATTTGTTTATGACCAAATTATACTTTTATACCGACTATAATTTTGGTCTTATAGTCAACTTCACACAATGTCTGAATCCATGACCATTAATGTGTGAACCCATGACCTAACACGTTTACCATTGACCATATCTTTGTTGTTCATAAATATAAAAACATTGTCTCGTCTTATAATAGTTTAGATTGAAGGTTATTGCTTAGAAACTTATCAACATGTTCAATGTTGAATTTAAGACTTTTTTTTTAATTATCAAAACAAAAGAGCTATGGGCTACTTTAAAAACAATGAAAGAATGTCACTTTCTATAAATAACTAGAATAAGATGTTACCCAAGGATGAATTTGTTGAAGCTAAAGACCGGACTCCTAAATGCAACATATATAAAACAAGTAACGATTACAAGAAAAAAATTAAGAAACAAGACTTACAAGACAAATGATAGACATAGATATAATAAAATTCTGGAAGAGTGTATTAGCATAAGATAAAAAAAAACGTACAATAATGAGTTTAATATGAAATTCAAACTAAGGCGTGTAAAACCAATTTTACCAGTTCAATTTATTTGATTATTTAAATTGACTCTAAGTTGGGTAGGATTAGTTTATGTCTTCTATCATCATCATCATACTCACTAAATCCCACTAATAGCAAAGCTAAGGTGAGTGTAAGGAGGGTAAGATATAGACAGCATTACCTCTACCTCGTAGGAATAGAGAGGCTTTCTTCCAGTAGACCCTTGGCTCGATAGTAGCTTTGCATCAAGCATTGGACATAAGGCACATGACACTCAGCAACCGGGACAAAGGCCGATTAGCGCATGTATCCCCATGTCTTTCGGCTATCAACGTCACCACAAGACGCATGATTAACCATCTGTCGCTTTTAACGTTATTTTCACGAAATTGGTAAAATAAGGTTAAAATTAGTGTAATTTCACTTTCGTCTCCAAGCGCCCACACATTATATAAGGAGCTTTAGTTTATGTCTTGTATAATAGATGGTTTTGTGACAATGTTATTTGTTTTCATTAATAAAGAAAAGAGTAGAATTAGTATGTTACTTCAAATCTGCGTGTTTTCATGAATTTTCGGTTTGATGGAGTTTGTTGATCCAAGATTCAAAGCATGTACCTTTTTTTGAACGGCGGAAAAACTTTATGAAAACTAATATATGGGCAGGATTCAAACTCATTCTGGGATGTTTTTAAAGCATCTAATAACTTAAAAGAAGACATATATAACTTGTTGGTTCATGTGTATCCGTTATTACATAGTCACGTCTTGCATATATGATGAAGGGGAGAACTTTCATGAACGGTTGTTAGTTTTGAGATATTGCAATCCTTTTTGAAATTTTTTTAACAGACGATATTTTTGTCACATGTTTATGGGCATGTTGGTACAAACATGTTCTACCATAACATGTGACATTAGGTCGACGTGCATGACTACACCATATGTTGTTATCCTGTTTGAGAAAGGGGATACACCAATGGCCAAGCTAAACAATTAGACAATGAGGAATGATCATCCTATCCTAGGGTCTTTAATATTCAGTTTCAAATAAAACTAAAAGCTATTTCGAAACCGTACCAAATAAACCAGAGATCATCCATCATGGCGTATACCACCAATATTAGGGTTGTAAACTAACTAAATGAACACGGACACAGTTAGAGGTGCACAAATCGGGTATTTTTAATAACCGCTTCCGATTATAAACCGGTTTCGGTTTCTTGTTTTAAGGGATGGAACCGGTTATTGCTATAACCGGTTCGGTTCCGGTTCCGGTTCCGGTTATATTTGACCAAAAAACCATACCCTATGTGCCCGGTTCCGGGTAGTGTTCGGTTCTGGTTCTTAAGAAACCGGGTATTAAAATGCCCTATTTTCAGGTTTATTTTTCCCTATTTTCGAGTTTTTTAGTTCTATATTTTTCATATTTTTTAATACTCTATTGCGTTTTTTTTATTACTCTATTTTCTCGTATTTTTTGTTTATTATTATTATTGTTGTTGTTATTATTATTATTATTATTATTAAATATGCATTGTATATTGTAAAAAAAATAAACTAAATGCACTAACATTAATTTAAAAGAAAGATATTAGAATCATGTATCGGGTATTGCCAGGTATAATCAGTTTCGGTTCCGGTTTTTGTAACAACTCTCCAAAACACCCTAAAACGAGCCCTAAACGCAAAACCCAGGAACGGCACCAATTGCCAAAGCACCCTATCGCCTAGCACCGACGGAGATGCAGGAATTGAAGAAACAACTGAACGAATTACTAGAGAAAGGTTTCATACAACCCAGCTCATCACCATGGGGAGCACCGGTGTTATTTGTCAAGAAGAAAGACGGATCAATGCGTATGTACATTGATTACCGGGAATTGAAACAAGTGACAATCAAAAATCGGTACCCATGACCAAGAATTGACGATTTGTTTGATCAACTCCAAGGAGCCCGATTCTTTTCTAGAATCGACTTACGCTCAGGATATCATCAGTTGAAAGTACAGGAAGAGGACATTCATAAAACTGCTTTTAGAACAATGTACGGTCCATTATGAATTTACATTCATGCCATTTGGTTTAACCAATGTCCCAGCTGCATTTATGGACATGATGAACAGGATATGTAAACCATACCTGGACAAATTCATAATCGTCTTTATAGATGATATTCTAATTTACTCTAAGAGTAAGGAAGATCACGCAGAGCATCTGCATATACTCCTGTCATTGCTAAGGAAGGAAAAGCTTTATGCAAATTCTCAAAATGTGAATTCTGGTTACAAGAAGTACAATTCCTTAAGGAATTCATGTGGATCCCGCAAAGATTGAAGCAATTACCAAATGGAAGGTCCCAAATCACCAAGGAAATAAGAAGTTCTCTTGGATTGGCAGGATATTATAGACGTTTTATTCAAGATTTTTCTAGAATAGCCATCCCATTAAACAAGCTAACTTGCAAATCAGTTAAGTTTGAATGGGGGCCAAAGCAAGAAGAAGCATTTAGGATTTTGAAGCAAAAGTTAACCAACGCACCAATACTCTCTTTGCCAGAAGGAACTGAAGACTTCATAGTTTATTGTGATGCATCTGAATTAGGATATGGGTTGTGCTAATGCAACGTCAAAAAGTAATTGCTTATGCCTCGAGACAACTTAAGAAGCATGAAGAAAATTGTACAACCCATGATCTAGAATTAGGAGCAATAATTTTTGCCCTTAAGATTTGGAGACACTATCTTTACGGTAGTAAGTTTGGGATATTCACAGATCATAAGAGTTTAAAATATGTCTTTAGACAAAAGGAATTAAACCTGAGACAGAGGCGATTGATGGAAATCCTTAGTGATTATGATTGTGATATCCAGTATCATGCAGGAAAAGCTAACGTAGTAGCTGATGTTTTAAGTCGAAAGTATCATGAGAAGCCAAAAAGAATACGCCCTCTTAGACTAAACCTGGAGATAGATTTAAATGAGCAAATTAAACAGGCACAGGAAACAACAATCAAGGACGATGTTGAAGGATTAAAAGGAATGCTTAAGGAATTAGAGAAAGGAACAGATGGAATTTGGAGATTCCATAAGGAAAGGATTTGGATTCCTATCCAAGGAGACCTACGAAATCGAATTTTGGAGGAAGCCCATAAGACTAAGTATACAATGCATCCTGGAAGTGATAAGATGTATAAAGATTTAAGAAAGAATTTCTGGTGGATAGGAATGAAGAAGGATGTAGTAAGCTACGTTGCTAAATGTCTAACCTATTCGCAGGTTAAAGCTGAACATCAGAAACCTGTAGGACTGTTATAACAATTAGAAATGCTAATTTGGAAATGGGAACTGATAACAATGGACTTTGTTACCAAACTACTCAGGATACGAAAAGGTCATACAATCTGGTGATTGTAGACAGGTTAACCAAATCTGCTCATTTCTTACCAATGAAGGAAACTTTCAGTATGGAACAGTTAGCCAAGTTATATGTAAATGAAATAGTTTCATTACATGGAATTCCTTTATCTATTGTGTCTAACAAGGACAGCCGTTTTACTTCTCATTTTTGGACAAGTTTCCAAAAAGAAATGGGAACTAGACTAAATCTAAGTATAGCATATCATCCCCAAACAGACGGTCAAAGTGAAAGGACAATCCAAACAATAGAAGATATGCTCAGAGCCTGTGTAATTGATTTCAAAGGAAATTGGGATGTACATTTACCTTTGATAGAATTTTCCCACAACAACAGTTATCATACCAGTATCAATACTGCACCCTTTGAAGAACTCTACGGACGAAAGTATCGAACCCCAGTATGTTGGGCAGAAATTGGAGAAAAGCAACCATCAGGTCCTGAAATTGTGCAAGAAACAACTGACAAAATCATTCAAGTCAAGGAAAGACTGAAGGCGGCCCGAGATCGTCAAAAGAGTTATGCAGATAACAGACGCAAACCTTTGGAATTTCAAGTTGGAGATAAAGTACTATTAAAAGTCTCACCATGGAAAGGAGTTGTAAGATTCGGTAAGAAAGGAAAACTAAGTCCAAGGTATGTTGGACCTTTTAAGATTATCAAACGAATAGGGCCAGTGGCTTATCAGCTGCAATTGCCAAAGGAAATGGCAGGGACACATGATGTATTTCATGTATGTAATCTCAAGAAATGCTTGGCAGATGAATCACTAGTAATACCTCTTCAAGATGTAGTGGTAAATGAGAAACTTAAGTTTGTAGAGAAGCCTATTCAGATTGAAGAGAGAAATATCAAGAATTTCAAGCGCAAGAGATTAGTTCTGGTCAAAGTAAAATGGGATTCAAATAGAGGACGAGAATACACATGGGAGTAGAGTCAGAAATGCAACGAAAGTATCCACACCTATTCCAATGAATCTCGAGGACGAGATTTAAAACAAGGTGGGGATGATGTAACAACTCTCCAAAACACCTAAAACGAGCCGTAAACGCAAAATCGGACACCCACAACGAGACCCGACACGAAAAACGAAGAAATCTGATCTGGGCGTCCCAGGCGCCACGCACCAGAATCCCTGGCATCTCCCGCGACGCGCGGGAGACGTCTAGGTGACGTGTCACCGTTCGCGCCATGTGGCAACCCTACACTTGTGAGAAGGCTGACCTAGCTTAGCTAGGTGTCTCAGGCGCCACGCGAAGGAGGTCTAGGAATCCCGCGCGACGCGCGGGAGAAGCCAATTTCGGGTATAAATAGAGCAGTGTGGGACTGAGTTCGTTGCTCAAAATCGATCGAATTCTCTGATCGTATACTCCCTCTATATATGTTTCTCTACGAAACCCCCTAAACCTGCGAAGCGCTGCCGCTGTAAGTATCTTAACCCCCGATCACTAATTCACTGTCCTACCCGATTTAGGACCAACGCATGTCAAGGCTCTGTCCGACTACGTTCTTTGGAGTCCTATCTTGTGTTGTATGGACACCCTAACCGATCGATCTAGAATCGCCAACGCATGTCTAGGCTCTGCCTAACTAAGCTCGTTGGAGTTCTGTCACGTGTTGTATGGTTAAAGTGACTTGGGTTAATTTACTAACACATGTGCATTGTACTTTTTAATAGAAATTCCAGGAAGTAATCAGGAATTATCACCAGAAAGGTCGTAGGAACACCTAAGTTTTCAATGTGAGTCATTCTCTCTTTTTACAAAATTACTTTACAAAACCTCAAATGTTTTTTAGTTATACTTACAGGGATTAAGTCTTTGTAATCTATAATTGTTTCCAGTAGTTGGGGTTTTGTACATTACTAGTCCACAGTCACTAAGGGTGTGACAGGAACCGTTACATGTTGGGAGACAGGTCCTACAGTAATATGACCATAAGCACAGGGGAGTGTCCCCAGTCGCCTACTGTGTTGAATAATTGATAGAAAACTTACACTGTAATCGCCCTTAATACTGTAAAGTATAACAATGTGCTATTTTATAAAATGGAATGAACTCGCCAGTATTTCTTGCTGATAAAATATTTTTAAAACGCGTTTCAGGTAACTTAATGTGAAGCTATAAGAAGCCAGCTATGGAGCATTGAAGGCTTAAAGAAAGTGGCTATAAAGTTACCTAAATAAAAGTTTTATATTTCTAGAAATTAGGGTTTAATCTCTGAAAAGATGTTATGAATGAAATATGGGTTTCATCCCATTTGTTTAATATAAAAGTTGGTGTTTTAATTCCGCTGCCAAATTATTAAACACCGGTACCACCTGTCTGCGGTCCCTGCTGTAACAACTCGAAAATTCGATTGTTATCCTTCCATTTTGTTTTTCCGTTTATCTACCTTTGTAATCCCGAGATTCGGTTTATAATAAAGTTTATGGTAAGTAATTATGGTGTTTTACGTTATTATCGCATCTAATCGCTTATTGAATCGCATCGCATCGCGAAGCGCACTTATTTACGTGGTATTATATTAATTATGTGTTATGTGTGTTATTGGTTATGATTACAATCGCAATCGCATCGCTCTCACACACTCGAATCGCTAAATCGCACTATTATATCAATATAACGCTTAACGCTTCAATTTAACGCTTAATATAACTAACTAATATGAACAGAATAACCAAACGAACACTTAACGCGAAACAAACGAAGAAAACCCAACTTTTAGGTCAAGTTCGCTCGAACTTGGTGTTACCAAGTTCGGCCGAACTTGACTAGCCCAATTAACCTCTCCCAAACTTCAAGTTCGCTCGAACTTAACCTCAGGGAGGTCAAGTTCGGCCGAACTTGGCTATTCTTCCCTCAGATTCTTACAAGTTCGCACGAACTTGCATGAAATTCATGCAAGTTCGGCCGAACTTGGCTCCACCAGCTCACCTTTTTGCTTTCTCCTATAAATACCAAGCTCTGTTCTCTCATTTGAACTTGCTGCAAGTTCGCCCAGAGCTCCCGAAACCTGAAACCCTATGTTTTATAAGTAAGAATCAAACCGATTTCAACTACAATGATATTCAACAACGTTTTACAAACTTTTATAACGATTTTGGCACAAATAGCCTTCATTTTCATCAAAACTCATTCTTTTACGAAAAGCTTTATCTTTTTCTTTCAAAAACTTCTGTCTTCAGCTTAGATCTACACAATACGAGTTCGTTTGGTGTTAGCAGAGGCTTCCCAAACACGAGATCTGCAAGATCTCGGCTAGTAAGTTATAGATCTGAGAAAAACCTTTGATAAACATTGATTTCTACACAAGATACGGACTTTTGATGATGTTTTGTTCATCTTCTAATATGAAACGAAGCATCTATCATTCAAGCCGGACTAACCCGAACGAACGCCGAGTTCGCCCGAATTAGCCCACGCTTTTGTAAAACAGATAAAACTGCTCTAAAAAGACCTCTTTGCCCCAAGTGTGCTCAGTAGCACAGGGTTGGAGGGATGAACACTCGATTTTCCTTAGCAAACGACGCGAAAATGCAAGATTTTGGACCCGAAAACATCAAGTTCGCTCAAGAATCCCCAGCTCACTGGTCAATTTCTACCGAACTTGCACCCATATGGGTCAAGTTCGACTGAACTTAGGTCAATTTCTCCAAGTTTCTTACAAGTTCACTCGGACTTGTCTAGTTTCTCAGGAAACTAAACAAGTTCGCCCGAACTTGTCATCTCAATAAGGAATTCTTATAAGTTCGCCCGAACTTGACAAGTTTCTCAAAGAAACTCCTCAAGTTCGACCGAACTTGACTCTAAACCCACCAAATTCATGCAAGTTCGCTCGAACTTGAGTGTTTACACACAAGTTCGCCCGAACTTGGCTACTGTCCAACCAAGACTTAACCGTTTCAGCATTTCGGAGACTGATGCACTTCCGTTCGCGTATGTAGGCTGATCCGGCGCTCTTCTCAACTCCTCGCAAATCCCGAACTCTCACCTAAACGCACCCACAGTGAGTATACTTGACCCATTTTTGCTTTAACGCACTTTTTGGGTGTTACATGCGTTCCTATATCAAAATCACTTCACAAATCAAACTGTTTATAACACGCGAATAATCTGATTATATATGCTCAATACGTGATGCTAGAAACATGTGACTAGGACTTATTTTCGTTAAATTGCGTCCTTAGCTAGTATGGTACTATAGTGTGGCTTACACCTGACGGGGTCTAGTAAGGATGGACGTGCAAGCCTTCTCACGGTTTAGCATGAGAAATAAGCTTATGTTAATCTGTGTGAAAATGTTTCGGTGTATCATGATATGCAGTTAGATTATCTCGCGAACGGTTTCTCTATTATGCTAGTATTACAAAAACTTGTATGCTCACCTTTACTTAATTATATTGACTTGTATTTTAACGTATATAACAGGTTTAGGAGTTTAGCTTTGGATGCATGGGATTATGCTTAGTTTAGTTATTTTGTTTTGTTTTGTTTTAGTTCCAATTGTAATAAATCTAGGGGATATCGAACTCGGTTGAATTTTATGAGAAATCTCCGTTTTGTAATAATTGTTTAAATGTTACTTTTAATAGTATGGGATATTAAGAAGATTGTGATATGTTAAATGATTGTTATGGAACATCTCGTGAAATCAATTGGTCGCCTAGTGCCACTACCCCGATGATTCCGCCATCGGTTGGGGTGTGACTGATTGGTATCAGAGCACCATAACTTTAGGATAGTAGGTAGAATTGCCATGATTCGACCTAGTAGCATGATTAAGTACCCGATTGACCTATCTATGACTTAAATGTTAAACTACTTGCCATAAATGCTTAAATGTGCCTTTCCTAAGGCTAATACAATAATACACGCTTGGAAAAGCTCGCATCACACCAAACGAGTGATCAAGTCGAGAATAGGTGTGAAAACCGAGAACTCTTGACGAGATCATTCACTCCGCGCATTCTCTCGCATGAGATACCTTCGTTGAGTTAGGAGTGACATCCAAACCTCGACGAAAATCTCCATTTCCATCTAGGAATAAAGTTGCTAAGTTAGGGGTGAAACCCGTATCTTAGTAACTAATTCCGCAGTTCGATTTTCAATCTCGCCAAAGTCTCGGTTATGCCGATGGTTTGGAACACGTATTAACTGGAAGGGTAAACGTCGTTAGCCGCTTGCTGTGAGAACGTTTATCTATTAGGCCAAAGCGTGGGTCCAAATGCAAATGGTAGTCGAATCACTTTGGCGTGTAAAACGTCTCAAAACCCCGGACACTCCCAATTGATTTAAGCCTATATCGTCGATTTACGCATCATCGAGTTTATTACTATTTACGTGTTTAAAATTTGAGAATTTTCGCGTTATTCGATTTCTCGCTTTGATGATTTATCATATCATCGATTTATCGCATTTACGCTCCATCGAATGTATGCACAACTCGCACAGCTCTCGAAATCTAAAACGCTAAATTAATACACCAACCAAACTAATCGCTTAACTCACTTACGCCTATGAGGACGTGTGCCTCATACGCGGTATTATCTCGCTTATCTCACTATTATATATCGCTTATATCTCGCATCTCGTATCGCGCTACGCATTGTTACTATTAGAAGGTGAATACGTGCAAATATGTGCTTACGTGCTTATGTGCTTACGTGTTTATGTGCTTATGTGGATACGTACCTATGTGTTTTTGTACCTTGTATGAATAATTATAATAAATATTTAAACATAACTCTATTATAATCGAATCTCATCTAATCTAAATCCTTCGTGTAGATGTCTTCAATGGGATCGCACACCCGAAGGAATCTCCAGCGCAGCAACGCCGACAAGTGTATTGCCACCATGGTAGCCAAGGAAATGGCTAAGGTCATCCCAGAAATCGTCTCAGAAATCCATGCTGTGAGCAGTAACTCGTTAGTTGACTCGAAAGCTGAGAACCCAAGTCACGGTTCAGCTTCAAAATTTCAAGGCTTGTGCACCTCTCGCCTTCACGGGCAACGATGGACCGACAGCTATGTTCAATTGGTTTGACGCCATAGAGGTCACCTTTAGGAAAAGTGGATGCCCCGATGACCACCGCACAGTGAACGCTACCGGAGTCTTCCATTCCCGTGCTCTTGACTGGTGGACCGCCGAAAAGAATATGCGCGGTAATGATGAAGCCTACAGTCTATCTTGGGAGGAACTCAAGGAAGTGATGTTGAAGGAGTTTTGTCCTCCGCACGAAATGCAAAAGCTCGAGAATGAGTTTTGGGGAATCAAACAGGATGGTCTCGACAATGCTGGATTCACTGCTCGGTTTAAGATTTTGAGCATCATCTGTCCCAGCCAGGTTGATACGACTGAGAAAGCTATCAACAAGTACATCTGTGGTTTACCCTGGTGTGTCGCAAATTTTGTGAAAGTTGCTCGTACTACAACCATCGAGGAAACCTTCATGCTCGCCGCTGAGATCAATGATCAGCGAGTCCAAGATGGGTATTTCAAGAATCATGCGAAAGTTGCCAATCAAGCTATCGTCGAACCAAATGCTGCTACCAAACCACCAAGTGACCCGAAGGGAAAGCGTCAGCGACGCAAGAGAGGAAACCCGAGTAAGAACTATGCTCTCGCCGCTCCAGCAAACCCGCAGCCGCTTCAGTCAGCTGCCCCGAACGCAACTCCCGCTAAGCGTGCGTACACCGGCCCTCACCCACTATGCCCTAAGTGCACTTATCATCATGTGGTGTGTGGAAACTGCCGTTTTTGCACTAACTGCAACATCTATGGCCACTTTACTGTGAGTTGTCGTACCGGCCCACGTCAGCTAGCTCCTCAGGCTCCAGCAGCTCCAGCTTTACCCGCTCCACCTCAAGCCAATCAGTAGCAAGCTCCAAAAGCATGTGTGTGCTATGTGTGTGGTGATCCGAATCATTTCGCCAATGTCTATCCGAATCGTCCTGTCAAGCAAGAGCAGCCAGCACCGCAGCAGCCTCAGCTACAGCAGCAACCACAAGCTGCGCGTGGTAGAGCCTTTAAACCTCAATCACCGCCAGGCCCAGAATGACAACAATGTTGTCAATGGTACGTTTCTCAATGGTATTTATGCTTCATGTTTATTTGATACTGGTGCCGATAATTGTTTTGTATCGTTAGAATTCGAAAAGGTTTTAAAATGTAAGCGCGCTAAACTCCCAAAGACTTTCAATGTGGAAGTCGCCACCGGAAGAACCGTTACTGTTAACTCCGTTTTGCGTGGTTGTAATCTCGATCTCAACAATCATGTCTTCTCGATCAATCTCATACCTATGTAGTTAGGTAGCTTCGATATCATAGTAGGTATGGATTTTCTTCGTGAAAACCATGCTGAAGTTGTATGCTTCAATAAAATGATTCGTTTCCCTCTCTCAAATGGTGATCAACTTCATGTCTATGGTGAAACTCCCTCAAAGAAGTTGATGCTTTTGTCATGTACTCGAGCACACAAATGCTTGCAAAAGCGATGTGTTGCTTTCCTCGCCCACATTGTGAACCCGGAGAAAGAAAAGAAGACTTATAAAGATGTTCCCGTTGTTTGTGAATTTCCTAAAGTCTTTCCCGACGATTTACCCGGTTTACCCCCTACTCGAGATGTTGAATTCCGTATCGATTTAGTTCCCGGAGCTACTCCCGTTGCTAAAGCTCCTTATCGTCTCGCACCATCCGAAATGCGCGAGCTATCAAGCCAACTTCAAGAGCTTCTTGGTAAAGGCTTCATACGCCCGAGCACTTCGCCATGGGGCGCTCCTGTCCTTTTCGTGAAAAAAGAAGGACGGATCATTCCGTATGTGCATCGATTATCGTTAACTTAACAAACTCACAATAAAGAACCGCTACCCTCTTCCTCGTATCGACAATTTATTTGATCAGCTTCAAGGTGCTACTTGTTTTCCCAAGATCGATCTTCGTTCCGGTTATCATCAGTTACGTGTATTGGAAGAAGATCTTTCGAAAACTGCCTTTCGTACCCGTTATGGCTATTTCGAATTCTTGGTCATGCCTTTTGGTCTTACCAATTCACCCGCAGTTTTCATGGATTTGATGAACCGTGTGTGTAAAGCTTTCTTAGATCGTTTCGTCATTGTTTTCATCGATGATATCCTTATCTATTCGAAGTCGATAGATGAACACGCGCGTCATCTACGTTTAGTCCTCGAACTTCTTCGAGGAAATCGCCTTTATGCTAAGTTCTCTAAATGTGAATTCTGGCTCAAGAAGTCCAATTTCTCGGCCACATCGTTAATAGTCAAGGAATTCACGTCGACCCTGCAAAGATTGAAGCCGTCAAGAGTTGGATTACACCGAAGAATGCTTTCGAAATCCGTTCATTCCTTGGATTGGCGGGTTACTACCGTCGATTCATCACCGACTTCTCAAAAATCGCCGTACCGCTTACCGCTTACCGCTTTAACTCATAAAGACAAACCTTTTGTTTGGGATTCTAAACAAGAGGAAGCTTTTCAAATGCTCAAGCGTATGCTATGCAACACTCCCGTACTCGCTTTACCCGACGGAAACGACGATTTCGTTGTTTACTGCGATGCCTCTAATCTTGGTCTTGGTTGTGTCCTCATGCAACGAGACGAGGTTATCGCGTATGCATCTCGACAACTCAAGATCCACGAGAAGAACTACACAACTCACGATCTCGAACTCGGTGCAGTTGTTTTTGCATTAAAGATATGGCGACACTACCATTACGGTACTAAGTGTACGGTCTTCACCGATCATAAGAGCTTACAACATATCTTCAATCAAAAGGAACTGAATATGCGCCAATGCCGATGGGTTGAACTTCTCAACGATTACGATTGTGAGATACGCTACCATCCCGGCAAAGCAAACGTCGTCCCCGATGCTCTAAGTCGAAGAAGCTATGTATATAGTGTTTGTGACTCTCAAGCTTCGAATGATCTCGAAATCACGATTCGCTCCGCTCAATTCGCTTGTTTTAACGAGAATACTTTGGAGGAAGAAATGAAATGTGGTGCCGAAACTCAGCTCGTATCCAAGCCTAATGGTATTTATTACTATCTCGATTGTATTTGGATTCCTACTCGTGATAATCTCCGTGAATTGCTAATGACCGAAGCTCATAAATCTCGATATTCCATTCACCCCGGTGCCGACAAGATGTATCATGACCTTCGTCCCAAGTACTGGTGACCGGGCATGAAAAAGGATATCGCCTTGTACATCTCAAAATGCTTAACTTTCTCGAAAGTTAAAGCCGAACATCAAAGGCCCTCTGGCTTACTCGAGCAACCTGAAATCCCGATGTGGAAGTGGGAGAGTATAGCTATGGACTTTATTACCAAACTTCCCCGCACTTCATCCGGTCACGATAGCATTTGGGTTATCGTTGATCGTCTTACTAAATCCACGCACTTTATTGCTATACGAGAAGACCTTAAGGTCGAACGGTTAGCCCGAATCTATACTGACGAAGTTATATGTCGACACGGTATGCCTCGTGACATCATCTCTGACCGCGACGGTCGTTTTACCTCGCGTCTCTGGGAGACCTTTCAATCCGCTCTCGGTACTACGCTTAATCTAAGTACCGCTTTTCACCCTCAAACCGATGGTCAGACTGAGCGCACGATCCGCACCCTCGAAGACATGCTTCGTGCGTGCATCATAGATTTCGGTGGTAACTGGGATACGCATTTACCTTTAATCGAATTCTCGTACAATAATAGTTATCATACCAGCATTCAAATGGCTCCTTTTGAGGCACTGTATGGAAGAAAATGTCGATCGCCTATTACATGGCACGAGATCGGAGAAGCACAAATCACCGGTCCCGAGCTAATTCAAGAAACGACGGACAAGATCCTCCAAATCAGAGACAATCTCTTGAAAGCTCGGAGTCATCAAAAGAGTTACGCCGATAAACGCCGCAAGCCCCTGCAGTTCGAAGTGGGAGATCACGTTCTCCTAAAGGTTGCACCTTGGAAGGGAGTGGTCCGCTTAGGCAAGAAAGGAAAGTTAGCGCCTCGATACGTTGGTCCCTTTAAGATTCTGGATTGGTAAAGTAGCCTACCATCTCGAATTACCGGAGGAACACAATAATGTACATCCAACTTTCCACGTGTCTTATCTCAAAAAGTGCTTAGCCGAAGAAAATCTCCATGTACCTTTCGAAGATCTGCAAATCAACGAGACTCCCCATTTCGTGGAAAAGCCTGTGGAAATCATGGACTGAGAGACCAAGAAACTCCGACGCTCTCGCATCCCGATCGTGAAAGTCCGATGGGAGGGCAAACGCGGCGCCGAGTTTACTTGGGAATTGGAAAGTGATATGAAGGCCAAGTACCCGCATCTATTTGTTACAGCTACTACTTGAATTTCGTGACGAACTTCCCTAAAGTAGGGGAGACTGTAACAACTCGAAAATTCGATTGTTATCCTTCCATTTTGTTTTTCCGTTTATCTACCTTTGTAATCCCGAGATTCGGTTTATAATAAAGTTTATGTTAAGTAATTATGGTGTTTTATTTGTTATTATCGCATCTAATCGCTTATTAAATCGCATCGCTAATCTCATCGCATCGCGAATCACACTTATTTACGTGGTATTATATTAATGATGTGTTATGTGTGTTATTGGTTATGATTACAATCGCAATCGCAATCGCATCGCTCTCGCACACTCGAATCGCTAAATCACATGATTATATCAACTATAATGCTTAACGCTTCAATTTAACGCTTAATATAACTAACTAATACGAACCGAATAACCAAACGAACACTAAACACGAAACAAACGAAGAAAACCCAACTTTTGGGTCACGTTCGCTCGAACTTGGTGTTACCAAGTTCGGCCGAACTTGACCGGCCCAATTAACCTCTCCCAAACTTCAAGTTCGCTCGAACTTAACCTCACGGAGGTCAAGTTTGGCCGAACTTGACTATTCTTCCATCAGATTCTTACAAGTTCGCGAACTTGCATGAAATTCATGCAAGTTCGGCCGAACTTGGATCCACCAGCTCACCTTTTTGCTTTCTCCTATAAATACCAAGCTCTGTTCTCTCATTTGAACTTGCTGCAAGTTCGCCTAGAGCTCCCGAAACCCTCTGTTTTCTAAGTAAGAATTAAACCAATTTCAACTACAATGATGTTCAACAACGTTTTACAAACGTTTATAACGATTTTGGCACAAGGCATAGCCTTCGTTTTCATCAAAACTCATTCATTTACGAAAATCTTCATCTTTTTCTTCCAAAAATTTCTGTGTTAAGCTTAGATCTACACAATACGAGTTGTTTGGTGTTAGCAGAGGCTTCCCAAACACGAGATCTGCAAGATCTCGGCTTGTAAGTTATAGATCTGGGAAAAACCTTTGATAAACATTAATTTCTACACAAGATACGAACTTTTGATGATGTTTTGTTCATCTTCTGATATGAAACGAAGCATCTATCATTCAAGATCCCAGATCTGGAAGCACAAGGACGCTTATGTCGGTTTACACAAGCCGGATTAACCCGAACGAACCCAGAGTTCGCCCGGATTAGCCCACGCTTTTGTAAAACGCTAAAACTGCTCTAAAAAGACCTCTCTGACCCAAGTTTGCTCAGTAGCACAGGGCTGGAGGTATGAACCCTCGATTTTCCTTAGCAAACAACGCGAAAACGCAAGATTTTGAACCCGAAAACATCAAGTTCGCTAAAGAATCTCCAGCTCACTGGTCAAGTTCGACCGAACTTGCACCCATATGGGTCAAGTTCGACCGAACTTAGGTTAATTTCTCCAAGTTTCTTACAAGTTCGCTCGGACTTGTCTAGTTTCTTAGGAACGATGACAAGTTCGACCGAACTTGTCATCTCAGTAAGGAATTCTTACAAGTTCGCCCGAACTTGACAAGTTTCTCAAAGAAACTCCTCAAGTTCGACCGAACTTGACTCTAAACCCACCAAATTCATGCAAGTTCGCTCGAACTTGCGTCACACAAGTTCGCCCGAACTTGGCTACTGCCCAACCAAGACTTAACCATTTCAGCTTTTCGGAGACTGATGCACTTCCGTTCGCGTATGCAGGCTGATCCGGCGCTCTTCTCAACTCCTCGCAGATCCCGAACTCTCACCTAAACGCACCCACAGTGAGTATACTTGACCCATTTTCGCTTTAACGCACTTTTCGGGTGTTACATGCGTTCCTATATCAAAATCACTTCACAAATCAAACTGTTTATAACACGCGAATAATCTGATTATATATGCTCAATACGTGATGCTAGAAACATGTGACTATGACTTATTTTCGTTAACTTGCCTCCTTAACTAGTATGGTACTATAGTGTGGCTTACACCCGACGGGGTCTAGTTAGGATGGACGCGCAAGTCTTCTCATGGTAGTTAGCATGAGAAATAAGCCTATGTTAATCTGTGTGAAAATGTTTCGGTGTATCATGATATGCAGTTAGATTATCTTGCGAACGGTTTTCTCTATTATGCTAGTATTACAAAAACTCGTATGCTCACCTTCACTTAATTGTATTGACTTGTATTTTAACGTATTTAACAGGTTGAGGAATTTAGCTTTGGATGCATGGGATTATGCTTAGTTTAGTTATTTTGTTTTGTTTTGTTTTAGCTCCAAGTGTAATAAATCTAGGGGATATCGAACCCGGTTGAATTTTATGAGAAATCTCCGTTTTGTAATAATTGTTTAAATGTTACGTTTAATAGTATGGGATATTAAGCAGATTGTGATGTGTTAAATGATTGTTATGAAACATCTCGTGAAATCAATCTGGTCGCCTAGTGCCACTACCCCGATGATTCCGCCATCGGTTGGAGTGTGACACCCGCGACCCCCACTTCCGGGGTATGGGTCGGGGGTCACGACAGTTTTTGTCCGGTTTCAGGCATTAATTGGTTCCGCTTTCGATTCCAGGTATTGAGATCAAAATACATACTCTATCTATACCCTACGGGTGTGGTCCGTTCCACGGGTATAGAATACCCAGTATTAAAAAAACCAATGCCGAGTTGTTTTACCGGGTACGGTTTTTTTTGTGCATCTCTAGACACAGCCTTGTTCGTGTTCGTTTCTTAAGGAAATAATGTTTTCACGAACACTTATCGAACGAGATTTTTTATTCGTGTTCGTTTATTTAGGGATTTGAAGGGGTTCGTGTTCATTTGTGTTTGTTCGTTAATTTTAGGTACCATACAAAGCAAGCACAAACGAACACACAAGAATGTTCATGAAAACAGGCAAACACTAATGAAGGCAAACAAACACGAATAAGCGTTCATTAATATAAACAGACACCCCTATCTTGTACTGAGAATGACAAAGAGCACAAGCGCAAAAACCCTAAATCGGAGAATAGAATGAGAGTGGGACCATAGTCGCATCGCGTCTGCTTGGAATGAGAGCGGGAACGGCAATTTTTAACTAAGGTTTCCAGCAAGTAAGGAGTTACACTAATACGTAGTACACCTATATTTAATAAATGGTTTATTAGTGCGAATTTTAAAGTACAAAAATAAAAAATAAAAGTTAAAAATCTTAATAAACTATCGAACGCAAACAAACATAAACGAAGACGTTAACCAACATAAATGAAGAACGCGACCCCTATTCATGACCCTATTCATGATTGTTCATTTAACTATACCAACGAAATTTCTTGTTCGTTTTCGTTCACTTATTAAACGAACCAACACAAACAAACTTCCCGTCATACGATTCACAAACTGTTTGTTGAACATTTAGTTTGTTTGCAACCCTAACCAATATGTTACTGAACATGTAAAGCATTATGTTCTTTTTTTCAAAAATAGTAACGTTATTACGTTAATATTGTTTTTATATATTATCATCAGCAGGACTTTCAACTTTAATTGCTCAAATATATATACACCTCTTCAGTTGGGTGTTACTGTCGTTGATAATAAATCCACTAATATGTCTAAACACGATTAAACTAAGTTCATCAAGTCTCGTCCAAGCTTTCCATCGACATGTTTTAACCATCTTTTGTAAGCTAGCACTTGATTACTTGGGTTATTTTCCACCGGTTTTCTCTAAAATCAAAGATCATAACCAGATCGAACATAGGTAGTTGATCAGGACGGTTATGCTTTACGCTAGCCAGTCCCTACTTTTCCCCTATCTCATTGGTTAATTTCATAAGCAAATGGGTCTTACAAAGGGGCGAGATTATGTTAAGGTAGTGTATATGCCGCCGAGAATACAAGAGACACAACGTAAGGTACAACATCAAAAAAAGATTAGCAAGCAATCAGTCTTCCTCAAGGTTGATGGAGTCTTTGAACTTACCATACAAAATCTTCTTCAATTCGGCCATCTGAGCAAGTATTGATTCCTTCTCTTCCTCCAGTTTTTCCAAGCGTTTGGTAGTTTCCTGTTGCATTTTCTCAATCCGGATCTCGACTTCCATCTTTTGGTACATGAGCAAAAACCTCGCCTATTTGGAACCTCACCACCTCTTCATCAGTTAAAATCAATTCATTGCTTGCATCCTCAATGTTCTCATTCGCTTCCTGTCGGAACACCAATTATGTCAAATTCAACAACCAATTTCTATCTATATATAGGAGCATGTTTGTTTCAGAAAATACGACCCTATGGAGAGAGAGAGAGAGAGAGAGAGAGAGATGTATTTTGTACATGGTGCATAAAAGATTATCAGATGTATCATGTATGGTAGAGAGAAAAGGTGGTGATCATATAACCAACCGTCTTGTGTATCACCTTCAAAGCAATAGATACAAATGCATTATACAATTCTCACGGTTCCCAAAATAATATTGATCTAAATGAACGCCCCCCGTTTCTCTATATATAATAAATATGATTATTAAGTATGACAATTTCAAATTCGATTTTGGTTGTTTTTTACTATTATGTTCAAAACTTAAATGGCTAAACTAACATTAACAAAAATGGAAACCGGCCAAAGGCATAATTTTTAATGCCTAAAATCTTTTAAATCAATTTACTCAAAAATTAATATACCATTCAAAATAAAAAAGTTCTTGTGATCAAGTTAAGATGCGATAATTGTTTGTAATAAAATGAGTTAATTACACACATGGACCATGTGGTTTATAGCTAGTTTGGCCTTGGGGTACTAGCTTTTTTCATAACGGGTTCAGGTTTCATAGTTTCAATTTACTAACACCTTTGAGTACTAACACCAAACTTCGTTAATTTTTATGCTAATTTCAGTAAAATGACTAAAATACCCTTCCATTTTAAAAGGACCATTAATGTCATTACTCTATTTCTAAAATGGAAGGTCCTTTTAAAATGGAAGGGTATTTTAGTCATTTTACTGAAACTTAACATAAAAATTAACTAAGTTTGGTGTTAGTACCCAAAGGAATTACGAAATTAAAACCATGAAACCTGAACCTGTTAAAAAAAGTTAGTACCGAAAGGCGAAACTAGCTATAAACCACAGGGTCCATCTGTGTAATTAACTCTAATAAAATTACAAAAACCTTACTTATTTTAAGCAGAACCCATATTGACCCATTACCCAACTTGCTCATTTTGCCACATCTACTAAACAATAATTTCTTTTTGAAGAGAATCAAGCTCTTGGTTTTCCATTTTTCATAAATCTTTAATCGGTTCTCATGTCCAATCCCGCACAAGCTATTAAAATGCACACGACATTAGGTTTAGTGTAATTATTTGCTTTCTAAGTATTAAAGAAAGACACTATTTCAAATTCAAGAAGAAAACCAACAACAAATTGTGACAAGTATGGTGGATGTTCACTTGATCAGGCATAATGTATGGATATGGAATAAAGACACCTACAACTAAGTAATGACATAGAAATTCATCAGCATATAACACCCGATTTGGCTACTCCGTGATACATAAACAAACTTTCCAGATTAGTAGCGATAAACAACATCAGTTTTTGAGCTAGAAATAACTTATTTACACGAAGGAAAGCGGGATGTGATGTGCATATTCGTTGTGATCTAAGGCCCATCATTATTTGTGCATTTCTTTGTCTCCTACATTTTTTAATGAGCAGATTGTTGTTAACTTCATTTTCATTCACAACCTTACAGTAGCATAAAAAAGCACATATAGAATGTTGACAATTATATTATAGTAGTTCTAATCTAAGAAACTACAAAGGTACCTTGGCAATCTTTATTTCATCTTCAAGTTCGTGAAAGCGGTTGTTGAGTCTCCCAAATTTGTTGATGTTCTGCTGATCCTCCCATATCACTTCAATTTCAGAGCCACCAGCCTTTCATTTTCATTAAAATTGAAAGTCAGGTAAAAAAAGGAGAAAAGTCAAAAAAAAATTGAAATATAATATAATGCATTGTATGGTATCTGCCGGAAACTAAAAAATAAAAAGATATATAAAGAGAAAAGTAATTAAGGATCTCACCTGTTGCATGATTGATACTGGGAGATTATGCTTCAAGAGACAAGAAAAGGTTCCAGCTAAATTATGTGCACCGTACTGCATAAAGCATCCATGGCAGTATGTATAAGTGTTAAGTTAAAATCCTTCCACCAACCTTCATACTTCTATGAAACTATTTACACATTTTATTACAAACTTGATTATAAAGTATCTTGGTTTGAAAAAATCGCGAGGCATGCGCATGACATACGCGAGGCACACATCTAAATACAACCAAATAAGCTTTATTTACAACCAGAAACTGCATATCTATTCATTTGTCTTTTACATATAAACCTCCTACATACCCTAAATTTAACCGACTTTGAGGGAGGACTACATGCGGTGCGCCTTCATTCCCCTGATACGTTTAAACCAAGTAAAGTACACAAGAAGAATCCAGTTAAATGTTAACAAAAGTCCCAAACAAACTCAATTCATGATCATGATCCACTGAAATCACAGTGGACTCTTTAAACTACAATCAATCTTACACTCTGATCTACCAATAAAGCTAATGTTATCTTACAAAATCAGATGGATAATGGCATCTACATTAGAGTTTTATAAGTTTAGCCTATGAACAACCTATGAAATTCTAACAAAAAAAAACACTAATTTCTATCAAGGTGGATTCATTGTATGTTAGAACACACACAACGATAGAGAAGTCAAATGATTCAATGAAATAAAGTGATACCGATTCACAATACGAAATTATAATAGAGAACAGTAACACAGAAACGAAATCAGAATTGAAAATTTGATGAAACGAACTCATGATGATTGAATTGGTAAACAAAAACGGCATACATTGCGTTGTTACCGAATATCGCCGTTCCAGGAGCAGAGTGGAAGGATGATCAAGGGTTTTGACGATTTATTTGTCTTTTATAACCCACCGGTGTTACTATTTACACCCAACCTTTTGCTATTTATATTTTATCAGTGACATTAATAAATTTAAATTCGTGTTTTTATTTTATAACTTTGGATATATAATGTTTTATTACACCAAGTGATGTGAAATTAATAAATTTAAATTTGTGTTTTTCTTTTATAACTTTGGATATATAATGTTTAAAAAAAGAACATTGTTTTGCGATATACTTATTTTTATCTACGTGTTGACATAAATTTTATAAAAAACGGAGTCGTATCAAATATAACATTTTATAAGTCGCTATAAAATTTTATATTCCGTTTCTTATAAAATTTATATCAAAACGTAGATAAAAATAAAACACAGTAGAAATCCTATTCATTTTTTATTAAAACATTATATATCAGAAGTTATAAAAAAAAAACACAAATTTGATTTTGTTAGTGTCACATCACTTTGTATAAATAGCAAAAAGTTGGGTGTGAATAGAATCACCCCTAATTTTAATAGGTTTAAAATATTTTGAGTAAAGTTTTATTTTGCCCCTGTGGTTTGGCCTAGATGTCTATTTTACTCTAATAGTTTTAATTTGATTCTTTTTGCTCCTTTTGGTTTCTTAATTGGTTCAATCTTTTCTCTTACGCTCACACATTTAAAATTAATTTTTTTTATAAGGGCAAACAAGTCTTTTTGTGTAGGGTGTATGGTGTAGGTTTAAATTGCTTAATTATATTAGTTAATTTTTGTCATAAACTCTAATTACATATACAATTTGTATAAGTAAAAACGGGGTATACTCATTTACCTTAATCTGATTTCCAATTAAAATGTGCAAATTTAAGTATGTAAATCTATTTATACGCATACTTAGCGCAAAGTGTCCTATTAAATAGATTTTTATGGTAAATGAATACCCATTTTTCTGTATTTAATTTCCTTTTTAAGATATGTAAATTTAAATATGCAAATCTTTTTATATGGAAAATCTATTTGATACAAATTTGTATGACAATGTTTAGTTGGTAATAGCTGAAAAGGTGATATGTACTTAAGAAAATTGATTTTTCACATATAAAATTTAATAACAAATAATAATTAATATTATGCATTAACATACAAACTAATGTGTTAGTTGGTGTAAATGAATTTATTTATTCGTATATGAAGTTTTGGATAAAACAATCTGATTAAATAATCATATAACACTAAAAAACACATTAATTATTGTATATTAATGTATAATATTAACTGTTTTTGTCATTATATTTTATAATGTGAAAAATATTTTCTTGAGTACATATCATCTTTTCAGCTAGTATCAACTACACACACCAAAAAACACATTAGTTATTGTATGTTAATGTATAATATTAATTGTTATTTTTATTAGATTTTATAATGTGAAAAATATTTTCTTGAGTACATATCACATTTTCAACTAGTACCAACTACACATTGTCATACAAATTTGCATCAAATAGATTTGCCATATAAAAAGTATATAAAAGGATTTACATATTAAAAGTGCATATCTTAAAAGGAAATTATATAAAGAAAAATGAGTAATTATTTACCATAAAAATCTATTTAACATGATTCTTTGCGCTAAATATGCGTATAAAAATATTTACATACTTAAATTTGCATATTTTAATTGGAAATTAGATTAAGGTAAATGGGTATACCTCGTTTTTACGTATACAAATTGTATATGTAATTATAGTTTATGAAAAATTAACTAATATAATTAAGTAATTTAAACCTACACCATACACTCTATGCAAAAAGACTTGTTTGCCCTTATAAAAAAATTAATTTTAAGGGTGTGAGTGTAAGGGAATATATCGAACCAATTAAGAAACCACAAGGAGTAAAAAAATCAATTTGAAACTATTTGAGCAAAATAGACATCTGGACCAAAACACATGGAGCAAAATAAAACTTTACTCTATTATTTTTAGTCAAATTTATATATCTATACTATAGGTTTAAAATATTTTTGTTTTGCGCTTATTAATTTTAGTCAAATTTATTTATCTATACTATAGTATAATGCATGAGTGTTGAGTATTTTAAAATACCAAAAAAAAGAAGAATTTTTTATCTTTTAATTTATAAATACACCCCTAAATTGAGGGTAAATTGGCATTTTAAACAATAATTATAATTTAGTCCCCCATCTTATTATACTTGAATCCCTGAGTTGTAACATAATTATAGGTAATTAGCTACATTTTTTCCCTCCACAACAAACTTATAATTCTTTTATGTATTCTTGTTATATCTTATAAAGTATAATGTTTTAAAAGCATCCAAAAGTATCATGGTGGCCTACTCATTTTTGGCGACGTTTCGATAGTTGTATTGGTCAGTATTGACGTATGGATTAAAAGGTACAATTAGATGATGCCTTAGTATACAAGTGATTAAAGTACAACGTACTTAGTCATTATCCCAGAATGTTCATCACTACAGAATGTCAGTTGATTAAATATTGACAAATTAATCCTCTCATATATAATACACTCTAATTTATCATCTTTAACAAATTATAGATAATTAGTTAGTAGATACATTTATCCTCTTATAAAAAAATAACTCCACCCACGAATTTTAAACGGACATAACTTTTTGGTAAGTGGATATATTTTTTTAAATTACACCACATCAACGAGTATTTTATTTTCTTTAATTTAATTATAATATTGCTATAGTATTTTTTTAGTTAAAATAGTTGACATGTTACGTGATTAACAGTGTCGAAGGGTGATAATAACTGAATCGTTAACCCGAATCGAACTAAAATCAACAAAAACTGAATTAACTAAAAACGGATTGATCGAAACCCAATTAATTATCAAAATTTTTTGTACCCTCGTTTAACCAAAATTAACTGAACCGAACCATTTATATTTTTGTATATTTTTAGCTTTCATACCTTCAGTTCATGTACTTCATATCTATACCCCCATTTTATGTATTTATATCTCCATTTCATGTACATATACACCCATTTCATGTATTTATACCTAAATTTCATGTTCATCTAATCAAAAGTTTTAGTTCAAGTTTGGTTTTGGCTATAAAATGATATTAAATAAAAAGTAAATTACACAAATTGTCCTCTATTTATGTACTAAATTGTACGCTTTGTCCTTTGTCTTTAAAAAGCATACAACATGTACTTTAGTTCTACGTTTTGCACGATTTTTCTCCTTTAAACTAAACAATGGTAACTTTTGAGTTAATTTTGGTAAAATGATCTTTTTACCCAAAGGACATAATCTGAATTTTAATTATAAAGTACATAACATGTAATTTATTATTTTCTTTTATTCTTTTCTTTCTTTTGATTGTATTAAATTTATCACTATTAATGTATCGATTACTTTAAAATTTTCTTACATTATATATATATATATATATATATTAACACTTCTTTAATAAAAATACATGTTTTTATAATTTTTTTATTTTTTGTTTTTGGATTAAATTATTTACTTTTTTATTTTACAAATAATTTGTTTTATACTATGTTTTTATATAAACTGTTGATGTGATCGATTTTATCACTTTTACAATTATTATATGTAATTCGAACAAAATTTACACCAGCAAATCAGTTGCATGTTACAACGGGTCGTTTAAACATAGATAAAAAAACATGTTGTAATGTTGTATTTTGAGATGAGCGTCCATCATACATTTTATAACACATCTAAAATAACCAGTTGCTTCAAAAATGTCGTTACAAAATTTCAAAATTTTATAAAACATCATAGTTTAAACCAACCCATAGTAACGTGCGTCCAACATGCTTATTTTTCTCATAGTTTGGGTAAATTTCGTTCGAATATCATGTAATAATTGTAAAAGTGATAAAAAAATAACTCGATCACACCGGTTTATGTAGAAACTTAGTATAAAATATTACATTATTAGTAAAATAAAAAAAGTAAATAACTTAATTAAACAAATGAAAATAAATAAACTATAAAAACATATACTTTTATTAAAAAATGTTAATTAATGAATAAATTATAAGTAACCGATAAAACAATAGTGATAATTTTAATAAAATAAAAAGAAAATAGTGATAAATTTATTAAAATAGAAGAACTTAAGTAGTTAACGGTTATGTCCTATATAAATAAACTTTAGATTATGTCATTTAGGAAAATGGTCATTTTACCTTAAAGTAAAGTTAACTGAAAAGTTAACATCAATTAGCTTAAAGGACGAAGAGCGTGCAAAACGTAAAATAAAGGATATGTTGCGTGCTTTTTAAAGACAAAGGACAAAGAGTGCAACAAAGTACATAAATAAAGGACAATTTGTTTAATTTACTCTTATTTCAATCAAACCAAAAATCGGCAATAAGACTGAATAAACCAAACCATTTAACTGAAACATATTGGTTAATAATTTGTAACGCTTCGTATTTCTATACTTTCCGTATTTAGAAAGTGTATTAGTATTTCTATTTATGGAAACTTGTAATCATATCGCATTCGTATTTAAATTCCAACTTTGTAATCCGAGACTTTGATCGTAATGAAATTCATATTTATTATATGCTTGTTATGCTTACAATTCAAACTTTTATACGCAACTGATACTTATTATACGTGCAAACATTCGTGCATACACCCTTGATACTCGAATTATACTTAAACATGTTTCATATACTTGAAAATATGTTAAAATATGAAGTTTATGCATGAAATGATAGTTGTAGGAAGTTTAGGCGCTAATGTATGAATTATCAAACTTCAGCCGCACAAGGTAGCGCCGCGTCACGCGATGCCTATACCATTTAAGTATCGCGTAACACGACGGGCCTGAATCCGCAGACGGGTTTTTCCTTGCTGCAGATTGGCCAACCTTCCCACCTCCATTCTAACCCAATCACTTCTAATCTTCATTAAAAACCAAAACCGTACTTAACCATTATAAAACCAAGCCTCCATACAACCATTTTCACTTTCCAAACTCATCTACACTCTCAAAACATCCTCAAATCACTGAAATTCCAAGTTCTGGACAGAATCATCCAAGTTGCATAAGTGAGTTCAAACTCACTTCTCTTCCATTTTTCATCACTTCTTCTTCCTCTACAAAGCTTGGAACACCTCTAGGAGTGTTTCCAAGGTTTTCCATGGCAAACCAAGGTGGAACATCACCATTTTTGTCACACCCCGACCCGCAGCAGAAAAGGTGATCGAGGCATGATTGGGTTATCATCAAAGCTCATGACATTTATTTTAACGTTTCATATTCATTAACACAATTTAATGGAAATTTACAAACATAATTACATCATGACCTAAACATCAATCTAAGCTTCTTTGTTTTCTTCTAAGGCATTTCCTATGTTTTCCTTGCTTCATCCTGTTCACCTGTGTCATGTGTAAAAAGGTTTTTGGGTCAACAAAAAGTTGGCGAGTGAATCCTATGGAAAACATTTGAACAAGTTTATTTAATTGATTATGAAATAAAGTGCACAACCACACATGAGTAAAAATAGATGTAAACTTATTCATCAGTCAATTTAATATTAAACAATACACACATGAACAACAATGGATCGTTTAGAGGCACGCGTTGCTCAACTCGTCTCTCATGAGGAACTGATGGGCCTAATGAATGAATTGCATAAACATGATAATATGAAAGACATAACTACAAACAATATAAACTCAATAATACACACATGAACAATAATGGATTGGTTTTGAGGCACGCGTTGCTCAACTCGTCTACCACGAGAAACTGATGGGCTTAATGAATGAATTTCATATAAGTTGACAAAGTGAAATACATAATCACAACAATATAAACAATCTAAGTTTAGATCACGATATGGTATGGCACAAGTTTAAATAAACGAGTTAATTATTTTGTGACACATGACACACCCCAAAACGTGTAATTAAAAAGGGGGAGTTGTAAGATTCACTCACAGTGGGTGCGTTCGGTTGATGATGTTGAATGCACGCGAAGTGGTTTTAACCACGAGTGAAATTAACCTAGATAATGGCATAAGGTTTCGGTAAGTAAACGGATTTTATTAATCCATTTTAGTAGGATTGTTGGGTGTATTTTTGTGAATTTAAGGCTATTTTCTAACCTTAAAAATGTTATTTTTAAGTATTTTTAATTCATTTTTAATTAAAATAAATAAATAAAAATAATAAAAAAAGTTGACTTTTTTGACCGTTGACCGTTGACCATTGACCATTGACTGTTTGACTTTGACCGGTTCGTATGCCTGTAAGTGTGCGCTGAGTGAGGCTCGAACCCGAGACCTCCCGTACGCGTGCACGCAGCTCTACCAACTGAGCTACGTGTCTAACCCGAAATATTTTTGTTTTTAATTATATTTATATATTAATTAGGTTAATCCGAAAATCAATTTATTTCTAAAAAGATTTTACTGAATCGGACCGGTGCGCTCCACAGGTCTCGAACCCGGGACCTGTGGGTTGAGTTAACACATAGTCCACCGCTGGACTGTGTGTCTAACTTGTTAAATAATCCGATTTATATTATACTTATGAACAAACTTCGTTATTTCATTTTTGCCTTATTTTAAAAAGTTAGATAATTGTCCGAATCGGTGCAGTAGACCGGACTCGAACTCGTGACGTGTGATTAAACATTCACACAGTCCACCACTGGACTGTGTGTCTAACTTGGTTATTATTCGGTTATTAATAAACTTAACATGTACAGCGGTGACTCCGGTTCGGTTAACAAAAAAGACATTTTTAATAAGGCAAGCATGCGTGGAACAAGATTCGAACTCGAGACGTTTACGTGTTTAATGTGCACACAGTCCACCGCTGGACTGTGTGTCTAACCCGAGTTATATCTTGAATTAAATTAAACTTATATGTTACCGAAACTTCGTCTTCTTCGTCAGTTTTAACCAGAAACGATGACTGACTGGTTCGAAGTTTTATTCATGTTTGTTAGTGTGTTTCAGTTAATTACAGGTGAGATATAAATAAAAAGAAAGAAAAATTAGGCGTAAGGTATACCGACTGGACTCCTCTGTTTCTCCGGCAGAACTCCGGCGACAGCAAAAGATTCCGGCGTCGTGTGTCTTGTAGCAGAGAGTCTTCAGCAAGCTTGAAAAGGATGTGGGTGACTTCGGTATAAGCTCAGGGGGTTCAGTAAGGCTCAGAAATGAAGGGTTCGGTTTTCCGGCGAGGTACGGAAATTTTCCGGCGAATGGAATTACGTCGGGTAAAGGTGCGGTTTTGAGCGAAAAAGCTTGCAGAGGTTCGAGGAGGTATTTATAAGGCAGGTTATCGATGAATGTGGTCCAATTTCCGACTTGATTCAAAGTCATTACGTTTTCCGGCGGTTATAGCTTGTTGTCGCGGGTTCAGGCGTCGGTTATAACCGATGTGGGTTTAAATGTTTACGTTAAGACTTGAAGAAACCGTCCAATCTCGCGAGATCGCCGGGATTTCCGACGACTGAAATTTGGGCGCCGGTTTTGAATTCGGAAAAACATGTTATGAATTAATTGATTCTAATAATTAACAAGAAACACTAGTGGCGCAGTGGTTGGAGAGTTGAGTGTTAAGTCGTTGACCCGGCTGACTGACCCGGGTTCGAAACCCGGCAGAAACATTTAATTTATATTTCATTATTTTTAACAATTTTTCAAAAACAAATTATATATTCCAATATAATAATTAATTATGTATCGTTTAAAATTAATTTGGGCATTAAATACGCACGAAATTTTAAACTGATTGTTCGGTTAATAAACGGAGCGGGTTTGGTAAAATCCGTTTTTGACGGATGTTACAATTTTGAGGTCCAAACTTTCTGTTTTGGAAGAATACTTTATAAACTTTCATTAAACTTATGTTTTCTCATGCAAACTTGTGCTTCCTATGCTACTAATCAAGTCTATGGTTAGTAAGCTTGGCCAAGATTTTTCCATACAAATCAGAGGTGTAAATTACCCTTTAAACTTTCTGTTTTTGATAGGGTGTTCAACCCACAAGTGATGAAATCATCCAAGATTGTCATGATTCTTTGACAAGACTTGTGTTTTGGTATAGGTGTGAATACATGGAGGCCTTGGCTATCCAACTTTCATTCCACCACCTCACTTGATGATTTCATCTTGCTATCCTAAGTGGTTTGCTAGACCTAAAAAGTGACTTAACTCCATTTAATCGCCGACACTTAGTTAACTCTTTCCATGTCAGAAATGGCTCACCCGGGTTAATGATTGCTTGGCTACTTGGTATAGTAAGAAATTGTATATTTCTTTTCTCATTCATAACCATCCGAATCGTCCTTGTGATGATTTGTGTATTGGTGAATCATACAATGAGGTTAAACCTCCATGCTTGACTTATATGACATCTATGATACTTATGATAGACTTAGCTTAGAACTATATTATATAAACTATATATACATATACATATATGTATGAATACATAACCGAAACCTTGATGTTAATCAACATGGTTACTTGTGATAGTAGTAAGTTATATTGTCCAAGACTTGAGCCTCTCGTTACGATTCTAATGGGCATTTCGACCCATGAAACCACATCAACCTATACGGGACTTATAGTGTCAAAAACGAGTGTTTAAGTCTAGATAATCACTTTTGAATACATACTTTTGCATACTTTACATTTCTGAATCCAAATCTTCTGTTATCATTTCGAATACTCACACGCCTTCATTTACCCCATGTAGGGTAATCTCGGCGTTCCATCCTCAAACTCTTCACGAAATTTCCAAAGGAAAGCTTTGCAAAACCATGAGTATACTCGATCCATTTTCCGTTTATACACTTTGGGTGCAACATGTACAATTAACAAATCACGCGTCACATTTAAAGTTGTTACAATCACACTCTATCCATGTAAACATGATACTTGTATTATTCTTGTTATCACATGCTATGTATACTTGTGTCTATATGCTCATTAACTTTGCTAGCCTCCCTTAACATGTATAGCGTTATAGGATTAACGCACCACCCGTATTCTTGTGGTATTGTTAAGTAAACTATTTGACACCTTGTCATTCTGTGGCAATGGTATTGCGTTATACTTTGGTTTGACGTATAGTTAACACATGTTAGTATGATAGTAACATAATATGAAAATTACCATATTGGATATGAGACAACTTTTTCACTATAATGCTATGTAATAAAACTTGTATGCTCGCCAAGCTTTTGTTGATTATTATTTTTATGCATGTTGCAGGAAACTAGTTGATTGATGATGGAAGAAACATATTTAGGGTGGATTAGAAACACACATAGATTCAAACTTATGTATTTTGTTTCATGTTGTTATGTTACTTGAAACTTATTGTACTTCTATTTCCGAAACTATGTACTTGAGGGTCCGTTGTATGGATCGTTCTGGTCCTAATTTGGCAAACCTAAGGTTAACGTGCGCAATCCGTTTGCATAGGCGGCATTGTAGACAAGTTTGTTACTGATTAACGCCGTTTCATTGATTAGTAGACGTTACAGATCCTGGAAATACTTAGACAGGGCTTCGCCGTCCAGTTGACAAAATTCTGAATCTTACAAATGAAATGACAAGACATCTATATATAGGATGACAAGTTCGCTTGAACTATGTCATGGACAAGTTTGGGCGAACTTGTCCTAGCCATGACAAGTTCGGGCGACTTGTCCTAGCTATGACAAGTTCGGGCGAACTTGTCCCTAGACATACATAAACTTCGACATTTCGCTCCTAAATAACAGACTCGAGTTTATACGATGACGTAGGAAATAGACGTATGCATCAATAGACTCCCCCTTGGATGTTGCCGTAGTCATCATTCTTCAATTAAGTTCATGAGTCTTTAATGTTCTCTTGATCTTTATTTCTTGAATAACTTTAACTTCATTGATCTTCATAGCATCTACAATCCTTTTCTCTTTTCTTCCTGAGCTTGTATTGATAAAACTTCCATCACCATGCTCTCCCTTGCTTTGAGCTTTCTGGGATCTTCAATCAACGTGTTTTATCCAGCTCCCCTTTAAAAACAACTTCCTGTTTTAAAGTTCCTCAAACATTCAAATAAAACAGTTAATCAAGTCCAAATTAATGACCTTGAATATCTGATTTATGTATCAAGTTCAACTTATGTTCTTGATTAAACGTTTTGACACTAAACTGATGCATTCACTCCAATGTAAGTTTCAACTTAATGAACTTTTAAACTTTTTAAGAACTATCTCAACTTTTAGATTTTGTTCAACAACTTTAGACTTTGAAAAATCAGCTTTTCATCATTAGTGGTCGAAACTAAAAGATAATATAATCTTTTTGTTTTATGTAATTTTTCTTTTGAAAATTTTCAGAATTTTTAAAACTTTGTTTTTCTTTTTTGTTTTTGTTCTCCATTCTGCTTAGAAGGCTTATGCGTTGAGGATTCACCTTTCTCAGTAGATTGTAGAACAGTTTCTTGAAATTTTTCTTTTAGTTTTAAAAATATTTCATGTTATTATTTTTAGCTCTTTCATCATCGGTATCATCATCACAATCCTCAATTATGACATTGTCATAATTTGTGACTTTATCACTTATTGAAATTTCCTTTTTATTCTCATTGATCGGTTTTGTACATATCTGATCTAGAATCAATGACGAGGTCACATAATCTTTCAATTTCTTTTCTAAATCAACAGCTTTATTTTTAGCAATCTCAACTTCATTTTAAAGTTGAGTTATTTTCTCAAGATGAGAATTTATTGTTTTTTGATTTTCAATACTAATATTTTCAAAAACAAATTTTTCATTTTCTAAAATTTTTATTTTATTTTCAAAATTCTTTTCATTTTCTTTTAACTTTTTATTTTTTAATGTCAAACTTTTCACATCTTTCAAAAGTTTGACAATATCAGATCTGGATTTTTCACACTTTGAGCACACAGATTTAGAACTTGAAGCTTCATTTGTTGATGTACATGAATCTTTGGCTTCACATTTCTTCACCATTATACTCCTTTTGCTCTTAATCTGATCATTTGAACTTTGCGTTTCCAGCTTTCCTTGATCACTCACTAAACCTGCAGAAGATTGACAAACTTCAGAATTATTATCCTTCTTTAGTTTTAACACTTTCATATTCTCAATTATAGGAACGTGATCTCAAATGTCGCTAATAAATGTATAAAGATAATTTATGGTAAATCGACATTTCTTTCTTGATTCATTCACGAAATCATTCCATTCTGATGGTAATGCATTTTCTAATTTCGAAAACTTATCTTCAAGACTGATATAACATCCATCAGAACGGTCTAAATAGCTATGCATGACATTAAAACGTTTTATTATCTAAAACACCGATTCATCCTTTTTGCATTTAAACATTTCAAATCTTTCTTTCCAAATGATCAAACGTTGATCATGATTCAAATCAGAAGACAATTCTTCCCAATTATTCATTTTTTCAAAATTAATATTTCTCATTTCCGAAGAAAATTTCAGTTTTCAAAAGTTTTATGCAAAATTTGACCTTTTAATCGACAATTTTAACGTATCGGGTCGCTAAAAACGTTTAAAATTTTTCCGAAAACGGTTTTTACCTGATTAGAGCTTTAAACTTGTCTCGTCGATACGAATCTAATGATATATAATGTCCGAGAGGTTTTCATGAATTTTCATGCCTTTTGTAGAAACCTTTTGTACATGTTCGGGCGAACTTGTAACAGCTACTTAACAAGTTTGGGCGAACTTGTTAGAAGAATTCAGAAAGTTTCACTTTGAAACAAGTTCGGGCGAACTTGTGTGAAAATTCAAGAGAAACAGCAAGTTCGGGCGAACTTGTAAAGAATTTCAACAAATTTTGATCAAGTTCGGGCGAACTTGATTAAACTTGAAGAAAAACAACTAAGTTCGAGCGGACTTGAGTGAAAATCTTTGAAAAGTCAATCAAGTTCGGGCGAAATTGATGAAAAATCACTCAAAAAGTAAATTTTTCAGTCAAGTTCGAGCGAACTTGATGATAAGTTCGAGCGAACATGTGTTTTCAAACATGGTTTTTTTCAAATTTTCGACATGAATTCGTTTGTTTTAAGCTCTGATCTTTTCAAGGGTTTAGTATTATGGATTTTACGTATTATACTTGAAAATCAGTCCATTTTGTCCGTGAAATGTCCAAGAAAAGTTTAAAAATGAAAGAAATGAGTAGAGGATGTGAAGTTCTATGTCCAATATCTTCAAATTAGGCCAATCCTGCTCTGATACAAATTGAGGGTCCGTTGTACGGATCGTTCTGGTCCTAATTTGGCAAACCTAAGGTAAACGTGCGGAATCCGTTTGCATAGGCGACACTGTAGACAAGTTTGTTTCTGATTAACACGAACTTGTCCCTAGACATACATAAACTTCGACATTTCGCTCCTAAATACAGACTCGACTTTATACGATGACGTACGCAACAGGCATATGTATCAACAGTACTTGTCCTTTTTGGTATCAATGAAATCGAATTACTTAAATATTATCACAAATAGTGTTATGAAGTCTTTTGTAATCTTGTTTTCGTCCCGCCCCAATGTTTCCGCCATCAGTTGGGGTGTGACATAAATAGTCTAATCGATGACCTCGATTTCAGTTCAGAATAATAATCTGATCAACCGAACAACGCACATTGTGGCAATCTCTGTGTTTCCTGCCGCATCCCGCGCACACACATCGGTCATTAACCAAAATTGGTTATCAAGGAGCAATAACTAAATAGTTAACCTAAACCAAACCGAAAACAGACAAAATCAAACTGGAATCAACAAAAAACTGAATTAACTAAAAACTGAAAACCGAATTAACCAAAAACAAGTTATCAATTTTTGTACTCTTGTTTAACCAAAATTAGCTAAACTGAACCGAATCATTCATATTTTTATATATTTCTAGCTTTTATACCTCCAGTTCATATATTTCGTATTTTAAATCTCCATTTCATATATTCATACTTTCGTTTCATAGGTTTATATATTAATTTGATACATTTCTAAGCAAAAGTTTTAGCCCAAGTTTTGTTTTGCTATTAACTGAAATTCAATGGACCAAACCAAAAACCGTCAATCTAACCGAATTGACCGAAGTGATTAACCAAAAACTGATTGGTGGTTAATAAAATAGGCTAACGGATGACTTTGGTTTTGGCTTCGGTTGAGGATAATAACCGAACCGACTGAACCATGCATAGCACAATAAAATGGATTACCCGATTACTTTGCTTTTGTTGTATATCTAGCACAATAATGCTACAATAAATAATATATGAATAAGAAAATTACCAAAAACGAGTATCTCAATGCGATGTGTCGCTCCCGGTGCATTGCGCGGGCATCTTCCTAGTATTATATTAATCTATCTTCTCCAATAAAGAAAACATGTTATGCCATAGGTCCTATTTTTTATATATTAGATTTATTCTCTATCTTTTATGCTAAAGCAAAGCATCTTATGCCACATCTCCCATTTTTTGATGATGTGGGAATGTAATATCCTAGATAATTCGTTTTTGAGCGACAATCTCCTTTTCCCTCATCATGCTTATCAATCACACGCTCCTTTTCTCAATTATTCTTTCCATCTAATCGTTGTTTCCTTTTCATCTCAAAACCCCAAACCTTAAATGCACTGAACTATCTAGGTATGTTTTCTTGATCTTTCATGATGTAATTCAGATGATCAAGTGTCATGTTAGGGTTATATCACGAAATTGAGTTTTGGAACATAATGGATTGTTGTTTGAGACATTAAAATTGAGATTGGGGTTCAAATTTCACTCGAATTTTGATTATATTTCAAGGAATTAGCTTTCCAAAATTTGATTATAATGCTTATGGTTTATGCCATAACGTTAGCTTTTGGGGAGCCTGTGATGCTATTGATTCAAATTTGGTTGGGACCTTGTTTCTCATACTCAGTATTTCGGTAGGGAAGGGGAGAAGCCTGCGTAGACTTAATTAAAATTAAAATTGTCCTAACCATATAGTAAAGTCAAAATCTTAAGCCCAGTCTCACATGTCACATTTCTCAAATCTTATCAGTTTCTTCGCACTTTTGTGTTCTGAATATTTCACTCCTAAAAACTTGGTTAATGGAATGGCTATCCTAGGAAAATCATGAATAAATCGTCTATAGTAACCTGTCGATCCAAGAAAACTTCTTACTTCTGTTGGTGAATTAGGGACTTTCCATTTGGTAATTGCCTCGATCTTTTTAGGATCCACATGAATTCCTTCGTGATTAATTAATTGTCCAAGAAATTGTACATCTTGTAACCAGAATTCACATTTTGAGAATTAGCATAAAGCTTTTCTTTTCTCAATACTGTCAGAAGTACTTGTAGATGTTCAACATGCTCTTCCTTGCTCTTGGAATAAATAAGTATATCGTCTATGAAGACAATTACAAACTTATCTAGGTATGGTTTACATATCCTGTTCATCATGTCCATAAATGTCGCTGGAGCATTTATTAAACCAAATGGCATCATTGTAAACTCATAATGTCAATACCTTGTTCTGAAAGCAGTTTTAGGATTATCCTCTTCCTGTACTTTCAGTTGATTGTGTCCCGAGCGTAAATCGATTTTGGAAAAATATCGAGCTCCTTGAAGTTGATCGTATTAATCATTAATCCTCGGTAGTGGATACCGATTTTTAATTGTAACTTTATTCAATTCTCTGTAATCAATACACATGCGCATCAATCCGTCTTTCTTCTTAACGAACAACACAGGTGCTCCCCAAGGCGATGAGCTAGGCTGTATGAAACCTTTTTCCAATAGTTCGTCTAGTTGCTTTTTCAGTTCCAGCATCTTCGTTGGCGCTAGACGATAGGGTGATTTGGTAATCGGTGCAGTTCCTTGTATTAGATGAATTCTAAATTCAACCTCGTGATCCGGCGGTAGTCCAGGTAGCTCTTCTGGAAAACATCTGAAAAATCTGATACTACAGAAATATCTTTTAATTCTTTTCCTTTAGTGCTAATGATCACAAAGATCATATACATTATTTCTCCTTTTCATGCGTAGCTTACAATTTTCATCACAGAGATGGATTTTGTTGATGTTGTCGGCTTATCTCCATGGATTGTGACCGTTTCTCTTGTTGGCGTACAAACCATAACAGAATTTTAATCACACAAGATTCGCGCATGATTGGTTACCAACTAATACATACTTAATACAACGTCGAATCTGGCTAGATTCATTGGTAACAAGTTGCCTGTGAACTTATGTCCTAATAACTTTATTTTTCCTTTCTAAAGGATTTCACGTATGTTGATAGAATTTCTGTTTGTCGTTTCCACTGTACATTCTTGGCGAAGTTTAGTTAAAGGTTGATTGAGAAATTTACAAAAAGTAGTATTTATAAAACTTTGGTTTGCACCAGAGTCAAATAATACTTTAGCATAGACATCATGAACTAGAAACGTACTGGTAATCACATTGGGAATCAACTCGGCTTCTTTGGCTATTAGTACAATGGTGTAACAACTCGTAATTTCGTTGTCATCTTTTTCCGTTTATCTCGTTTGTATCTTTTATTTTAATCCGATATTTGGTTAATGAAATGGTTTATGTTTGTTAAATACATTTATGTCACAACTATATTACATCTAAACACTTGTTAAACGCTAATTCAACGCAATCACAAGTAACTATGTTACTTTAAGAACCGAGTAGGTTATTATTTAATAAACACTTGTGCCATCAACATCGCTTATCTCATCGCATCGCAAACGCAGTTAAGTATGTGGAATTATGTTTTATGTGTGTTATATTTCTTTATGTTATCGTTTGCTGTAACATCCGTCAAAAACGGATTTACCAAACCCACTCCGTTTATCAACCGAACAGTCAGTTAAAATTTTCGTTGCGAATTAAATGCCCAAAATAATTTTAAACGATACGTAATCAATTATTATGCGGGGATATATATTTAGTTTTTGAAAAACTGATAAAAATCGCAAAATAAAAATATTTTACTCATGCCGGGTTTCGAACTCGGGTCTGTAACCGGTTCAAACACACACTTATCACTCAGCCGACCAACCACTCCGCCACTTTGATTTTATGTTAATAACAGGAAACAATTAATTCAAATATTCAACTCGAAAGTTAAATTCAATCAATTTCCGCCCAAATAGCAGTCGTCGGAAATCCCGACGACTTCGCCGTTTAATTACGTTTTCGCTCAAAATAACCGAAGCCTTAACTCTCACAACGGTTATAACCGACGTCTGAACCCGCGACATCAGCCATAACCGCCGGAGAACGGCTGACTTCGAATTAAGACCGAATTCAGACCCCATTCATCTCAATACTACCCTATAAATTCAACCACTACTCACCAGAAACCTTTCACACTCAAATCGCACCTTTTCTCGGCGAAAACTCACTCGCCGGAAATTTTTATCACGTCGCCGGAAAACCGTATCATTAGTCTCCGAGCTTTACTGAACCCCCTAAACTTTTACCGAAGTCACCCACACCCTTTGTAAGCCTTCGGAAGACTCTCTGCTGCAAGACACTCGTCGCCGGAAAGAGATTGCTGTCGCCGGAGTTCTGCCGGAAAACAGAGGAGAACCAGTCGGTACTTTTCACACCTAAATTCCTTTCTTTTTACTTTTATCTCGTCTGTAATTGATCATACAACGCTAAAGAAACTTGAATCAACATTTCGAACCAGTCAGTCGCCACTTCCGGTTAAAACCAGTGAAGAAGACGACGTTTCAGTAATGGTTAAGTATAATTAAAATCAAGTTAATTACCGGGTTAGACACACAGTCCAGCGGTGGACTGTGTGCACATTTAACGCTAAGGTCTCGAGTTCGAGTATTGTCCCTCACACCCTGCCTTAATAAAAATTCCTTTTTCCGCAAAACTGAACCGGATTGATTTAGATATATGTTAAGTATATTGATAACCGAGTTTATAACCAAGTGAGACACACAGTCCAGCGGTGGACTGTGTGTCCGCTAACCCACAGGTCCCGGGTTCGAGACCTGTGGAGCGCACCGGTTCTCGGGATTTAATTCGTTTTTAAAATAAAAGGATTTCTGTTTAAATCTAATTAATATATATATATAATTAAAATCGGATATATGACGGGTTAGACACGTAGCTCAGTTGGTAGAGCTGCGTGCACGCGTACGGGAGGTCTCGGGTTCGAGCCTCACCCAGCGCACAATAATATGCCTTTCGAACCGGTCAACGGTCAGTCAAAGTCAATGGTCAAAGTCAACTGTAGCAAAAATCAAATATTTTTTATTATTTTTATTTAATTATTTTAATTAAAAATCAATTAAAAATACTTAAAAATAACATTTTTAAGGTTAGAAAATAGCCTCAAACTCACAAAAATACACCCAACAATCCTACTAAAATAGATTAATAAAATCCGTTTGCTTACCGAACCAAAATGCTATTTATCTAGGTTATTTTCACTCGTGGTTAAAACCACTTCGCGTGCACTCAACATCATCAACCGAACGCACCCAATGTGAGTGAATTCTTACAAACTCCCCTTTTTTATTCATGTTTTGGGGTGTATCATGTGTTGCTTAAACTAAATCTCTTATGCAAATTCGTGCTATACCATTATATGAACTAAACTAGAATGTAACTATTGTTGGTTGTGATGTATTACTTATTGTCAAAGTTGTATGCAAATTATTTAGGCCCATCAGTTCCTCATGGGAGACGAGAACAATGCATGCCTTAAAACTCATTCATTAGGCCCATCAGTTCGTAGAACAACGCGTGCCTCAAAACTCATTCATTAGGCCCATCAGTTCGTAAGAACAATGCGTGCCTCAAAACTCAATCATTAGGCCCATCAGTTCGTAAGAACAACGCGTGCTTAAAAACTCATGCATTAGGCCCATCAGTTCGTAAGAACAACGCGCGCCTCAAAACTCATACATTAGGCCCATCAGTTCGTAAGAACAACGCGTGCCTCAAAACTCATTCATTAGGCCCATCAGTTCCTCGTGGGAGACGAGTCGAACAACGCGTGCCTCAAAACAATCAATTGGTGTTTGTGTGTTCAATATTCAATATTATGTGTTGTGTGAATAAATTTACATCTACATTTACTCATATGTGGTATGCACATTATTTATAATCAATTGGATAAACTTGTTCAAATGTTTTCCATAGGATTCACTCGCCAACATTATGTTGATCCAAAAAAAAACCTTTTTTTACACATGATACAGGTGGACAGGTTGAAGCAAGGAAAACATAGGATATGCCTTAGAAGAGAACCAAGAAGCTTAGACTGATAGTTAGAACATGTTGTATCATTTATTGTAAATTTCCATTAAATTGTATTAATGAATATGAAACATATAATAAATGTCATGAGCTTTGATGATAACCCAATTATGCCCCGATCACCTTTTTCCGCTGCGGGTCGGGGTGTGACATTTGCTATCGCTAAAACGCTCTCACTCTCACGGAACTCGCTCTCGCTCAACTCAATGGTAATACAACGCTTAACGCTTCGCTAAAAACGCTTAACATACCTATCTAATACGAACCGAATCGCCAAACGAGCACCTAACGCGAAAATAACGAACAAAACTTAGCCATTTTGCCAAGTTCGGCCGAACTTGGGCATCATAAGTTCGCCCGAACTTGAACAATGGCGAACAAATAAGAAATTCCCTCAAATACTAGCAAGTTCGCTCGAACTTGCACATATTCCAGCGGAACTGGCCAAGTTCGCCCGAACTTGTGCTAAGTTCGCTCGAATATGTGCCAAGTTCGGCCGAACTTGGTCTCCATCAGCTCCATTTCTCCTCCACCTATAAATACCCAGCACCTCCATTCGTGCACTCCTTGCTGCAAGTTCGCCCGAAAGCTCCCAAAACCGAAAACCCTTGATTTCCAAGTAAGAATCAACTCGTTTTCATGCAAACAACAACGTTTTACAACGATTTTGCACAAGGTCTTACCTTCGATTTCATCAAAACTCTTCTGTTTACGAAAATCTTCATCTTTTTCTACAAAACTTCTCTTTTTATATTAGATCTACACTTAAATCTAAGAAAAACCTTTTAAATATCGATTTTTACGCAAAAATACGGACTAATGACGTATGTTTCGTTCACTATGAAGTGGAACGAGGCGTTGTCAAGCAAGATCTCAGATCCGGAAGCACAAGGACGATGTCGCCACTTTGCACAAACTGAACTAACCCTAACGAACCATCAAGTTTGCCCGGATTAGTCTGAGTTTCTGTAAAATGGCTAAAACTCGCTCCAAAAGACCTCTCCAGCCTAGGTTTTGCTCAGTAGCTTAAGGTTGGCGGGATGGACACTTGATTTCCTCAGCAAACGACGCGAAAACGCACGATTTGGCGACCAAAATGATCAAGTTCGCTCCAAATTGATCAATTTTGCTCGAAGTTGTCACACATTTGTGACCAACTTCGGCCGAACTTGTCAAAATTCCCAAGAAATCAACCAAGTTCGCTCGAACTTGTATGGTTTCCAAGGAAACCAGACAAGTTCGCTCGAACTTGTATCAACTTCAGCCAAAACAAGCAAGTTCGCCCGAACTTGTCCCGTTTCTCAGGAAACAGACAAGTTCGCCCGAACTTGTACTTCCAGTAAGCAAAACACGCAAGTTCGCCCGAACTTGTACCAAATCCAAGAGATTTGGTACAACTTTACCCGAACTTGTACTCTGCTCCTTCACGTTTCGACCATTTCAGCAATTCGGAAGACTGATGCACTTCTGTTCGCTTACAGGCTGAACCGGCGCTCTCCTCAACCTACATCAGGTCCCGTCTCTCTCTCTAAACGCACCAGCTGTGAGTATACTTGAACCCTTTTACGCTTAAACGCACTTTTGGGTGTCACATATGTTCGTATATCAAAACACATCACACAACTCAAACGCTTATTCGCAACCCGTTGTTACATGACTATACGTGAAATCTGCTGAATTGTATTTGTTACTTGATTGCTAGTACGCCACCCTTAACATGATAGCTTGCTAGAGGTTGACCCGCCACCCGGAGGCCCGGGGTTGTAAAGGCTCGCATTTTACTTCTCATTTATTTTCTCTTTAGGACGTGGACACTTGTTTGCGTGCCTCGCACTCGTAGTTTGTTGGTTTACTTGAATCTAAGTAGATACATAGTTCACATCTCTTACGTATGTCATGCGGTGTATGCTAAACGCTTTATCTCTAGTATGTACGCAAACCTGTACGCTCACCTTTACTTAATTGTATTTACGTTTTATTTTAACATATGTGGCAGGTTGATGACTTCTTGCTGAATTGGATTTACGATCTTATCTTTAGAAACTCATGTATTAAATCTAGGGAAGATCGGATTAGACATGTTTTAATTGATGTTATATTTTGTAATAATTGATTTGAGATATTGGTTGATTGTATGGGAAGTTAACTATTTAAATATTGTCATATTAGTTGTTATGGAATTTCTCTTGATCAATCTGATTCGCGTAGTGCCGCGCCTCGATGTTTCCGCCATCGGTTGGGGTGTGACAGAAGGCTCTTGCATTCTTCTTGGATCCTCTGTTTGTCTTTGCCTTGTTGTTAGGTGTTGTGGCTAGTTTTGGGCAGTTTGGTCGAATATGGCCTGCCTCTCCGCAGTTGAAGCATATTCTAGCGTTTATTTTCCTTCTACACTCTTCTTCCTTATGTTTCAGTATCTTGCAGAAATTGCAATATACCGTACATTTTCCTAAATGTTTCCTTTTACAGAACTTACAGAAAGGTGGTGAAGAAGATGAACCTGCTCCTTTCTTTCAGTAAGAATTACCAGAACCTAGTTCCTGGGTAATCCTTTAGGCTAAATCCTTTTTATGGTTTTCTTCCCGTGTGTGTATAAGTCCATCTGTCAGAGTGTTAGCAAGCTCCACTACTTCTTCATTTGTCTGTGGTCTAGCCACTTTAACCATGTCTCTTATTTCACTGACTAATCCCCAGATGTAACGAGAGATTAATACCTGTTCTGGTGAAGCTAGTGTAGGTACTATGCTCGCATATTCAAAGAATTTGGTAGTAAATTCAGAGTAATTTACACCAATCATCTTATGATTTAGGAACTTATTGGCTATCTGTTTCTTTTCGTGAGGAGGACAAAATTTTCTTTCCTTAAATTCATTCCATTCCATGGCATAAACCATGTCACTACCTTTTGATTGAAGAATGGTATTCCACCACGCTAATGCTTCATCTTTGAAAAGATTAGAAGCATACATTATTTTATCTTCTAAAGCACACTTACTAATTTTTAAAACTGCTTCAGTCTTTTCTAGCCAACGCAAAGCTGCAATGGCTCCTTCTATACTGGAAAATTCAATTGGTTTACAAGACAAGAATTCTTTATAAGAACAACCATAAGCGATGGTCTTCTTTCGTTTGGGAAATAGCGCTTTGACAAGAATGCCATTGTCTCCATTGACATTGTGACTAGGTTTAGAGTGATGAGTACGCTTACTGCCTATAATAGTATTATTGTTTACAAGCATAGGATTTTTAATAGCTTCAATGATTAGATGTATGCATCGGCTATTCCTTGGGCTACTATACTTTCTATAACACTTTTATCTATATGATTTCCGTTATTGTTACTAGCATGAATTTCTTGATTTACTGCATTCGACATCTGAACTGCAAACATTATCAGGTATTAATATCACATAAAATAATTAAAACAAAACAAACATTCAAACACATTTGATTAAAATCATCGAGTATTGCGATGTTCATATATATATATATATTGCATCAATACTAACTACAACTATAATTATACATGTCATTATTTTAGTTTATATTATGCATCGATATATATTATATTACCCTTTTTATCAAAATAATATATAATATATATATATATATATATATATATATAGAGGTAGAGGATCCTGTAAAAAAGGCCCAAAATGTGAGAAGGGTAAGAAAGAATCTAAACCATTAGATCTTTAATCTAATGGTTGAGATCTTGATGACAATCTTGTAAATAGTATAACAATTAAAATAATTAATTTTCTAGATTAAGGGTATAAAGGTAAAATTAACATTTTTAATTTACAAAGTCAAATACAATCCACATGCAAGTTTCCCTTTTATTTTTTAAACGCCAATAACTTTTTACATGTAACTCGTTTTTTTTAAAAAAATTAACGAGTGTTTTCTAATCTTTAATATGAGTACCATATTACTATACTTATATACATAAAAAAAATTACGTTCAATCGAATGTTTCAGTTAATGGTTTTTGTTTCAGTTCATGGTGTTATATAATTATTGAATGGTATTATATACTTATTGAATGGTGTTATATATATGTGTTGAATGGTGTTATAAATGAATGGTGTTATATAATTATTGAATGGTGTTATATATGCGCTGAATGGTTGTTGCAGTGTTTTTATAGAGATCTTTAAAATGGTGTTATATACTTATTGAATAGTGTTATATACTTATTGAAGGGTGTTATATAATTATTGAATGGTGTTATATACGTGCTGAATGGTGTTTGCAGTGTTATTCGCTATTCCTATAAATTAGGGTGGCGGTTTATGGAAGGTTTTGAATTAATTAAATCAATGATAAAATTACTTGATTACCCTTTTCAATTAATTTAGATCTAATGGCTGAGATTCTTTCTTACCTTTCTCACAGTTTTGGTCTTTTTTACAATAACCTTACCCTATATACACATATATATATATAAAAATATTATAATAGGTTTGTTGTTTTTAGAAATGAAAATCTCTCTCTTCGTACTTCCAGACGAGATTTTCTCCTATAGCACGGATTCTGTTTCCTTCATCTATGAGTTCTTCGCCGTAGTGACGAAGTTCTTCTACATTTTCGGGGTCATCGGCGAGAATATCACAGGTACTGGTTCGTTGTACATTGGAGGGAACACCACATGTTTTGGTCCAATAGGTGGGTAATAGGGATCATTAATCAAATTCTGAAATGCCCAATCGTTTGTCCACCATTGCTCCATAGCATATGGGGCTAGTGCTGGTATCCTGGGAATTTCCTCTGGGTTAAATGCTGGTATTGGTTGTGGGTTCATTTGGATAGGTTCTGGGTAAAGTGGTATTTGTCCTAATAGTTGCTCCGGGTAAACTGGTAGAATTGTGGCTTAGGGTCTGCTAACAGGTTCAAGTATATCTCACTTTCTGCAGGTTGAAAAAGGTCACAGTTTTCTAGCCTTCGGTCTAATTCTTCCCACAGTGGTTTAGTAACGGGTATTTGGGCTGGTCCTTCTACTAATGTTATAGTGGCTTCCTGATTTTTCTTTTTCCTTCTTTTCTCTTTTTTTTTGGAATTAAACCAACCCCTTTTCTTGGGTGGAAAGGTTTCAGTTGGTTTAGCTTGAAAAATAAAGGGGTCTTCCACATATGTTTCATATCCTGATACAGCTCCGGGTGGTCCTTCATCCATCTCCGAATCAAACATATGTTGGAAGGTACTGGACACACTTTTGTTACTCATACTGTGAACTCAGAAATTGTCAAAATAATATAAAAATCATATTATATATATTGAAATTTATTTTCATAGATATATTACACAAGTCATTTTATATAAAATTCCTAACATCAGTGTTTAAGTTTAGGTATTAAAAGAACACCTAAATAGCTTAAACCAGTGGCTCTGATAGCACCTTCTGTCAAAGCCCCCGACCACACCTTGGGCGGGAGCCGTGAGCCAGTTGCAGGTGGTATGGTGTTTATTAAATTGGCAGCGAAATTTATCATCAGGATCGTAGTCAGGAAATATTTCAGAGTTTGTAAAACACCAAAGTTTAATATTAAACAAATGGGATAAAACCAATATTCCATTAAAATGTTGTTATAGGGAAAACCCTAATTGGCAAAACATAAGTTTCTACTTTTATTCAGGTAACATAGCCACTTTATTTAAGCCTTCAGTGCTGTATAGCAGGCTTCTATGACTTTCACAGTAAGTTAGTAAGTTACCGGAAACGCGTTTGAAAACATTTTGTCAGCGAAAAATACTGGTGAGTTCATTCAAATTTTATAAAAAGACACATTGTTATAATTTACAGTATCAAGTGTAAGACCCATTCCATTTAACATAAATATATCACTAAAATACGCATTTTACATCAAATGCAACTAAACAAAAACTTTTTCTTCCAAACATTCATACATGTTTAAAACATTCATAAACTATGTTATAATTGTTTACAAATTTCACTTTTTATAAAACAAAACTAGATCCTGCGGAAGCTTCATTTAGTCGCGTGTTCAGTTCTTGTTCATCGCTTGATCTTTATCCAAAGGCCCATAACATTCTCCTAAAATCAAAACCCAACTTAAAAGTTAGTTTTGATAGTTTTATAACATGTTATAACAACTTCCATGAGTCAAACTAACAAAGTCAAACAACTTGCCAGCTTTTTCAGATCTCGCGGGCTGAAAGGACCTTTTTGAAAGAACCTTTCATGACTTTTCTGAAAGAACCTTTCATTCAGCTGCAAAATGCCCAGCTATGTTTTCATCCAAAATTCTAACTTGAAAGTTTCATAACTTCTAATCTACTTATCCATTTTACGTGATTCTTGTTTCTAGGCGTCCGTAATTAAAATTACGGATCCGTTTATCATCTTGATTCACATCAAAAGCTGATCTATAAACAAACTGCTTACATATCCTTATTAACCATTATTTGACCCGATTCATTTATCAACATTTTACATGTTTATTAGCAATGATTGTTTCTAGTCCTTTTTACCCATTCCCGGGCTAGTCAAACATTAGCGTTTTCGCTCCCATCACATGGTTTGCGCACGCTTTAACATCATGCTTATTGTCTACAATTTTAACCATGCACATTTAGTCAAGACCAACGAAATCATGTTTCTAAGTTTTTGACCAAAATTCAAGGGTTCGCTAAATAAAGTTTTTAGCGTTTCCAAAACTTGGCTTACGCATCAATAGACCGGTTTATATAGTGACGTTTAAGTCACTTAAAACCATCAATTTGTCAACTTATTCTATTTTGACCCATTTGGTTTTCGAGTGAGTTACATCACTTCATTGACATTCCAAACATGGCTATTTTCACTATATCATCATCAAACATATCTAATTAACTATTTTGATCCGTTTGGTTGTTGAGTGAGTTACATCACTTCATTGACATTCCAAACATAATTACTTAAACAATATCATCATTAAACATATCTAATTAACTATTTTGACCCGTTTGGTTATCGAGTGAGTTACATCACTTCATTGACATTCCAAACACAATTATTTTAACAATATCATCATTAAACATATCTAATTAACTATTTTGACCAGTTTGGTTGTCGAGTGAATTACATCACTTCATTGACATTCCAAACACAATTATTTTAACAATATCATCATTAAATCATAAACTACTAATCTTATGTACATAATGTAACGAAACCACGAGTCGCGTACCTTCAAAGCTTATCCTTCAAGCGCGCGTCCGCTCCAACTTGACCGCTTAGATTCACCCGCTTTGCCTATAGAGTTTGACCAACACCGTGTTTAGGACTCTATTATCACATATTACACGAAATTTATCAAATTCGTTGATTACACATTTCTTTCATAATTTCAACTTATAAACATTCGTTTAGGCATTTTAACAAACACCTTACGGGCTGATTTTTTTATACATCACCCGTCTAGTTTATATTTAACTTTTATCCAAGTTTCAATCATCAAACTTCAAGTCCTTATGGCTAGCATTCATAAACAATATCAAGACTTGTATCATAACATCAGTTCTACACTATTTCAACATTGAAATTCAGTTGTTCATCACATAGTTACAACACCCACTTAAGACATGTATGGGTAATTATCAATTTCATAATTTTCATCACTAAATCATGAGAGTGTAGGGTCGGACCCAACTCGTGAGCTTCCGGTGAGATTTGCTCAGCTAACAGAGGCGGAATTCATTGTTAAACGAGTGAACAAACAAACAACAAGTATGATGATTACTGTTAAACATGTCTGTATCTTGTATTAATCAACTTTGGAAAGATTACAGACTCGAGCAGGGCTTTGCCTCTGAACAGCAAAAACAACATCTCCAACAAACATCCCAAGTCACCTATTTATAGGCAAGACATGATAGCACCAAGTGACTGGGACACAAGGATTTTCGCACAAAATTTTCGTGCGAAAATCCTCAAGAATTTTCGTGCGAAAATTCTTGATTCTAAACAAAACATAACTTTCTAAATATAAACTTTTGACACTGCGAAACCCTATCTATACATCAGACTCGTTCTAGACGTAGGCAATAGACATATGTGCACCCACAGACTCCCCCTTGAATGTTGCCGCAGTCTTGGACAGTCTTCAAAACTTTTCTGCAATTTCTTTCAAACATTTTTGACTTGATCATCCGAAAAAGTGTTTAGGAGGCTTTCGACGCTCCTCAGAAGCAATAGGAGTTTGATCTGTTGGAGGAGGTCGATTTTATGTGTTGCCATACCACTTGAGAGTGTAGGATCGGACCCAACTCGTGAGCTTCCGGTGAGATTTGCTCAGCTAACAGGGGCGGAATTCATTGTTAACCGAGTGAACAAACAAACAACAAGTATGATGATAACTGTTAAACACGTCTGTATCTTGTATTAATCAACTTTGGAAAGATTACAGACTCGAGCAGGGCTTCGCCTCTGATCAACAAAAACAACATCTCCAACAAACATCCTAAGTCACCTATTTATAGGCAAGACATGATAGCACCAAGTGACTGGGACACAAGGATTTTCGCACGAAATTTTCATGCGAAAATACTCAAGAATTTCGTACGAAAATTCTTGATTCTAAACAAAACATAACTTTCTAAATATAAACTTTTGACACTGCGAAACCATATCTATACATCAGACTCGTCCTAGACGTAGGCAATAGACATATGTGCACCAACAAATCACCAAACTTTCGACTAGGGTTTGCTCCTAGACATGGATTTAACATAACATCACTCATGTATTTAACATTTAAGCATGAATTTCAATTATGAGTGTTTATCCAAATTTCAAGATATCACCAAACGATGGAATTGGACATACCGTGTGATCTCCTAGTCTTAGTGATCACGAATTTAGTAAAAGCCCCAATTTCCTAGCTCGTTTTCCTTTTGATTTTGTTGGATTTTTATGTGTTTAGGGTTCTTGTAGAGACCCTCTTTTGCTCCTGGTGAAAATGTAGACCAAACACACACATGTGTGTGTTTTGGTGTTTAATTGTTTAATTTAAAACATTTTTCTTGTTTCACCCCTTTTAGTCCCTCAAGGTTTCTAAGTTTATAAAATACCAACATTTCAAGTTTTCTTTATTATTCACTAGATATTTCTAACTAGGTTAAATAATCCTAGTCACATTATTCTTTGGTTATGACCAACATATACATCATATGTAAATAAATATTAATTTCTAATATTTTCGGGGTGTTACATCAAGGGTGATTACATTGTTTTTATCTATCAAATACTCAATCAGTATTTGTCACTCGGTGGCAGTTCCGATGTGGCGGTGGTCATATCACTCATTGGCTAACTTTCGTCCAATAGTGAAGAGTATCAAGTAGTGTATACAAAACCCCACATACTCGCAGTAATTTCATATTACAAAAACTTAATCACAATAAATACAAATTGTAAAACATTTAGGGTTTTGAAATCATTTGATAAAAAGAAAGAATGACTCATGTTGTAGTTTTAGGGTTTTTTAACTTAAAGCTTCCTGGTGCTAATCCTAAGTTCCTAATAACAATACAATGCAACACGTATTAGTGCAACAACCCAACTCAAACTTTAATGATACATCACGAGATCAAAACCCCAACGTAGTTAACAAAGTATAACCTTATATAGGCAGTACTTTGGCATCGTTGCTGGGTTTCAAATCAATCGGACAGGGTATCGAATCTGTGATAGGGGTTAAAACACTTACAATGGGGCAGAGTTTCGCAGGTTTAGGGGTATACTGTAAGAAACGAAGATACGAGAAAAAGTTTTCATCAAAAGTTGATCGAAAAGGTGCGCAGACTTCTGTCCCAAGCTTCTGAATTTATAGGGTCAGTTGGGCATCTCCCGCGCGTCGCCAGGAACAGGGACTCCCCTTGCGTGGCGTCTGGGCATCATATTTCGCCTAGATAGGCTTCATTGCATGTAGAGACGTCGCGCTCAAGTAACACAGGTCCCTGGTCACTCCCGCATGTCGGTAGAGATACAGGAGCATCCCCTCGCATGGCGCTTGGGATACCAGGTTATGGAATTTTCGTTTTTCATGCTGGTTTGCGTCGTGCAAGTTCGGGGTTGCGATTAGGGGTCCTTATAAGGTGCTTTTGAGTGTTGTTACAGAAAGACGGCATATGCTCCTCAACATGTTGCAAATAAGGGGCTTGTTCAACCTAGTCTTTGAAACCACCACAATCTTTTCATCTTTGGCCCTACACCACACGACATTATAAAACTCAACTATTACAAAAATTGATCCCATCAATCTACATATAAAATAAGCCTAGGGATTCAAATTACTGATGTGATGTGGAATAAATGTAAACATAAACATATTCATCCTTCCAAGATAGAAATTGTCACTTAATAAGATGGCACCAGTGAAAGTTGAGATCACAATTCCCACCGGGTGAAACATAGCAGCAAAACTACGCCCTTCCTTCGTACACACCATGCGTGAAATGTGACTTGAAAAGCAGACATAAAAATTCCCTATATTTTTACCACAAACAACACAAAACCCTACAAACAACTCTCCAAGTCCATTAAGGGTTGTTTGTTTATCTCTTAATACGGTTCTTATTCCTCTTACTGGTTCAACACCTAATGGTTCAGACTGTTTGTTTCGCAAACAACTGTCTGAATGATTCAGACATTTACCTCAGAATGGTTAAGCATTATACTGAGTATGAATGATTAAGGCCTCTAATCTGAATTGGTCAGACATTTGCCTCTGAATAGTTAAGCATTATACTGGTTTTTAATGGTTCAGACCTCTTACTGGTTCAGCACTTAATGATTCAGACCTCTTATTGGTTTAACACTTAATCATTCAGAAGTTACCAAATAACCCGTAAGATTATGACACTCAATATATCTACTTACCGAGTAGAAGAAGAAAAACAACCTCTTCTTAGGTTGTAAACTATAACTACTCAAGTCATCTTCAACAATTAAAGAAGTTAGAGCAGCACATAAAGCAGTATGCAAACATTACACTCATCTCCGCATGGTACTATTTCTTAAGGACAAATGGCTGAAAATTTTAAAAAACGAAGAGTTACTAAAATATGCTATTATGCAAATGGTTATCAGGTATCGCGTTATCATATTACCTATGCGATAATATAAATATGAGTAAAAGAAGTGTCAGAGATCTAAATGTTTTTTTTTGTATTTGGGAATAACATAAATGATTTCATAGTTCAAGTTCTACCTTTTCAAGTCCTTTTTGCAAGTTTGTCACCAGTTGGTTGCGAAGTATTGTTGATGTCACTCTTAGCATCTACCCTTTGTTTAGAATGGCAGCGTCAACAAAACCTAACCTGGAATCACAAGAATAAAGAATTAGCGAGTGTGGGTTACTGTACTTACTCAAGAAGGAAGAATCAGCGAGCGTCATGATGCAGGTGGCAGACCTGAGGTAGCCAGTTCTCCCCCTCGCTCTACACTACTGATATTGCGGTGGTTTACGATTTTTTGTAGGATGATTTGAATAACATGGATATAAGAAAATTTAACTGAAAGGGTGTGACGGTTGAAAGCGTAAGTGTTTATCCTTTTGACCCATTTCTCTACAATTCCGATTCATGTTTATGTTTATCTATATTTGATTATCATTCAAGGTTCTATTGATCTTACATATTAGTCTTTTACCTAACTTGAACACCTCATGCTTTCTAGCCAATACCTGCAGCACATCCCATAGATGCTTATCTTAAGGAAGTTCTTCATTGTCCAACATTATCTGTAGTGCAACATCTACATTTAGGTTTGAAATTTGGTTAGAAGTTTTATGAAAAAGCAACTAAATTCAAGTATAATTTTTTTATTTGGAGCCTTTGTATACCGTAATCTTGGATTCGATGCATTTCAACAAAACACCACTCCTGTCGTCATTTGTCTGATCGTTACCCCTCATTTTATCAGACCGCTTATAGAGAAAAGTCACCATCTCATGGTGTCTATGAAAAGCAACCATGTAGGGTGACGTCATAAATTGAGTTGATTATGATAATTATAAAACCATGGATCAAAACTAAGACACACCTATGCTTAATCCATCGAATTAATTACATGGTTAGTACTTGTGGTTTACATATTTTGCCATTTTCATACATATTTCTTTTAAATTACACCATTGGTACCAATTTTTATAAATAGTTTCATCGTTAGTACCTGTGGTTGTAGAATTAATTACCTTATAAGTACCTGTGATGTACTAAAGGTGAAACAATTTTGTAAAAGTTGATATTAATGGTGTAATTTTCAATAAATAGATATGAAAATCGCAAAATAGGTAAACCATAGGTACTAACCATGTAATTAATTCTAATCCACCACAAAACTTTGTAAACAAGTTAATTACAAAACCCCGAATTAATTTTCCCTTAATTTCTAGGTCAACAGATTTCATAAGTGAACTCAAAACGAAAAACCTTTTAATACTTACTACAATCTAAAACTAAAATGTCTTAACATATACGAATTGAGGCACTTTCTTGTACTCAAATCAAAACATTCATGTGTCTATCAAATAAACAAAATGAGACTTAATGTTAATAAACAAAAATTATCTTAAAAGTGGATTGTTGCTTTCATTCACTTGAATCTACCTTTTGAAAACACATGCTATATCTTGATACCATGTTTGATACTCATTAAGAAGGGTGACTTACAAAGTTTCAAAATGCAATATATTTATTTCATGTGGGTACCTTATTAAACGTTCTTTGAACAGTAAACTTCTCTTCTGATGAGAAAATGGAATACTAACTATGGTTCAGTCACATGTTGTTTGGTATTCTCGTTCTCGGCCAGTTTCATAAAGAATGTTTGTATCAAAACTTATGGAACCTAAAACGTTGCATGAAATTCATGAGCTCATAAATCAAGAGTCCTAATGCACTTAGGGCTGTTCATGAGCCGAGCTATGGCAAAACTCGGGTTCGGCTTGATTATAAACCGAGCCGGAAATCTAAGCTCGGGCTCGGCTTGGTTTTTAACCGAGCTGGCTCGACTCGGCTTGGTTTGGCTCAATTTTGAAAAGAAAAATTAATACCGATGTTGTTCAGTTGGTATCGGTTTGGTTCGTCACAGTACTGTTACCATAGAGGCACAGTACTGTTTTATAGCTTACAGCATCAGGAAATACTCTATTACGAATATCATACGACCACACCAAGAAAACCATAAAAACAAATACATTGTTTAGATGGTAGTTGTTTGGTTCCTAGTGGTAAAAAATAATCAACTATATTTGAACCTTTCAAATAAAACTTTTATCGAATCATAAATAAAATAACACGTCCTAACGACATATTCGGAAAAAAAGGTAAACAATGTCACTTTACAAAAATAAATAAATAAAAACTAAAGTGTAATTCACAACACTGTTTCAAGTAAAATTTATATATGGACGTGGATAAAAATAAATACGTCATATCGGATACCTCGTAATTTATTCATATTTTTGAAAAGTTATAAGTGGAAAAACAATATAAATTTCAACACTATATGGCAACTTATTATAGTTCATGGATAGAAACATATATTGGCTAGAAAAAAAAAGAATATAAAACTTCATAACTTTATTAAAATTCAGGGTATAAACATAAAGGTGCATGACGGGCAAGCGTAATGAAGTCATTGGAAGCCAAAAAAACACTATTCGTCCTTTACTAAAATGTATATAGGTATAATAATGGTAGGGTGACGAACTGAGTTAGTGTAGTAATATTTGCAATGATTTTATTAGACAAAAGTTGTATAATGTATAACTCAAAATATAAAGTCATGTTTTCATCGATAAAAATTATAAAAATGAATTTCGATATCGGTTCTAGTAACACTAACAACGCTACCGATGTTGTTTGTCAAAGTCCCATTGTTTTGAATCCCAACAGTGTTTTAAATAAAGTTTACATGGAAATGTCGAGGAAATATTAAATGAATTCGCGTATTTAGTTTTTATATAAAAGACTCTCGAACGAAAGCTATAAGAAAAAAATATTGGGTTAAAAATATATATTATAAGGTATGTAATTGATGTATAAAAATAAAAGAAAGAGCAAAAGAAAATCAACACAACTATTAGTTTTGAACTTAAAAATAAAAAGAATAAACAAATTAAAAAAATAAAAAGGAGTTACTGTTAACCCCACTTGCACTTGTAATAGAAAATACAATACAATACAACTATTTTGTTGAACTTAAAAATAAAAAGAACAGTAAACTACTATTTTGGTTCCCAAGGTTTGGCCACTTTAGTCCAAATTTGAAACTTTTTACATCGAGGTCTTGTGGTTTCAGTTTTATTGTCATTTTGGTCCAAAAATGATATTAGTTCATACTTCTCAAATTAAATCCTGATTTTTTGTCTTTATCCTCATTAACAAAATGGTCATTTATGACTTTTATTATAACAATTTACTAATTAAAATTATAAAATTAATCTCTATATCTCTTACATTTTCATCCACACATACAAACCTAGCCCCCTAAACACACACATTCTGCACACTGAGAGAGAGAGAGAGAGAGATAGAGAGAGAGAGGGAGCTTGAGGCTGGAGGAAGAACTGACCACCGAACCCTGCGGCAACCACGGTGGCGCGGCGCAACCAACAGACCATAGCAGCGCAACAGCCAATACGATCCAGTGGTGGTCCTCTTGAAATCTGACGGCAGAGGGTGGTCTCTGTTCTGATTTACGCTAGATCCAGTGGCTACGAGCTTCAGGTACGTTTTTCTGTGAGTTGGACAAGAAGCGGTAGTGTGGTTTTGAGTCATTTGGGACGGCGGTGGTGGGTGGTACATCGATGGTGGTGGTACAGTGGTGCCGGTGGTTCAGCTCGTGGTGATGGTACAACGGTGCTGGTACAACGGTGCTGGTGGTTCAGCTAATGTTGGTGGTACAACGAGTATGTGTTACAACTGTTGTAGTGGTGGTGGTACAACGACTGGTGGTGGTACAGTAGTGTGTGGTATTTTTAGAGAGTAAAATGGGGAAGTTGCAGTGATGATACGGAGACGGAGACGGAGAGTGGGGTGGAGGTGGTTGCAGGTTGTGAAAGTGGAGGAGGTGGTGGTAGAGTTTAATTTTAATTAATAAATTGTTATAATAAAAGTCAGAAATGACCATTTTGTCCTGAGAGAAATGATAAAATAGCAGGATTTAATTTGAGAAATATGACTGCTTTTACTTTTGGACTAAAATATAATAAAACTGAAACCATAGAAACCCGAATGCAAAAGGTTTCAAATTTAAACTAAAGTGACAAAAGTAACAAACCTACCAAATTGACAGTTTACTCTAAAAAGAATAAACAAATTAAAAAAATAAAAAAGGAGTTAGTGTTAACCCCACTTGCAATTGTAATAGATATAATATATAAATATTATATGCAGTTGAATTTTGGTGCCTTTTTTTGCTGTATGTTTTAACAGTTTTGGTGGACTAATTAATTGTTAGTCCTTTGTTGATTTATAATAAATGTTTTGTTAGCCGTCAAATACATATATATATATATATTATGGATGAGTGTGTCAAAAAAGATTTGCTATACAAGTCTAGAGTAAAGATCAAATACAAATAAAATACAAGTACAAACTGAAGGAAAAGATAAAAAATCACGGTGACATTTTCATAAATATCAGTAACTATCAAAATTACCTTACAAATGATCCTGTAGAGTAATTTTGATCTTTTATACGTTTTATATTTAACTTTATTTGTATAATAACTTTCCCCTACAAGTATACGTAAAATAAAACATTGGTTACAAGTATAATCATTACACATGTGAAGACTATTTATGTAAAAAAAAGTTCAATGAAGCCTACCCTAGTTTTTTACACCTAGAAGGATGCTTTATCAAATCCTAAAAAGAGGTAATAAACTATTTTCAATTTTTTTACAACTAAGTTACATTTTGAACATGTTCATGAACTTTTGATAAATAATGATCGGATTGACTTGTCTTTTTTGTGAATGTGTTGGTTTTTTTCTGTCTTTACTTTTAACAATTTTTAGAAATATCCGATAGCAATTTAAACATGTGAAGTCAATTTTAATACAAGTATATGCTAATTTTGAAACGGATCTGGAAACAAAGTGTGTTTTAAAAAAATATGTTATGTTTGTTAATTTTTGCCTAAATAGGTATTTAAACCATTCAACAATTGAAGTGTAACTTTCTCAATATCTCTATTATGGGTTTCTAAAGACATTTGTCATCGACATTAAAATACACAAGATTTGTTTGTGTGCATAACGATGATAGGGACGGTAATCCACAATGATACGCCTTTGCAAATTGCAAACCCGACGTAAAAAACAAAATAAATGAGCTACTAAAGTTAGATCAAACACACTAACAACTTGTCATTGTCATAGAAATAAATGAAAGATTACTTTTCATAGTTTATATTCAAGAATTCTTGAATGGAAAATGAAGATTTTGGCCACACATATCACCTCATATTTGATGCTGCAGCCACCTCCTCTTTTTTCTTTCTGTTCTCTCATTGATCTTCAGTCTTGGTGATTTTGGTCTTGTGACTCCTTTTGATGACCTATTTATGTAACCAATCCAAAATTTTGAGATCATAAAAAAGAAAAAAAAATCATAACACTTTTAACTTTCAAGACAACGTCTTCAAAGTTTGAAAATGAGAAAAGTGGTCACTATTTTCATACTTTTGAGGTAAGAAAGGCTTGCTGAAATTTGGCACTGGTCTTGCATGAGCACCAAAGTCCTTCTTAGTTGTTTCAAAGCTTTCTCCTCCTCCATCTAGACAATAACCAGAATATTACTTAACTTTCATGCATATATATTTCACATTAAATCATCAGAACTAGCCATATACCATCTTTGCAGACTCTGCTTCATCACGGTATCTTTTGTACATCATCTCTTTCTCCTTAACCGTTTTGTCAAATTCTGCTCTATCAACCGCTCGGTGTTGTACACGTAGATCGAATTTCTGAACTTCAGTCAGTGGCCTCCGGACTTTCTCAGGCACCGGAACAGGATCCCTGCCATTTTTACCAAAAATCAGCATAAAAAGTTTCATTTTTGACCAAAAGTCAGCTTTGTTTTCTTTTCTTACTCTTTCAATATCGGTTGTGCCTTAAATATTCTCATCCTAGCTTCTTCCTCTTTCAACCTCCTCCTTTCTTCCATTTCCTTTTGTACTTCTTCTTCATGCCTTGCCACACTCTCTAACCGAAATGGTTCTGGTTTGGTGCACGGTTTAGGCTGCGGTTTTGGTGGAACCTACACATATAAATTGGTCAGTAGACGTCCCAAATTCCACACATTCAAATATATAGTGGGTCGGTCTGCATTCGGATTTCCCTCAAACACGTAGGAAACTAAATATTCTAATAAACAATTGTTTTCTTCAGTTAGTTAGATGAACAAACATAAACAAATGTCTCTGTCATGCATTCATTCATTTTACATAATTTATTAGTAGTTTTAGAACTAAGTTCATTTCCCTGTTTATATTCATTTATCACGAACGAACCCCCATTCGTGTTCGTTTACAGGCCTAAAGGTGGATGGAAAGTTAGCATACCACAGGGTAATCCGTAGTAAACGGATACGAGGTAGCTTTAGGAATTCTCGCCTGCTCCTCTTCTATCTGCTTGTGTATCATTTCCGCTTTCTTTGTTCCTCTTTCCTCAGTGTGCAAACGGAACGGATTGGGTGCAGTATTCCTAGGAACTGGTTTCTGGTTGTGTGAACCCGAGCACACTGATAGCTGTAAAAACGCAACACAAATGTTTCATTTGTCACTATCTAAAAAAAGGTTACGAAAGCGATTACGAAGGGATTGATCTTCACTCACCTTATCAAATAAATCAGCAACATTTGCGGATGCCGGAGGAATCCTTTCATCAGTAGCAAAATGAAAATCTTGTGGTGTTGTAACTTGTCTTTTTCGGTTACAAAACAACCCCATCTCACCTTTGCTTTCGAATATCTGCACAAAATATTAGATAAAACACAGTAAGCAATATGTAATGATATATGAAGCATCATAACCTAACGAGGGTTAGTGTTCATTGATACCATCTTGTTCAAAGGCCTGGCCTTGAATTTTGGAGCGTTCTCTAACTCTTCCTTTTCTAGTTCTTCGGTACTTTTAATCTTTGCAGATCGTGCTCTTAATAACGTCTGTAAAGGCGGTGTTTTCGGTGTTGTAAGACGAGGCTTCCGTTGATGAACCCGAGGGGCTGCTGCTGTTTCTGTTGATGCTACGGTTGAAGTTTCGGCATTTTGATTAGCTCTTTTGGTTGTTTCCAAATGAAATTCATGGAATTCAGGAAGCTGAGGTGTGCTTCTCTTCATTGTTGGTAACGTTGGAGCCTTAAGTATCTGTTGAAACAATTTGATTTTAACGAAAAACACAGTTTTGGTTTGTTGGTAATAATAATATGATCTGAAAAGATAATATTATTACATTACCTTTTTGTTTAGTGGACGAGCCTTGAATTTGGGAATTTTAGCCATCATCTCTTCCTCGAGCTCTGCTGAACTCTTGAGTTTAACAGATCGAACGCGCTGAGATGTTTCAAATGCCGGTTCTTTCGGTCAGGTTAATGTCAGTTTAGGCTTTCTTTGCATCACTTGACTAGGATCATCCTGTTGTGAAAAGTTCATTAAAATCACTTAACTTAAACTTAGTTATTATCATGAGCTGAAAAAAAAAGGTAAATTTACATGTGATAGTGAAGAAGGACGGGGAGGCAGATTCAGATCCCGTGTGCCCGAATGAAACTTTCTCATCATTTCCGCAGTTGAAACAAATGGAACTTGAGCATGGTCACTAACATACATCTTCTCATAGCAAGAACAATTAAAAGCTTAACACCAAAATCACTTATTTGAAGCATAACATAATACAAAGAACTTTCTTGAAATCAATGAAACAAACCTTTCTTTCTTCCATTCGAGATCTTGTTGATGGGATGCCTACGTTGGAATTGCTAACGACCCCTGGCCTTGCTTTGTGGTGCAAGATTTGTGTTTTGATATTCAAAATCTGAAATTAATTAAGGATTGCAATTGTTATTCAAACTCATGATTTTATTTTCAATAATTGGTTCTTTTGAAAACGCATGATGACACATGGGTAGTTTTCTGGTTTACCTGTATTGTCTTCCCTCCTTCAAGCTTCTGCCTCTTTACGGCTTGGTTTTCTTGAGCAAAATTAAGTGTCCCACAAACCTTGTCGGTTCGATTTGTATCCCCCCTGTAAAGCAATAAACCAAACATGGGATCACAAAGGATCAACCAAATCAAAAAACACAAGTAATGCTGCTTAAAGATTTAGGTGTACCTTCTTACAGTAGATGGTGTTTTGGTGCATTTAGCTTGTGGTTGGTTCTTCGGTTCGAGTATGGATGGATTCTTGAATGCACTAGCAATTCTCTGGCTGTCTGTTGCTGTCTTCCCTCCTTCAAGCTTCTGCCTCTTTACGGCTTGGTTTTCTTGAGCAAAATTAAGTGTCCCACAAACCTTGTCGGTTCGATTTGTATCCCCCCTGTAAAGCAATAAACCAAACATGGGATCACAAAGGATCAACCAAATCAAAAAACACAAGTAATGCTGCTTAAAGATTTAGGTGTACCTTCTTACAGTAGATGGTGTTTTGGTGCATTTAGCTTGTGGTTGGTTCTTCGGTTCGAGTATGGATGGATTCTTGAATGCACTAGCAATTCTCTGGCTGTCTGTTGCTTCTTGGATTCTATTTGTAACATGTTCTTGTTCTTTTGAGAAGCCGTAGGGGTGCATGCTTCTTCTCCTGTATATTTGCATATCTATGTTAAATCATTTTTATAATGATGTTAAAAACTTGTAATATCACACCAACCTTGAGAAGGGTATGTGGTTTTCTGGGTCTTGGTTTGTTCAACTGTAGCATTTGAAGAAGGGAGATCTTCTTGAGTTCGTTTGGCTTCTCTATAACACTTAACTGTAAAGAAGAAGAATTGTGATCAGAAGTATGAACGTTAAAGAATATCAATCTTCTATTTGCTAATTATACGTAAAGAATAATAATACCTCAGTGGGAAGGTTTTCAATGTGTTCATTTTTCTGGGTCACATCTTTAGCAGGATCATGCTTAGTATTTGTACTGATTTTGATAACAAAACTAATGAATACCTTAAAAACATAAGTATGTGATGAACTGAATAACACAATTATGTTCTGACCTTTGTTTCTCTGGTTCCAAATCAATGTTCGCCGTAGTATGTGATGAACTTGTTGACATAGATGGTACAGGTTCCTACAATTTTGTAAAGAAAACCAACAATCAAGTTGGATGACAAACTGGGTTTGGATTCAGATAATTCATGGCTTATTACCTTCGCAGATGTTTCTGTAAAATCACAAACGGTGTCCAACTGAAAGGCTCTTGTAGTCTTGATCTTGTGCATTATAGATTCAACCAAAATAGATCAAACATGAGCCATAACTGCAAGCGTCTAGTTTTTTAAACCAGAACTGACAGAACAGCCCAAAACCTCCCAAAGTTGGTCATTTAACGTTTATTATTTTTTTACGCATATATATATATAGTGAAAGCGTATTGTACGATTTTTCTTAACGTACGCTGTGAAGATATAACATGCGTGATTAGGGTTTTTACCTATGCGTGATTTCTGATTTTGTACATGCGTGATTATGTTCATGCGTGATTATGGTTTTCAACATGCGTGATTAGGGTTTTTGAGTTTTATAACATGCAGAATTTCATCTTATACACATCGTACGTTAAGGAATATTGTATGTTAACCAACCCCTATATATATATATATATATATATATTATATAAACAATCCTTATAATAAAAAAATAATACAAAACTATGCTTTAAATAGAAAAAAAGAAACCAAAAACTACAGTTCATAAACAGTTTTCATGATCAGTCTTCATTACATAGGTTCAGTTTCAAGTTAAGCAATTTGAGTTTAATTAACAGAACCCCACAATATTGAAATTAATCAACAGACTTCTTAATTTGAAACACAACTAAAGAAAATAAATCACTTATTATAACTCCAATGAAAAAAGAATCAAACAACAGATTCAAGAACACCAGATCAGCATACAGTTTAACCGAATTAAATAATATAAATAGTAAATTAGAAACCCAATAAATCAATTTAACAAAATCATATAAAATTACTCGTAACTAAGAAACCCTAATCCCCCAAACCAACCGAAACATAACAAAATTCAACACAAAAATACGAGAATTACGAGGCAGAACTTACGGGAAGGGCATAAGTAAGAGCCGTATCGAACCATGGCTGTGCTTCACGAATCTGATCGTCCGTTTCTCCTTCAACGAAATCATAAAATTTTGGTGCACAGAATTCGTAATCAGGATCAATTATCACATTTCCTGAGTCCTCCATCATTGCTACGGTTTGAGAGCGGAAAATACACAGGGGAATTTGGGGAAGAAGAAAATATAACGTTTTGCTTTCAACGGTCTTATTTTTTGAATAGCATGAGGGTACTAAAGGATGTTGGGTTTTTTCTATAAATACAATAAATAGTCTAAATAGTTTAGACTTGACATTCGTGAGAATTTTTACTAAATATTACAAGCATTATATTTATTTTTATTAGTTCACCACTTCACCTAATCAAGTAAATTTGGAATATGTCACATGATATGTTAGTTTGGAGAAGAAAACAAATTGTAATCAAATTGATTTTCGTAAATTTAACAATCTTTATATTTTTGAACGTCCAACAAAGTCCAACCACCTGAGTACACCCATAGACAAGAGACCACTCACACCCGCGATCACATATAGCACTGGTGACTCGGCCCGTCATCAATCTAGAAGAAAACTCACAACCCGAAGGCCCACTATTGTAAAACCCCTGGCTCATGTACGACATTTTGTTACGAATCACGTCCTGTAGGGAAAGTCATTTGGATACCGCTAGACAACTAGCTCTTTGGTAAATTAGAAAGAGAAACAACCTCATTAGAATATCTCTCTCCTTCGCCTCTGGCATTGTAACCATCATTGTTGTTTTCGTTACTACTGCCACCACTATTGTCACTCTCAATGCCATTCTTACAACCGACTTCTACAACATCACCAATCGCCACCTCCACCACCACAACATTCCAAATTCTTCAATGGTTGTCAAACACAAATACGATTGTTTTGATACCAAAAAAAATTAATTTCTTAAGTTTTAACTTGTTCAACGAGCTCAAATGCAAATCTAACCCCTTTAAACTTTATACAGATTCAAATTCTTAAACAGATGATATTAAGTAAACTCCATGATCAATGCTTGAAGTTGGTTTTGTAACGTTCCGTATTTTCATGCTTTCTACTTTTAGAAATCTTGTATTAGTATTTCATTCCAATCCTGATAATTCGAGATTTTGATCAATGCAAATCACATTTTTATCATATATATTTATCATGCATACTCAATACATAATCAATCACGAATATGGCCTTTTATGTGAAACCGAGACATAATTATGTTTATACCATGTTTGGATTATAATTATACTCATGTCACACTTATAACATGCCTAAATTACATTATGGAGCCCTAAAATCATGTTTATCATTAAGTTAAAGGCCCTAAATAACAAGTTATACAAGTCCAAGGGTGAAAAATGAAAATTTTATTTTTTGGGAAGCTTTACGGTCCGCAAGGAGGTCTGACGGGCAGAATTCCCACCAGCTCACAACTTAAGTTCGGTTTTCACCTTTCCAACCACTCTAAGTCTCAACTAACTTGTTAAAACCCTAAACCCTAATACCACGTTATAAATGCACCTCCTCCCTACGTCCTAAACACTTTCCACACTCTAACTCTACTCTCAAACACTCCAAATATTCAAGATCTTTGCAACTTTGACAGATTATACACAAGTCCTTAATTGTGAGTTTTGGACCTTCTTTTTCATTATTTATTCTTGTTTCTTGCTTTCAACCCACTTGGATAATCTCTAGGAGTGTTTCCACAAGTTTACCATGGTAAACTAAGTTGGAACATCACATTTTGAGGCCCAAAGTTGGATTTAAATTCTGTTTTTACCAAGCTCGTCAAAACCTTGTTCATCCGACTTCATTTCTTGATCATCTTCAAGTTGCCACAAGTCCTATTGTTTGGATAGGTTGGATTAATGATTGTTATAGAAATGGTAAGTGTTTTAGCTCACCTTCTAAGTCACCAAACAACTTCCAAGTAACAAAGTGAATACGACTACACCAAGTCTCCAAACATTATCCATGTTTGAAATGCACTTGTCCAGTCAAGTCACTTGGTTGTTTAGGTGAATTAGATTATTTAGTTTATGATATTCAGTTCACATATCGAATAATCTAAGTCACCAAGTAGCTTTCAAGTAATCAAAGTGGACAAACTGCACCAAGTCTCCAACCATTTTCATGTTGGAAGTACTCGTCTAGTTGAATCCACTTGGTTGCTTGGTGAATTATATAAGTTATTTACATTCTTGTACTTATGTTCATGACCATCCAAATCATTCATGTGATGCTTTGTGCATTGGTGAACTAAAGCGTTAAAGGAATCATCCTACCCATGCATGACAATCTATGACTTAGACACAAAATATGACTATATACATATAAGTATATTATCTAATCCAAAACCAAACCATGATACCAACCAAAAACATGGTTGAATGTTGTGGTAAGGTGGAAACTTGTCTTAGTTTTAGTCACCTCATTTTTGGACATCCAATGAGTTTAATCCTCATGAAGAACACTAACAAAAATGGTGTCTAAAAGAGTGTCTAGAACAAGATGTAATTTATGTATTTTCGTATTTAAAATCCCAAATGCATTCATATCAACAAACTCCCAAAAATGTACACACCTCTGTTTATTCTTTTAGGATAACTTCAGTGCTCCATTCTCCAAAATCATTCAACTCACTTTTGTGGTAAGCATACGCAAACCGTTAGGTGACCCATTTTACATTTTAAGTACACATTGGGTTGCAACATGTATCACTATCAAAATCACAATCACACATACAATCATGTTTAATCAATCACTGAATCCATCACACATGCTACTTGTTATGCTATTTGTTATACATGCTAGGACACATAATATGCAAGTTATCTATCATTAACTTGAATAAGCCTACCTTAACATGTATAGCGCTATAGGAGTAGCACACCGTCCATTGTGGGTCATCGTTAAGTAATCATTCTTTACGATTTATCTTTATGATGATAAGATTACACTAGTGGACACTTTGGTTTGATTTATAATTCATGCAAGCTAGTATGATTTATATAACTAAGTATACAATTGATATGTGGATTCAGGACATTATCTATACTTATGCTATGTAAACCAAACTTGTATGTTAACCGACCTTTTGTGCTGACGGATACTTTGTATACAAGATTGCAGGAAATTGATGATGATACGAAAAGATAACACTTAGGATGGACTAGAAACACATCTAATATTTCATTTTGTATTCTCTCATTATGTTGTTATGTTATTTCCCAATATGTTGTATTTTCCTTTCAAGACGATGTAACTTCTAGTGATGGTATGAAATTGAATTATTACATTTTTTTGTCACAGTCTTTAAACAATCTTCTTCATCTCACTCCGATATTTCCGTCATCGATTCGGGTGTGACAGATTGGTATCAGAGCATAACTATTGGGAATAGGAAAATTTTTTTTTGCCAAGATTTGACCTAGTCTATAGTTAGAAACTTGCACATTGTGCACTAGTGACCATTCAATCTTCATGCTTAAAATACTTGATTCTTCCTATTTCTCTCTTACCCATTCGTTTTGTCTTAAAACATACGCCTTCCCTAAGGCAAACTTATACTACGATACGAAGATATTCTTGTCAGACAAACGAAACGACCTCACCAAAATAGGTGTGAAACCCTTACTTTGGTGACGACTTTTAATAGTTAAATGTTTCGTTGTTGACATTTGTTGAACGGATAGAGAAAATTACATGTTGGGCAATTGTGAACTTTTCTCAACGTTGCAACATTGATAGCCTACGTGAGATCTACTAAGGTGTTTCAAAGCAAAAGGAATGGTAAATATACAATATTTTGTGGCACATTTAAACTATATGTAAAAAAAATGCACACTATACAACATGATAATGATTAACCTCTTGAGTGATATTTGCAAGATCCTGAATACGTGTATTATGTAATCGAAGAGAGTCCTTAGTTTAGCGTATGCTAACTATTTAATTTTAACATGCTTTTATTATTTCAGTTACTCAAGTATTCATGAGTTTGATTCTCCAGGATTTTGTTTTGTTTGGTGGTGTAATTTACATCCTTTGTCCATTTGTTTCTTTCCGGAGGTAAGGTTGCAATTATAGATGTTTAGCTTTAAACAAGATGGTATGATTTCATTTATTTATGTCATTACAGTATCTACAAATGAGAGGTTGTATTGTGTATCTTCATAAGTGTTTCTAGGTCTAAGTGTCTATATAATACTAGGCTATCACCCGGGAACTTCCCGGCTAGGAAAATTTGAGTTATATTAATCTAATTATGTCCTTAAATAAAATAAAAAGACATGTTTTAAACTTTATCTTGTTTTATTAGCTTAGTTAATGTTACAAATAATAACAACCCACGAATTTAATCTTTTTATGTACCAACTTCAACGTCCACTTCCAACATACACACGTATATATATACTACATTGGCACTCCATCATTTATGGATAAAAGTGTAAAGGTGAAGCTAATTTGACTCGATGTTTTATACACTAAAAATATGCATACATGTTCAAGTGTTGGAATCATGATCACAAATGAAGCGCTTGTAGAATGACAAAGGTCCCTAGTGCCATAATAAACATTTTTATCAGTTGAGTTGGTACGTCTTATTTGATTTACACCTAAATTTCCATTTACTTCTTTTTACAAATTGGAGATAACAGCTTAAGTCAATTTTTAAAATCCTAACAAAATAATGAATCGTGCTTGTGTAGCTTGAATCTCCTATCACCCTAGATTCCACCTGATAAAAAAACCTTCAAAACTTAATAAAAACCCATTTCACTAACGAAATCGAGTAGCAGAACATAAATTATAAAGTACATACATAACCTTTATTTTACATGATATACACACAACACCATATATATTAGAAAGGATAAACATGAACTTTTTAGGGACAAATAAAATTAATCCTTAAATTGAATATAAATAGAGGGTGAAAATCAAGAACACAATGTATGGTAGAAAACATTAAATATTAAACTTGTTTATATTATATCGTTCACTAAACTAAAAGCTAGCACGTTGTCTAGTTATGCTGAATTAGGGGTGTTGATTGGATGTCGGCTAATTAGCTTTGGTGAATGGGAGGGAATAACCTATCCATATTAAAACTGAGTTATTCAGATAGGGTATCAGTTGCGTTAGGTTAGCTAGTACAAACATAAACAAATGCGATAGTTAACATAAGAAAGAAACTGTCACACCCCGACCTGCAGCGGAAAAAGGTGATCGGGGCATGATTGGGTTTTCATCAAAGCTCATGACATTTATTATAATGTTTCATATTTATTATTACAATTTAAAGGAGATCATACAATCAAATCATACAAGTACAACATGTTCTATACATCTTTCTAGACTTCATTATTTTTCTTCTAAGGCAATTTCCTATGTGTTCCTTGCTTCATCCTGTCCACCTGTATCATGTGTAAAAATGGTTTTTGGGTCAACAAAAAGTTGGCGAGTGAATCCTATGAAAACATTTAAACGTGTTTATTGTATTGATTATAAAATAAAGTGCATAACCACATATGAGTAAATGTAGATGTAAATTTATTCACAAAACACATAATATTAAATATTACACACATACAACAATTGATTGTTTTGAGGCACGCGTTGTTCAACTCGTCTCCCACGAGGAACTGATGGGCCTAATGAATGAGTTTTGAGGCACGCGTTGTTCAACTCATCTCCCACGAGGAACTGATGGGCCTAATAAATAATTTGCATACAACTTGACAATATGTAATACATCACAACAATCAATATTTACATTCTAAGTTTAGATCATATAATGGTATAGCACGAGTTTGAATAAGCGAATTAATTTAAGCGACACATGATACACCCCAAAACATGAATAAAAAGGGGAATTTGTAAGAATTCACTCACAGTGGTTGCGTTTTCTTGGATTGATGATGAATGCGCACGAATTTGGATTTAACCACGAGAGAAACTAACCTAAATAATAACATAATGGTTTGGTAAATAAATGGATTTTATTTGAGATTAATAATTTTAATTCATAACCTTAATAGGATTTTTAGATTTATTTTTGTGAGTTTAAGGACATTTTCTAACTTTAAAAAAATTTTTTTAAGTATTTTTAAATAATTTTCTGATTAAATAAATAAAATAAAAAAATAAAAAAATGTTGACCGTTGACTTTGACCGTTGACCGGTTCGGACTTTGTGTTTGTTTGCGCTGAGTGAGGTTCGAACTCGTGAACTCCCGTACGCGTGCACGCAGCTCTACCAACTGAGCTACGTGTCTAAACCGAAATATTTCTGATTTTAATTATATTTATATATATTTAGTTTATTTAGAAATCATTTATTTTAAAAAGGTTTTAAAATCCTTTGAACCAGTGTGTAGTACCGGTCTCGAACCCGTGACCTTGTTGCGTTGCACCCAGCCCAACCAACTGGGCTGGGTGTATAACCCGATATATATTGAAATTTAATTATGCATATACACATACTAGAGCTAACATATTTTTGTTTAATTTAAAAAGGTTTGGATAATTTCAGGGGCGGTGTAACTAACCGAATTCGAACTCGAGACCTTGGCTTCGTGTTGCACACAGCCCGACCAATTGGGCTGTGTGACTAACCCGAAGGATATAAGATTTTTATTAAATTTATATATTTACTAGATTATTTCGTTAACTGGTTTTAAAAAAAAGGTTGTGTATAATTGGCGAACCGGAAAGCATGTACAGACTCGAACCCGAGACCTTGATCTCGAATGCACACGGTCCATCCACTGGAACGTGTGTCTAACCCGGTATAAATACAAATTTTAATTCGATTTATGCATTAACTTCCTGATCATCTTCCTTATAAAGAAATTACAGAAAAATATCTGATTAGCTTAACAATTGTTTTAGTTACATAATAGATACATAAATTATGGTTTATGAATATGGAAGAATAGAGTGGAACATGTACCAACGGTAATCGCTGAAATCTCCGATGAACAGTAGACTTTTCCGGCGAATTCAGGTTCTTCCGACGAAGGATCTCGATAACAGAAGTTTGCAGAGAGAATTGCGAGTGTGCGAGTTCCAATTGGGTTCAGAATATCACTATTTATAGCCAAAGGTGATGGCTTGATTCGGTTTTCAGTTTCCGGAAAAAAATCGGTTACGGTCAATGATTGCCAATTAAATTTAATGCATTGACTCGTTGATTGAGTCTTGATGCATGATGGAAACGGTTTTGCCTAGTTAATTGCAAAGGAGAAACGGTTTCGGATGATTGCTTGATTCAAGATTGGTTGTTACAGGGCGGTTGTTCAGGAATTCAAATTTGAGATCTTGTATTAATATTGTTTGGTTTAGATTTTAAACAGATAGATGTGTGTGGCGGAGTGGTGTGAAGTGTGTTTGGTCTTGAGAGTGACCCGGGTTCGAAACCCGGCGTCTGGAAATAATTTTTATTTCATTATTTATTATTAATTTTCAATTATAGATTTTAAATTCTAATATATTTATTAATTATGTATTGTTTAAAATTAGTTTGAGCCCTAAACATGCAACGAAAATTTTAACTGGATGTTCGGTTAATAAACGAAGCGGGTTTTGGAAACCCGTTTTTTTGACGGATGTTACAGTATCCCCTACTTTTAGAAATTTCGTCCCGAAATTTAAGTAGTAGTGGTATATTTGACTTGGAGGGAGGATGTTTTAATTTGACAATTACATAATTAGAGAGGGTGAGAGTTTAAATCTTATTTGAGGCGGTAACGTTCCTAGTAAGGGTTGAATACCCGGCTACAGGAATCGCTTTTTGCTGCCTAAAGTGTATGAATACGGAACATGGATAAACAGAGTTGATTGACTAAGTACGATTTTATGCATATGAGTTTTGATACGTTTGGAAAGATAAGGTTATACCCTAAAACAAAACTTCTACCACTAAAACCTACATGGAACTTCTCATAACTGCCTGACAATGCCTCTGATCCTTTGGCAATAATACTTATATATAGGAAGTACCAGCGGCGTATCCACCATATTCTTGTCATATTTTCATTGGCTTTATCAGTAAGTTATGATTAGTTCTATGTGACTCTAGAACATAAACAAACACAACAACCAAAGCTTGAGTCTTAATTCTGATAGTATACATGTTTGAATGGTGACAGTACCTCTCTCGTTTGTTTGATGGAGAGGTTAGTCTATGTAGAAGTGAGACACAACCCAACTTCTTTGAATGATGAGATTGAAATACGTTGAGATGTATGATGATATGAATGCTAAATCAGTCAGTATAAAACAAACTTCAACCATGACATTACTAAATCCTACATGGAACTTCTCATAACCGCCTGACAATGCCTCTGATCCTTTGGCAAGAATACTTATATATAGGAAGTACCAGCGGCGTATCCACCATATTCTTGTCAAATTTTCATTGGCTTTATCAGTAAATTATGATTAGTTCTATGTGACTCTAAAACATAACTAAGCACAACAACCAAAACTTGAGTCTCAAATCTGAAAGTATACATGATTGAATGATGATAGTACCTCTTCGTTTGTTATAATGAAGGGGTTAGTCTAGGTAAAAGTGAGACACAACCCAACTTCTTTAAATGATGAGATTGAGATACGTCGAGATGTATGATGATATTAATGTTAAATCAATGAGTATAAAACAAAACTGAAATAGTAGTTCGCATTAAGATTCTTGGATAAATTTCCAATTTATAATCGAGATTGAGATTACATAAAGAAAACATAAAAACTAAACGGTTGGAGTTGAATCTTGATTTTTGGTGAAGGAAGGCTAGTTGGGTGGTTCGCTTGGGCCGTTATTATCTTCAACAGGATTGGCGTTGATGTTGTAAACTCTTCCTCTTGCTGGCGGTGGAGCTGGGTTTGCTTGATTTGCTTGGTTAACTGGGTTTGCTTGAGCTTGGGCGTTGATGATGTTAACCAATCGAGGGCACGTGTTTCTAAAATGGGTAGGGTCGCCACAATTGAAACAAGCTCGAACATATGGGAACATGGGGTATTGGGGTTGTTGATATGTTTGGATTCATGTTTTGAGTAGGGGGTGAGGTTTGGTTTTGAGAGGTGCGGAAAATCTTGCTCAAATGACCATAGCGTCCACAATTCGCACATAGTCGACAAGGTAAGGTAGATGGATGGTGATAAAAACAGGTGTTGCATTGAGGGTGAGGTCCAATGTAAGGTTTCTTATTTGGGTAAGTTGAGTTGGGTGCTACTTGAGTGATTGGGATGGCTTGGAGGGGTATGGCTTGTGAAGTTGGTTGATTGTGTTGGGTGACAGCGAAAATTTGCCCATCTCGTTTTCTCTTAGAAATGGGTTGTGAAGAGGATTCGGTTCGGGTGGAGTTTGAGGTTTCGGTTGATGTTTTATCCTTCTTCTTCTCCTCCGTGAAGTCTTTATTACGTATGCGGTTTTCAGTGAGCTCTGTAGCTAACTCCATTGCTGCTTCCAAAGTTGCAGGTGTGGTACTTATTACGGAGTCTTGAATTTTTGAAGGAAGACCTCGAATGTAGTGCTCGATCAAACGGTAGGGGGAGTGAACAAGTTGGGGACCATTTGATTTAACTCAAGGAATCTCTTGTTGTATGTGGTGTGGTCGCCCTCCTTTTGTTTCAAAGAATAGAACTCATCCTCTAGTTTCTTGTTTCGCTTCTTGGACAGAAACGTCTTGTCATGATTTCCTTCAACTCTTCCCAAGTCAAAGTCATAGTATCTTCAACACCTCGCTTGGCCTTCTCTGTATTCCACCATGTAAGTGCTATTCCAAGCAAACGACCGGTAGCATATCACACCTTGCGATCATCGGGGAAATCGCAATTTAGGAAAGTGTTTTCCATTTCCTCAAACCAATGGAGGAGAGCAGTGACTCCTTCAGTCCCTTCGTATTTTGGAGGATCGCAGGATTTGAAATGTTTGTAGGTGCATTTAGTGGCTTTTGGGGAAGGATTGATAACATTTTGATCTTCTTGATTGATTGGGTTGACGGAATTAGCGGTAAGGGCTTGTTGAACTTGAACTACAATGTTGGGTATTACGGCAGCCATTTGTTGAGCAATTTGGGCAGCCATGCGCTCGCGGGCTTTTCCTGATCTCATCTTCCTACGAGCGAGACTAGAAGACATCTACAAGGAATACGTTTCAAGAGTATGAGTTGGACGTTTTAGGGGTCATGTGTCGTATTTAGGAATGAACATTCATAAAATAAATATAGAATAATAAATCTACTAAATCCATAGGATGTCTTGGGCTTTGCTCGTAGTTGGGCCTTGCATGCCGCCATACTTCACCTTCGTAATCATGTGGGCCCCCATGATTACCGGGTTTTTCATATGGTTCGCATGTGTTAGTCTGGTTACGTACACTAAAACCCGGAGAAAATCGGAAATATGTATGTGACGTATGATATTCGGAATGTATCCAGGTGTGGACACGGTGACACCCCAAAGTGGGGTTAGTTCGAACGACGTTTGTGTGGCATGCTTTGGCCTAATAGGTCCTTCGTACTCTCATCGTTAGTCCCCAGGTAGGCAAACTGGTCCGTTATATTGGATTTATACGAATGCCAACCTAGACAGGACGTTCCGACTACCGGTACTCGTACCCTTACAGTTACTACATGCCTGTCGTAGAACTCACTTTGATGAGATTGAAAAATGAAAAATGCGACAAAATCTTGAATAACGGAAGTAGGATGATTTGAATATGTGAACATTGAAATATGTGTGATGATTGTATATGTAAGCATGTTATGTTCGACTATAAGTATGATTCATTAAGTATCACAAAATATAATATTGGAAGTGTTTGCATGCATTTGTGTATGTAATAAATACGAAACAAATAAACATCATGAGTTTGCATGTAACCACATAAACAATTAAAATCTAATCAACTATAGTATAGGCTCTAAGGGTCTAATAACGTATCCTACATCCCTATAGTCAAAAGCTCTGATACCAATCTGTCACACCCCGACCCCAGTGGAAAAAGGTGATCGGGGCATGATTGGGTTTTCATCAAAGCTCATGACATTTATTATAATGTTTCATATTTATTATTACAATTTAAAGGAGATCATACAATCAAATCATACAAGTACAACTTGTTCTATACATCTTTCTAGACTTCATTATTTTTCTTCTAAGGCAATTTCCTATGTGTTCCTTGCTTCATCCTGTCCACCTGTATCATGTGTAAAAATGGTTTTTGGGTCAACAAAAAGTTGGCGAGTGAATCCTATGAAAACATTTAAACGTGTTTATTGTATTGATTATAAAATAAAGTGCATAACCACATATGAGTAAATGTAGATGTAAATTTATTCACAAAACACATAATATTAAATATTACACACATACAACAATTGATTGTTTTGAGGCACGCGTTGTTCAACTCGTCTCCCACGAGGAACTGATGGGCCTAATGAATGAGTTTTGAGGCACGCGTTGTTCAACTAACTGATGGGCCTAATGAATGAGTTTTGAGGCACGCGTTGTTCAACTCGTCTCCCACGAGGAACTGATGGGCCTAATAAATAATTTGCATACAACTTGACAATATGAAATACATCACAACAATCAATATTTACATTCTAAGTTTAGATCATATAATGGTATAGCACGAGTTTGAATAAGCGAATTAATTTAAGCGACACATGATACACCCCAAAACATGAATAAAAAGGGGAATTTGTAAGAATTCACATCACAGTGGTTGCGTTTTCTTGGATTGATGATGAATGCGCACGAATTTGGATTTAACCACGAGAGAAACTAACCTAACTAATAACATAATGGTTCGGTAAATAAATGGATTTTATTTGAGATTAATAATTTTAATTCATAACCTTAATAGGAATTTTAGATTTATTTTTGTGAGTTTAAGGACATTTTCTAACTTTAAAAAATTATTTTTACGTATTTTTAAATAATTTTCTGATTAAATAAATAAAATAAAAAAAATAAAAAAAATGTTGACCGTTGACTTTGACCGTTGACCGGTTCGGACTTTGTGTTTGTTTGTGCGGAGTGAGGTTCGAACTCGTGACCCCCCGTACGCGTGCACGCAACTCTACCAACTGAGCTACGTGTCTAACCCGAAATATTTCTGATTTTAATTATATTTATATACTATTTAGTTTATTCAGAAATCATTTATTTTAAAAAGGTTTTAAAATCCTTTGAACCAGTGTGTAGTACCGGTCTCGACCCGTGACCTTTAGTTGCGTTGCACCCAGCCCAACCAACTGGGCTGGGTGTATAACCCGATATATATTGAAATTTAATTATGCATATACACACACATACTAGAGCTAACATATTTTTGTTTAATTTAAAAAGGTTTGGATAATTTCAGGGTGGTGTAACTAACCGAATTCGAACTCGAGACCTTGGCTTCGTGTTGTACACAGCCCGACCAATTGGGCTGTGTGACTAACCCGAAGGATATAAGATTTTTATTAAATTTATATATTTACTAGTTTATTTCGTTAACTGGTTTTAAAAAAAGGTTGTGTATAATTGGCGAACCGGAAAGCATGTACAGACTCGAAACCGAGACCTTGATCTCGAATGCACACGGTCCATCCACTGGACCGTGTGTCTAACCCGGTATAAATACAAATTTTAATTCGATTTATGCATTACTTCCTGATCATCTTCCTTATAAAGAAATTACAGAAAAATATCTGATTAGCTTAACAGTCGTTTTAGTTACATATTAGATACATAAATTATGGTTTATGAATATGGAAGAATAGAGTGGAACATGTACCAACGGTAATCGCTGAAATCTCCGATGAACAGTAGACTTTTCCGGCGAATTCAGGTTCTTCCGACGAAGGATCTCGATAACAGAAGTTTGCAGAGAGAATTGCGAGTGTGCGAGTTCCAATTGGGTTCAGAATATCACTATTTATAGCCAAAGGTGATGGCTTGATTCGGTTTTCAGTTTCCGGAAAAAAATCGGTTACGGTCAATGATTGCCAATTAAATTTAATGCATTGACTCGTTGATTGAGTCTTGATGCATGATGGAAACGGTTTTGCCTAGTTAATTGCAAAGGAGAAACGGTTTCGGATGATCGCTTGATTCAAGATTGGTTGTTATAGGGCGGTTGTTCAGGAATTCAAATTTGAGATCTTGTATTAATATTGTTTGGTTTAGATTTTAAAACAGATAGATGTGTGTGGCAGAGTGGTGTGAAGTGTGTTTGGTCTTGAGAGTGACCCGGTTCGAAACCCGGCGTCTGCAAATATTTTTTATTTCATTATTTATTATTAATTTTCAATTATAGATTTTAAATTCTAATATATTTATTAATTATGTATTGTTTAAAATTAGTTTGAGCCCTAAACATGCAACGAAAATTTTAACTGGATGTTCGGTTAATAAACGAAGCGGGTTTTGGAAACCCGTTTTTTTGACGGATGTTACAGAAACTCCAAACATACTAAATGCATCAGCAAGTAAAAAACAATGAGCAAATAAATTAAAAACCTACCTACTACATACTAAATCCAATCTTTTAGTCTTTACCAACATCTTCTAAATCTCTCTTATTCTATGTACAACAAATGTCTTCTAAATCTCTCTTATTCTATATACAACAAATATAAAAAACAAATAGCAAATAGATAAATGCGGATAGCCTCTATATTCAAAAGTGTAATGCAAATTAGCAACATTGATCCCTTCTAGATTCAAGATCACATATGAAACTAATAAAGCAAGTCTCCTACAAATTCATTATATAAGATTTTGATAATCCATACGTATAGGTTCTCCATGTTAAACATTTTGTACATTCCCTTTTTGTCAAATTTGCTTTTTAATCAACTCTGCTAACTACATAACATCACTTTTTCCTATTCCTATGTGTTTATTAGAATGTTCTTCAGATAACAGAATCCATAAAATATATAAAATGGAAAACCCGTTAATCGAAATTAGAAAAAAATACCTTCTCTTATCCTATCAAGAGTCATCCAATAACTCTTCTGAATCAGAATGGCTTGCATTGTAACCTGATTAATGAGTGAGATTAATTAGGGGAAAGAACAATACCAAGCACATTATACATACCGAAGGGTGTTTGGATTGGAGATGAGATAATCAATCCATACTAAGAATGGGTTATTCGGATAAGGTATCAGTTGCTTTTGTCAGATTGCAGCCTACGAGGGAAACTCAAGAGAAGCAAATACAACTCTATTGTCAGATTTCAGCTTACGCTCCTTTACCTCTGTTGTTTAAACATGCAACCGCACTTGTGATTTCTTGTACTTAATCAATGATTACGCCCTCTACGCCCAAAAGATATTGAACATGTACCGCTTCGGGGACGTTGCTGCTAAAAGTATCATTAAAACGTGGTGACGTGTTTAATTAGTGTTTAACCGTCTTTATTCGATGTAATAAAAGGAAGTAATTTGGAAAGCTTACTTTAATTTGCCATAAGTAAGGAGGGACAGATTTGATTCTTTAATCCCTTCTTACTAACGTAGGGTTTTCGAATATACCATTTCCTTCGGAAACAACTCCGTCCAATCCGCCGGATAAGGCCAGCTTCTTAGCTTCGTCTAATGAATTCATACGCTCGCCATCAAATATCTCACTTCCACTGTTTGTCATGAAGTACACCTGTCAATGCATACTCATTTAGTTATGAATGGGTCAATTCAGGTTGTGTTTTATCTCAGAAGTTATATTGTTCTATAATTATTTTGAAAAGACAATTGTAGTTGACATAAATTTTAACGTAATTAACAAAATATGTAAAAAAACATATATTATACAATGTTTATCGACATAGTAAATGAATAAAACAAAAAGGTTCAATCCCGTGTTTCTGAAATGAATCCTATTTTTCGTATGCATCACAAAGATCCATTTGTTGTATAGAATTATATATGGTTGTTGAGATGAGCCATCAACAATGTGTACCTAAGCCTCGGTTATAATGATAAAAATATTATTCACAGTAGTATCTTAAAATGTATTAGATTGTAACCTCGTAAAAACCCGTCCAATAAAATCCCAACACGTGTCTTGCTGATCTTCGTATGCCACTGCTAAGCGAGAGGGACAAAGTTGTCGTTATGTTATAATTATAACCTCTCAATGGTGATTACAAAAGTTGAGGGACCAATAGTGTCAAAATACAAATTTTTGGCCTCTGAGTGGTCCTTATGGACCGTAAGCCTTGGAGCTTACGGACCATAAGCATGAATAACGAAGTGATGCTGAAAGGCGGTTACGGACCGCAAGGCCTAACCCTTACGGTCCGTAACGATTTCAAAACCATGGGCGCCAGAATGGCTTACTGACCGTAAGCCATTACCCTTACGGTGCGTAAGGGACTGCCAGTGGTAGTTTTGTTGGCAGCCTGCTGTGTTTGCCACCTTGCTCGCGAATTGCCACCCTTGTGCCGCTTGTGACACCTCTTTGGACACTTGCTAACACCTGGGAATGTGCCTTAACACTTGTCTTGATCTTGTGCTTCATCCACAAGTATAAATAGCCCCCTTGGTTGCCTTCATTCCTTGCTCACTTCACTCTTTTCTCCTATCTTGCTCACCTGGAAGTTCCTAAAGCATTTGGGAGCATCCTCTAGGTTCTAAGTCTTCGTTTGGATCACTTGTAAGTGTTCCAACCTTGTTCTTTCGTTTTTATAGGCTTTAAGCCAAAAGTCAAAGCGTTATAGTAATAACGCTTTGACCTTCGGTTAAGACCATTATGGTCCAGCCATTGTTCGATGCGAACATGGCTACATGATTGTAATAAGGTAGGTGTTAATCCCTCAAGCGAGCACCTCCTGGAAATCACGTTTGCTTGGTCAATTGACGGGTCAAAGTAATTATCATAAAAAGTCCAACGTGCCAGATTTTTAATAAATTCATATATGATAATGTAGATGATATAAAATGAGTTTTGTCACTTTAATAACTTGGTAATAATTGTTAGAACATGTGTAAACATGTTTGGCTCGTCAATTCCAGATTGAAGGTCGGCTCACAATCGAAAGTCGCAAGATTTGCCCTCTACCTTGACTTTCAGTTCTGACCCGAATTAGCAACTTAGGCTCTTGATTATAAGTTGCATTATGACCATATTATGTTGTAGTATAACCCTCTGAAGATACATTACATGGTCATATAGTAATCTGAGTTTATATGCAAGTTACCGTTAATATGCTTAACTTGACTAAAATGCCCTTTTTGTCTAAAATGAGGTTTTAAACACAAACAAGCATGCAAATGGATTAGTTACTGATATTTTAACTTGATTAGCATATTTTGATGCCAACATTCTGGTCATAAACTAAATTATACTTAATTAGCCTAAATTACGCTTTAAAATGACCAAATTGCCCTTTTGGCATCTAGAATGGTTTCCAAACGTAATTTCTTTACCAAACTTATTACCTACTGATATAATATCACAATTGGGAGTATTTGGGATATCAATTCAGAATATAAACTGAGTTTGCGTGCAAGATCTTGTATAATGCCGATAAATGACGATAATGCCCTTACGGCGCATAAATGGTTTTAATGATACTTTTCATAACAAAACCTTTTAACCTACTGTTATGTTATATTAAATAACATATTTTAAATGTATAAACCCTGATCATAACCTCAGTTTTCATTAAACATCGCTTAAATCGTCATTTAACGACTTTGTCGCCTTTTCGGCGCATAGTATGGTTTAAAACCATATCTATGGACCAAAATTTGTTACCTACTGATTATTAAACTTATTTTAAATTTTATAGTAGGTACATATTCTAAAATCAGAATCCCAAATAAGCTATCAAAACTATGTGTGAAATGACCAAAATGCCCTATGGCGCATAGTTTGGTCTTAAACTATAAACCACACATATATTTGATATCCTACTGATATAACATCATAAATTAACTACTTTTCCAGATTGTTTATGATCATGAAATCACTTTACTTGTAAGCTCCTTTTATAAATCGAAAATGACCAAAACGCCCTTTTGAGGCTTAACTTGATTTTAAAACCTTAACGGGCATACATGTTGATATCCTACTGATATTATAACATGTTTAAAGTATAATGGCATATGGAACTTGTATATGAATCATCCGGTTACCTGGTTTCGCTTATATGCATACGATTAAGCCTACGTGACTAGTTTACGTAATTTAACCGAAACGGGTTTAACCTTATTTTTTTTCAACATCCAAAATGTTATATGTTTACCCATTTTATACAAATCTTAGTACTTATCAGGTTTAAACTACATTCTATTTCGGTCATCGCTTAATCTAGCGTAACGTACCGATTTCATTACTTAAGACTAGTCGGTCCATGTATATGACTTAACTAAAGACCCGTTAGCATTCTAATTGATTATTGATACCATCATTCCAGACTAGAGCCTTCCGGTAGATTGTCACCTATACTTATCTTCTTGATTAACAGCTAAGTTAATAATTCTTTTGAAGAGTAGCTCAGGTAAGTACTCTTAACCTATTTTCCCTATATGGGTTTGGGATACGGTAAATTATTACCGCTTGTCGGGTATGGGATCTTGTTGTCGGATTGTGATTTAACTAAATCTCAGAACCCGTTTTAATCCGTGTTGTCTGATAACTTAAACATTGGGGGTTAACTCGACCGTGTCTGGGATATCCTTGGGCTCATTTAAGTTGCTAATGGCCACGATCTAAGCACGGGGTGTAGGCATACACCCGTCTGATGCAAATTATAAAATACCCACATGTTGGGGATAACTCCTCTGTGAGTTTAAGTAATGTGTCGGTTAATCAGGTTATTCGGTTTCTGCACCGGACCCCATATGTATTGACAGACTTGTAAAACTGTATGAAGGGGTATGGTCCCGAAAACCTTTCGCAAGCGTAAGAGACCATACCACAACAGCATTAAGACCATCTTAAAAATAAAAGTCTTGCGCACCTCGCGCAGACTACTTAAACTAGGTCTGGAATAAACTATCACTTGATTACCCATGCGCTGGAATACTGAGGACTAATATTCATTTAACACCCTTGCGCGGGCTCGCGCAAGGGTATAGTTAAGCTTGAAGTTAGTTTCTCAGATCTAAACATACTCGCGAAGGGAACTCAATTCTGGACAAAAGGAATCTTTTCTGTTATAACCAACTGGACACGTGGCAAAGTGATCAAGGCTTCACAGCAGTAAATCTTCTAGATACATTTAATGCCCATCGTGCAAGGCTTCATTCGGTTACAACCGAATATGACGTGGCGATATCCTATACGCTCATCTAAATCACGATGAGGACATAACCTTCATGCAAATCTAGAAGCAAACACTTTACACGTGGCATCTTCCCAGCCATTGATCAAATCATGATCCGTGAGCATGGATGGGAAAATAACAGCTAACGGTGCAGAATATTCTGTTGACTCTCCATTAGAATTTTGGCGCCCAAAATACCGGCTATAAATAAGAGACTTGAGGTACAAGTTATCCACCTACTTTCACATACGCTCTCTTTTACTTCACTTTGCATTATTCCGATCACTATACTTATTCTCACGCCAGAGGGTGGTCATGGAGAGAACCCCCATTCTCCCCGTGGCGAGGCTAACGACGCTTCTGTTTTGCAGTGACTTTTCGGCGAACTAGATCCATCGGCGAGCAAACTTAGGATTAACCTTTTTATGTAGAAACTCTACCCCTAGATCTAGATTGATTCTGATCTAGCTTAGATCTAGTGTTTCTTCAATGGCGGCCACGATTTCTTTTTTTTTCCTCTCATCTTTCGTTTGTTTGCCTGAATCTTCAGTATCATGGCTGATGGTTCGTCTCATCCACTAGGTCCTCGATCTGAGATCCGGAATGTTGCTCATGGTGCTCAGATCGACGGACACGTGGAATAAGAATTTTCCGGCGAAGTTGATGCTCATCATGACCACAGTCGTGTGAACATTCCAGTAACTCCGGGAATTCAAAATGAAATTCCACCTATTGCTTCAATCTTACCACCCGGTGAAACTCCGATCTCATGGTATGTGAAATCGCAGAGTGCTCTGAATACCATTTATACTCAGCTTTGTGCACATACGGTACACCTGCACCACAAGCTCAGATACCTGCAACTCAGGTGCGTGCTTTTCCTGCACCTCGAGTATTGAGTTATGATTCTCCAAACAGAGATGTATTCTTGATCTAGAACCAGGTACGACTCTACACCTTCTGGTGGTAGACGTCAGGAAGAAGCAAACTCAGAAACGTGCATCTGTTCACTCACGGCTGGGCCCGCGCTTGTCACAAAAGCAGGACACTTAGTATGATGAATATGACAAGACATATGATAAGGGTGACAGTGCAAGTGTGTTTAATCGTTTATCAAAAGATCATGCTGATTATAAACCAAAAGTTCGCGCGATTTACAATCCAGAAGCTGAGCATGATTACAACTTGATCTATCGACCAGCTGAAGCAGCGGAGGAATCTAAGTTTGTGAAAGAGATTGCGTTGGCTCCGCTTGATCACGCAAAACTACCATGAAATGTTGGGAAATTTAATGGGATGACTTATCCAGATGGTGAATTGTAATGCTCGTACCCGACAAGATTTCAAGTGCTCCTTCCTACTGAGGGCATCAGCTACCACGTTAGCTTTACCCGGGTGATACCGAATGGCACATTCATAATCGTTCAGGAGTTCGACCCAGCGACGCTGTCGCATGTTCAACTCCTTCTGGTCAAAGATATGCTGGAGGCTCTTATAATCCGTGTAGATTGTGCACTTTGTTCCATATAGGTAGTGTCTCCAAATCTTAAGTGCAAACACCACTGCTCCCAATTCCAGGTCATGTGTTGTGTAGTTTTTCTCGTGAACCTTCAATTGTCGGGATGCATACGCGATGACCTTATCACGTTGCATGAGTACGCATCCCAATCCCTGAATGGAAGCGTCACAATATACCACAAAATCATCAGTCCCTTCTGGCAAGGACAGAATGGGTGCACTGCAAAGTTTCTGCTTTAGCAATTGAAATGCTGCTTCCTGCTTGTCACCCCAAGCATACTTAGTGCCTTTCTGGGTGAGAGTGGTAAGCGGTTGCGTGATCTTTGAAAATCCCTCGATGAAACGTCTGTAGTAACCAGCCAAACCCAAAAATTGGCGGATCTCTGTCGGTGTCCTGGGTGCTTCCCAGTTCTTGATAGCATCGATCTTGGCGGGATCAACGTGTATACCTTTTTCATTCACGATATGCCCGAGGAACTGAACTTCCCGAATCCAGAACACACTTTGAAAGTTTGGCATATAGTTTCTCCTGTTGAAGTAATTCCAGCAATAATCGTAGATGTTCAGCATGTTCTTCTTCACCCTTAGAGTAGATGAGTATATCATCGATGAACACGATGATAAACTTGTCGAGATACGGCTTACACACGCGGTTCATGAGGTCCATGAACACCGCGGGTGCGTTGGTGAGACCGAAGGGCATGACCAAGAACTCATAATGGCCATACCGAGTACGAAATGCCGTCTTGGAGATGTCCTCCTCTCTGACGCGTAACTGGTGATAACCGGACCGTAGATCAATCTTGGAGTAGTAGCTTGACCCTTGAAGTTGATCGAAGAGGTCATCGATGCGAGGTAATGGGTATCGGTTCTTGACGGTAACCTTATTGAGTTCCCTGTAGTCGATGCACATGCGGAAGGTCCCGTCCTTCTTCTTGACAAAAAGGACTGGAGCTCCCCATGGCGAAGTACTGGGTCGGATAAATCCTTTTCCAACAATTCCTGAAGTTGGGTAGACAGCTCTTGCAGCTCTGCTGGAGCCAGGCGGTACGGGGCCTTGGCGATAGGAGTTGCATGGTTTGCCAATTCGATTTCAAACTCCACTTGTCGATGTGGTGGAAGACCAGGTAACTCCTGTGGAAATACACCGGAAAAATCATGGACGACGGGGATATCTTCAATCCGCTTCTCGTCCTTAGGCTGCTCGGTGACCAGTGCGAGCAAAGCGAAGGAGTTCTTTCTTCGAAGATACTTCTGAGCTTGCATGTAAGAGATGATGTTTGTGACGGCGCCTGCCTTCTCGCCTTGCACCATCAAGATTTCGTCATTAGAGAGCGGAATACGGATAGCTTTCTCGAAACAGAGAACTTCAGCTCGGACGTCGGATAGCCAGTCCATTCCGGCTACCACATCAAAACTACCCAGGGTAGTTGTCATCAGATCAGTGGTAAAGGTGTGGCCCGCGAGTTTAAGTTTACAGCCGGTTACTAAATGGTCACATCTACAGACTTACCATCGGCTAGTTCTATGACGTAAGGGGTCTCTAGGGGTTTAGGCGCGAGATTTAGGTTCTTCCTAAAAGACTCAGATATAAAACTCCTATCCGCACCCGTATCAAAAAGTACAGTAGCAAAATGATCGTTAAGGGGAAACTTACCGGTGACCACGTTCGAGTCGTTTCTAGCCTCTCCGCGGCCTAGCATGAACGCACGACCTTTGGCACCTCCTGTGCCACCATTTCCATTGTTGTTGTTGTTGTTGTTCCCACCATTGTTGTTGTTGCTGCGAAGTTGCGGGCATTCTCGCTTGAAATGGGTAGTGCTACCGCACTGATAGCACCCCCGGTTAATACCTTGCTGTTGAACCTGGTGCTGATTTTGATTTTGTCGAGATACGATTTCCCCGCGACAATCCTTTGCCGCATGTCCCGTTTTGCCACATCATTGGCAGCGATTTCCGGCACAAGGGCCGTGATGATGGAGGTTACAACGATTACATTGCGGCTTTCGACCCACATAGCCGCTTGTGTTATGGGTGTTGTTGGCGGACTGATTATTGTGACCCCGATTGTTGTTGAAATTGTTGAACCGTTTCTGGTTTCCTTGTTGTGGCTGGGCTGACGAAGACTGTCGAGCAGGTGAGTCTTCAAATTTTCTTTTATTATCAGGGACAACTTCAGTTGCACCCCGAGATGGCAACTTCCTTTGTTCCACCGCCTTATCGGTGAGTTTGTGCGCCAACCTGATCGCTTGATGTTCCGTCGCAGGGTTGCTAGGGATCAGACCCCAAGATAAAACTCAAGTCGTTTTTCAACGGTGCCAGATCGGGACATAGGAACACCAGATCGTGATGTTTCGCCGTGTACGCTTCAATTTCAGATCCTACCATCTTATGGTTCCATAGCGCTTGCTCCAACTGCTGAACTCTATCCCCGGACAGTACTCCTCTTTGATTAGGGCCTTAAACTCGGCCCAGGCCATTGCGTTTGCAGCAATAAGTCCACGCGTTTAGACTTGTACGTTCCACCAGGTTAATGCCCCATCTTCCAGCGTCGAGGCAGCATACTTGACCTTATTGGCCTCAAGGCAATTGCACATCTCGAACACCGATTCAGACTTTTCAATCCAACGGACCAGTCCTATGGGTCCTTCTGCACCCGTGAATTTGCTCGGTTTCGCATCGAGGAGCATCTTGTAGGGGTTAAGACCCCCTCCTGAAGACAGAGGATAGATAGTCAGCGAGAAAGTCTACTAGCCCAACTATTAGATTTTCTCATGAAAATTTAATAATGGTTACCTGCTGGTGGGTTTGAACGCCTGCCAGAGCAGCATTCACGTGTTCTTGGATCATCGCGGCCAATTCTTCAGGTGTCATGTTGAGGTTTCCACGTCGTCTAGTTGCCATTTCAGATCTTTGCAAGAACTGATAAGTATATAGATCCAATATAATTATCATACTCCAAACTTCAATCATCACACAAGTTATGTCAACCCAAATAATTAAACAATAAAAAGGAACATTCGATTAAATAAGTTGCAATGTCTCACAAAATACCAACCAACATCTCAGTTTAATTTTAAAGTTTCAAGTTCAAACATAAGTGGAAAATGAACAAACTAAAGAAAACAAAGTGGGAATTGGCGAGACGAGTCAGTCTTTTACGTCTCCATCTCCCAAGTCGCTATCGTTGCCGTCATCCTCTGGGGCGTTTTCAACTTCAACAGCCGGTTCCTGTTCCGGCTCCTCTTCCTCCGGATCTTCCTCTGGGTCCTCCTCTGGGTCTTCCTCTGGGTCCTCCTTGGGTCTTCTCTGGGTCCTCCTCTTCTTCCTCTACAGGCGCTGGAGGGACCGGTGCTGGGGCGGGTACTGGGACAGGTGCTTGATTCTGCTCCAGTTCTTGAATCCTCCTAACTGGACTCAAGAACTCTGTCTTCGAGCCAGTCAGCCCTCAACTGCTCTGCACGAAGATCCTTAGCTAAAATGTTTCAAGCTTTCCTATTCTCATGTTGCTCTTCCTCGAGCCTTCCAGTTTTACCAGTTAGTTGACGTATCATCCATCCTTGTGCTTCGATCGTTTCCGCATTCTCTCTAGTTGTTCCTTTGTTTTCTTAACATATCCCTAAGTAGGTGTCCCCTACTTCTAACGAGTTGACCGGTTCGACTGGCATAGCGGTGGTCGGACGGGAGGACGACTCCTCTCCTAGTGCGAGTCTTTTCCTAGCAGCTGAGCGTGTCTCCACCCCATGAGGTGGTGAGGGTTCGACCATGGGTGCCTTCCCCGGCGCCCTTGGTTGTAGAGGTTTGTCGGATGATGATGATGACATTGCCTGTTGGGTTGTGTAGTTAGTTACGAGTTGCGTGCATCACAATATACATTTATATCTTACATAAAACAGTTGTAGTATAACACATAACAAGATATCACAGTTTCGGTGCTAATCTAAGTCTAGTGTCGTGTAATCAGCTATAGTTTAGGTCTACTTTTAATGCAAACTTGGTTCTCTATAGCTAGAGGCTTTGATACCAATCTGTCACACCCTCAATTTCCACTTGCGGAGTTTTACCGCGAGGCGTGTGAACAAACCAGAATCTGAGACACTAGTAATATCGAACGACTCTAATGATTTATTTAAACGTTTTCCAAAAATATTTGTTTACCCATTCGTATTTATTTTCAAATTGTCTTAGTTTAGTTTCAAAGTTTAGCGGAAGCAATAGTTTCTAAGTTGTGCGAAGCATTAAAGTAAAGCTAAGTAACGGGCGCCAACATAAACGCCAAAACCAAAAATCCCAAAACAATATTCGCAAATGAGACTCGATAAAAAAATATGTCTTGATCAATGCAAGTGAGTGCACCTAGCGCTCCTAGCGTCCTGAGAAACATGTAAAGAAACAAGTGTCAACATTAAAGAAGAGTGAGTTCACAGGTTTTTTTTTTATAAGTTCACAAGTTTGGTTAAAAGTTTGTTTCCCCCGTTATCCCTAACCCGGGATAACGATATAGTTCCATTATCCCTAACCCGGAATAATAATATTGGTTCCATTATTCCTAACCGGAATAATAATGTTGATTCATTATTCCTAACCCGGAATAATATTGTTGGTTCGTAATTAAGTTCAATGTTAACATGTAGGTAGCGAGCCTAAAGTTACGTCACATAAGTGTTCGCGATCGAAGCTGACTGTTGTGCCTCCGTGTTGCCAGGCCTATCACTGACCATGGCGAAAGTTAGGCCAAATTAATCACCCGTTGACCATACCCGGGTTTGGCTAGCACGACTAGCTCGGGTGGGGCTTGTCGGGCCTAGAGTACTACTTATAATTTCCCCGCTATCTAACCCAATACTAACGATCCGAGAGTTTGTCGAGGACTTCCGTGATATAGCTGCTTAGTGACCATAACGTACATTAACATTAACTTAGTTACCGAGTAGTTTAATGACGTTAATTTCGCATAACGTAAAAAGATAGAGTTATAGAATGTATACATGTTTCTCCACCTGTTGTTTAAAACCGGATAAAATAGGGGCCGTGAACTCACCTTTAATTGCTCGGTTAGTGTAACACAGAAGTAGCAAATGATGGGACCGCTAATTGCGTCCTAACATGTCAATCGATTTAAAGTTAGTGTGTGAACACACTGATATAAACCCTACGCATAACTAACACACAATGCGGCACACATAATAACAAATTCGAAAACACAATCATGCATGCAAAGTATCATCATACCAAAATAGTGATCAAACCAACTTTTCATAAACACAAATCAACTCATACAACACTTTGGTACACACATACGCAAGTTATCATGTTTCAGCTTGTACGCTCATAACTAGGCTTTTTTCGAGGATTTTTATAAAATAGTTCCAACATTCTAAAAATTCCAATTTCTTTACAGGAGATGTCAACTAAACTGTAGAATTTTATGTAAACTTTTCAAGCCCTAAAACTTTACCAATTATTTATAAACATTTATATACTAGGCTGCAGTCAGATTCGTCGCTTTCTGACTGCAGTCCACGGGAAAAATTATTTAAAAATCATCGTTCATCCAATTAAAAAATTCCAGTGGGAGTGAGGTCGACACGTTTAGGTTAGTTACTTGGGCCACAAGGAGGTGAGGTCGACACGTTTCGCGGCTCGGTTCGGTTCGACTATTTACTTAATATTTATTTTTATTTTTATAACTAATAATCGCGAAATCAAAACGTGATATAATAATTCTATAAATGTCTAATAACACATAGCACGTAATTTACCCAATGAATTCACAAAGTTAGCGTAGTTATTGCGAGCGTGTAATTTAATTCTCTGAATTAGATTAGCGTAGGAATGAATAACCGTGAAGTAGCGCGTTTAAGATACCTGAAAAGCCGGGATGTCACAAAAATCTTCCTCAAGATATGAGCAGAGGAGGTCAAAGCTTAAAAGAGGTTGGAAGGATTCTAATCCTAACACATATTCATCAGTTGATGCCCGTGCAACGATAAACAAGATCACTTCTCAGAAAGCTATTAAGCAAGAGAATCGTGAAAGACAAGTGGACACCTCTAATGAAATCCCTCGCGGAGGTACTCAGTACTGAGAATTATCAATTTAAACAGCCTCAACAGATGAAGAAAAGAAAGGTCATGATCCAAATCTTTATTGTGATTATCATAAAGATACGGGTCATACAACGGATAATTGTATAAGTTTGCGCACTGAGATCGAGAAGGCATTAAAAAGTTGGGAACTCACCCACTTATTACCAAACGTGCGCAAAGAAGTCAAACAAATTACTTGCAGTGATGAAGGCCCGAGTAACAAGAAAATGAAACAAGTCAGTGTGATTCAGGGAAGCCCTTTACGCAAGCGCAATCAGAAACGAGGTCCTAGTGAACAATGGCGTGAGCAGCAAGTCGTTTTTCCTATCGTTCTGGGCGGACCACAAGAGGAACGACCAGTTGTGATAACTGGCATATTCGGTCATTATTGAACTGATTATATGTTTATCGATCTAGGTAGTTCAATGGATATTATCTACGAGCAATGTTTCAAACAACTGGACCCAGAGGATAAGGCGCGCTTAGAGCTAGTTGATTTCCCTTTAACTGGTTTCTGCAATGAAGCCGTCTTTCCACTGGGATAGATATCTTTTCCAGTTACTCTATCTGATGGGAAGAACTCGTGCACCGTTCCAGTCAATTTTATGGTCATGCCTGCTAGTTTCATCACGATGTACTATTAGGCCGGCGCGCACAGAGAAATTTCAGTATGATCACTTCCACACCACATGCTGCTTGTGGTTTCCCCACAGAGACCGGGGTAGCAATACTTTATTCTTGTAAGAAATTATGTCTGTCGATGATGAACCACCAATGAAGATAGCGAAGCCTTCTATATCAAATGAACCGGAGAAATGGGTACTTAAAAATAAATACCCGGAACAAACAATTTTGTTGCCATGTCTCCAGCAATCCGCACACAACTTAAGCAACTCTTGTTTTAAAATATAGATATTTTTGCATGGTCCTCGACTGACATGACTGGAGTTCCAAGAGATGTGGGGAGCACTGGTTGAATACTTTTCCCTCAGTTGAACCAGTGGTGCAAGCAAAGCGCAGCCTAGGGCCAGAAAAAACTCACGCAATGAACGAACAAGTATCCGAGCTATTACAAGCTGGAATTCTAAGAGAAGTTCGATAGCAAACTTGGGTTGCAAACCCAGTAATGGTTCAAAATCGTTACAGCAGCTGGCGTATGTGTGTTGACTTTAAAGATCTCAACAAAGCTTGCCCGAAGGATTGTTATTCTCTTCCAGAGATTGACAAAAAAGTAGACTCTTTGGCATCTTTTCATTGGAAATGTTTTCTGGATTGTTATAAGGGTTATCATCAGGTTCAGATAAAAAAGAGGATGGAGATAAAACGGCTTTTCACACGGAGAAAGGCATATTTTGTTACACAAAAATGCCGTTCGGTCTCCGCAATGCGGGGGCAACATACCAAAGATTGATGGATACTGTTTTCGGTGAAGACATAGGCGTCACAGTCGAGGTATACATTGATGATCTGGTCATCATGAGTCTTGATGAAGAGTTGATGCTAAAAAATATACAGCACACTTTCACGTCCTTACGTAAGGTTATTTTAAAACTCAATCCAGGGAAATGTTCGTTTGGTATGGAGGAAGGGAAGTTCTTGGGGTTCATCGTCACCAAGGATGGTTTCAAAGTGAATCCAGGAAAAAGTAGAGGCTATACAGCGCATGCCTTCACCTACCAACATCAAAGAAATGCAACGATTAGCTGGACGATTGGTTGCGCTCAATCGTTTCCTAGCTAATCTTGCTGCAAAATCTTATCCTTTCATTAGCACGCTGCGTAATTGTGTCAAAAAGAGCCATTTTCAATGTACTCCAGAGGCGAAAAAGGCCTTCAAGAAATTAAGGAGTGTTTGATTCAGCTGCCAACTTTGATGGCTCCGCACAAGGCAGAACCGTTGATTTTATATCTCTCGGCATCTGATATCGCAGTCGGTGCAGTGTTATTTGTTGAATGAGACGGAGTTCAAACTCCAATATACTACATCAGCAAGATGCTGACTGACCCAGAGACTCGGTACTCAATAATGGAAAAGCTTGTTCTGGCTTTAGTTCATGCTTCGCACAGGCTGCGCAGGTATTTTTCAGGGCATGTCATTACTGTTCTACGAACTATCATCTGGGCCAGATATTGTCAAAACCTGATGTTGCGGGTCGTCTTCACAATGGGCTATTGAACTGGGAGGACATAATATCATGTATAAACCATGACCAACTATCAAAGGCCAAGTCCTGGCTGAATTTATTACCAAAGTACCAGTGGAAAATATTCAAGAATGTGAGGCGTTTCAAAATCCAGTCCCAATACTAGACGATAACATATGGGTTTTGCATACAGATGGCGCATCCAATGATTATGGCGTAGGGGCTGGCCTTCGCCTAGTCAGCCCCGAGAATCATGAATTCACTTATGCCATTAGACTAGATTTCAAGAGCACCAATAACGAAGCGGAATATGAAGCGTTCCTTGCTGGACTTCGCCTAGCTGTCAAAACAGGTGCAAAATATCTTGAAGTGCATGTTGATTCTTTGCTAGTCGCTGGTCAGATTAATGGTATATACGATGCAAAAGGTGAAGCAATGGCTTTATACCTGGAAGAAGCAAAGTCTTTAATTACCAAGTTCCAAACATTCAAAATAACTCATATCAATCGTATCGAAAACAAACATGCAGATGCGCTAAGCAAGTTAGCAACCACCATTTTTAAACATCTTGCCAAGGAGGTGCGCATCGAGGTACTTACAAACCCATCTGTACCATTACGTCATGTCAACGTTGTAGAAATCGGGAATCCATCATGGATGTATCCGATCATCATGTTTTTGCAACATGGATCCCTTCCAGAAGGAAAGGCAGAAGCGTGTAAAGTACAAAAAAAAAACACCGAATTACGAAATGGCTGACGGAATTCTCTATTGAAAATCATACATGGTCCCCCTCTGTTGAGCTGTCTAGACAAACCAGACGCCCAATACTTGGTTCGAGAAATCCATGAAGGGTTATGTGGTATACATGCCGGTCCGCCATGGTTGTGGCCAAGATCATGAGCGCATGATATTATAGGCCGAGAATTCATTTGGATGCTGTCGATGTCCTGCGAAAATGCTCTTCGTGCCAGCGTCATGCTCCAAAAACCTTGCGCCCCAAAATCCATTGGTCCCAGTCACCACAGCTTGGCCTTTTCAGCAATGGGCAATTGATCTAGTAGATCCATTTCCTGACGCGCCGGGTGTCACACCCCAACCAATGGCGGAAACATCGAGGCGGGACGAAAACGATTGCTCACAACGCTAATAGCGACAATATTTAATTAAACCAAATTTCATTTCATAAGTAAACTTGTCACGTACAATACATGGGAATTTCAAATACAACAATAATCAAGACAAAATTTGATACAACATTAATAAACCTAAACGTCTCTGTGTGTATCTAGTCACCAACGCTACTTAAATTTCATAGCATCATCTCTTCAACCTGTAAATTAAAATACAATTCAATGCAAAAGCAAAGGCGAGTACACAAGTTTGGTGATACATAGCATAAGTATAAAAAGTATAACTCGAATCCACATGTTAATCGTATGCAAGATAAATGCTAATCATGCAACACTAGATTAAACCCGAGTTTCCATAAGTATAATGAGCTTCCCTCGTCACAAAAACAACGAGACTAAAAGTATGAATAAGCTTAACATAACCTCGACGGGTGGTGTGCTACTCCTATAGCGCTATATATGTCAAGTTGGGCTAGCTAAGTTAATGGTTAAATACGTATGAGTCTAGCATGTATCTAAGCATAACAAGTATCATGTATTAACGGATTGAGCATGTAAAGCATAAGTTGTGATTTGTGTATTTTGATAGGTAAACATGTTAAAACCCAAAAAGTGAGAAAGCGGTAAATGGGTCGAATGTACTCACGGTTTTGCTAAAGTGTTCCACTTAGAGAAATCCGCGAGCTTGTTTGTTGATTAAGGGTTGGCACCTTGTCCTTCTACACGAAGAACATATGTATGAGTAATGAGTTTGACGGAAGATTCGGATTATGAGCATGAATAATGAATAATAAAGTAAAGTATGTGGTATAAAAATAGTCACCAAGGTCTAGCGCTCGTTTTTGACACTATGATAGCCCATAAGGGTTTGATGTGATTTCATAGGTTTGAAGCCTATTAGAATCGTAATGAGGAACTACACACTTTGGTGATAATCTTAATAGCTTGACAAGTGATTAGTTAGTCATTATCAAGGGTTCGGTTTTAGTTATTATATAGTCCATAGATGTACATAATATTAATATACAATTAACAAGGATAATCATGGAAGTCATGTAGGAGGTAGGAGGTAAGGAACCATCCGTTTAGGAACCTCATATAAGTTCACCACTTCACAAGTTGTCATAGACAACAAGGAGGGTCAAGAACAATATGAACAAGAATGTAAATGTATGTTACCACTATACCAAGTAGCCAAGCAAGCTACAACCCGGAGAGCCGGTGTCGATACACGTTGAAGGCTAGACGGGGTTGTGTCACTTTCAATCTAGCAAACTAACTTGGGATAATGATGAGAAATCATCAAGTGATGTGTGGACTTAGAGTTAGGATAGCCCAAGCTAACTAAGGTAGTCACACATGAACAAGTTCAAGACTTGCATCACTTGTGAGCTTAAAGCTCTTTGAAAACAGAAAGTTTAGGGGTGTTAAAACAGCCCTTAGTTCATGTTAACAAGCTTCATTAGGCTTCACTAATCATAAGCTTGATTGGAAGCACAAGAACACAAGTTTGGTTTGAAGAAAACATAAGATTTAAAGAGATTTGTATAAATCAGAAACTTTGGAGCCCGATAGGTGAATATCCAGGTCTGGATTCTCCATGGAGAACCCGTGGAATCAAAACTAAGGTTTATCCAAGTACATAGGAAGAAGAATCAAGTGAAACAAGTAAGAAATGAGCAAACTATGCTCACTTTTGTAAGATAGTATGAATCTGCCCGGATTCAGAAGTTGCAAGAGACTTGAGAGTGATTTGAGAGAGACTAAAGAGTTGTAAAAGTGTAAAAATGTGTGGAGGAGGCTTGGGTTTTATAGGAGAAGGATTAAGGTTAGTTTGGGGGTGATTAATGGTGGTTTAAGGCCATTGGGTGAGAAGTTTATGCGTGGATTCGTGCAAAATTCGCAAACAAAACACAATCTGCACACCAGACACCCTTACCGACAGTAAGGGTGTCCCCTTGCGGTCCGCAAGGGCCGGGTCCGAGACAAAATGTTATGTTTTGTTGTTCTGTTGATTTTGGACGGGTTTAAGTGTTGTGTAATGGCATTTTATGAACATGTAAAGTATTTTAAGTATAAAGGACATGTTCTAATATGTATATAAGTATCAAATAAGCGAGATCGAGTATATGCATCACGTATAAAGTATGTATGAGGTATAGTTGTCACGAGTATGTTCACGTTTTCGAGTATAATGTATCAATGCATGCATGTATGATTATGTATAACAAGTATTGTGATAAAAAGTATATTCCATTTTGATTCAAGTCTCGATTACAAGGATTACAACGAAAGAACGAATACAAGTACAAAGGTTTCAAAAAATAGAAATACAAGACTAGCTTTCTAAATATGGAAAGTATGAAAAAGCGAGGCGTTACAGTCTCCCCTCCTTTAGGAAATTTCATCCCGAAATTTAGGAAGATGCAACGAAGAGATGCGGATACTTAGTCTTCATATCATTCTCGAGTTCCAACATAAATTCAGCGCCACGTTTTCCTTCCCATCAAACCTGGACGATAGGAATTCGATTGCGCCTTAATTGTTTGATCCCTCGGTCCATGATTTCGACTGGTTTTTCCACGAAATGCAATGTCTCGTTAATTTGAAGATCTTCGAGTGGAACTTGAAGTCCTTCTTCAGCTAGACATTTCTTTAGGTTCGAAACATGAAATACTGGATGAACATTGTTGAGCGCTTGAGGTAGGTCCAGTCGATATGCTACCTTGCCAATCCTTTCGAGAATCTTGAAAGGACCTATGTAGCGAGGAGCGAGTTTGCCTTTCTTACCAAAACGAACAACACCTTCTAAGGGGATACCTTGAGAATTACTTGATCACCAACATTAAATTCCAAAGGTTTGCGTCTCTTGTCTGCTTAACTCTTTTGATGACTTCGAGCTTTGAGGAGGTTATCACGGATTTGTAGGATTTTGTCCGTTGTCTCTTGTATTTGTTCGGGACCAGTGAACTGAACATCTCCAATCTCGTGCCAACAAATAGGCGAACGGCACTTACGACCATACAATGCTTCAAATGGAGCCATTTGAATACTGGCTTGATAACTATTATTGTACGAGAATTCTACCAAAGGTAAGTTCGAATCCCAATTGCCGCCGAAATTGATTACGCAAGAACGAAGCATATCTTTCAACGTTTGGATGGTACTCTCGGTTTGACCATAAGATTGCGGGTGAAAAGCGATGCTAAGGTTAAGACGAGTGCCAAGGGCGGATTGAAATGTTTGCCAAAGGGGAGAGGTGAAACGAGCATCACGATCTGAGATAATATTGAGAGGAGTACCATGACGACTGATGATTTCCTTCGTGTAGACACGAGCCAATTTCTCGACTTTGTAATCTTCACGAATGGCTAAGAAGTGCGTAGATATGGTCAAACGGTCAATGATGACTCGAATGCTGTCATGACCAGAAGGAGTACGAGGCAGCTTGGTGATGAAATCCATAGCGATACTCTCCCATTTCCAGACAGGAATTTCTGGTTGTTCGAGCAAGCCAGAAGGGCGTTGATGTTCAGCTTTCACTTTGGAACAAGTAAGACACTTTGAGACATAGAGAGCGATATCTTTCTTCATCCCAGGCCACTAATAAGATGCATGAATATCATGGTACATTTTATCAGCGCCCGGATGAATGGATACCATCAGGCTTAGCTTCGAGTGGGTTTTCGACTCCACAATTCAACTCGTTATCGAGGTTACCCTCGTTAATGACGGCAAATTGTGCTTGGGGAATTAACTCACGAAGTTTTCCCATGATTTGGTAGCAACATGAGTCTTACGACTGAGTGCGTCGGCCACAACATTCGCCTTACCAGGGTGGTAGCGAATGTCACAGTCGTAGTCGTTTAACAATTCTACCCAACGACGTTGACGCATGTTGAGTTCCTTTTGATCAAAGATATGTTGGAGGCTCTTATGGTTAGTGAAGACCGTACACTTAGTACCATAAAGGTAGTGTCACCAAATCTTTAATGTAAAAACACTGCACCAAGTTTAAGGTCGTGTGTAGTATAATTTTTCTCATGAATTTTGAGTTGTCTCGACGCGTAGGCGATAACCTTGTCTCGTTGCATAAGGACTCAACCAAGACCTTGGTTTGAAGCATCGCAATATACGACGAGGAGTGTAAGGATAGGAGCATTACAAAACATGTCCTTGAGGGTTTGAAAAGACTCATCTTGTTCGAGACCCAAACAAAAGGCTTCTCTTTTTGGGTCAAAGACGTTAAAGGAATGGCGATTTTGGAGAAGTTCGAGATGAAGCAACAATAATAACCAGCTAGGCCAAGAAACGAAAGAATTTCAGAAGGCGGTTTAGGTGCAATCCAATTCTTCACAGCTTCTATCTTTGCGGGGTCAACGTGAATACCGAGTTCATTGACGGTGTGACCAAGGAATTGAACCTCTTTTAGACAAAATTCACACTTGGAGAATTTGGCGTAAAGACGTTCGGTTCACAAAAGCTAAAGGATAAGTTGCAAATGTCGCCCATGTTCTTCTTTCGTCTTGGAGTAGATGAGAATATCGTCGATGAACACGATTACGAAGCGATCGAGAAATGGTTTACACACGCGGTTCATGAGATCCATAAACATTGTAGGCGCGTTGGTCAAACCAAAAGGCATGACCACGAACTCGTAGTGTCCACAACATGTGCGGAAAAAAGTTTTAGGTACATCTGCCTTGAAAACTTGAAGTTGATGATAGCCAGAACGAAGATCGATTTTCGAGAAACAAGTCGCACCTTGAAGTTGGTCGAAGAGGTCGTCAATTCGAGGGAGTAGGTATCGGTTTTTTACTGTAAGCTTGCTGAGGTCACGATAGTTGATGCACATCCGAAAGGATCCATCCTTCTTCTTGACAAACAAAACGGGAGCGCCCCAAGGAGAAGTACTAGGGCGTATAAAGCCTTTATCAAGAAGTTCTTGAAGTTGGCTTGATAACTCTTGCATTTCCGAGGGAGCTAGGCGATAAGGGCTTTCGTAACAGGAGTTGCGCCAGGGATGGATCAATACAAAAGTCAACAGAACGGGAGGAGGACCATGAAGATCCTCAGGGGTGAATGAAACGATAGGAACATCACTTATGCTTGGGCCTTTATCTTTCTTCTCCATAACGTGGGAAAGAAAGGCAAAGTACTCCTTACGTAAGTACTTGTTCGTTTGAATACACGACATAAGTTTGAGACCTTAGAAGGTTTCTCGCCATAGAAGTGCAATGAATCACTGTGTGGAAGAGGAAGGCAATGAACTTTTCGGAACAAACAACTTCAGCATGAACTCGCCTAAGCCAATCCATGCCTACTATGGACATCGAAGCTTCCCAATTGCATGTGAATGAGGTCAATTGAAAACGTATGATCATTAATATTTAAGTAGCAATTAGAAAGGATGGAATCAACTATGATGGATTTCCCGTTAGCGATTTCGACAGAGAAGGGATTAGGCAACTTGGAACGTTCGCACTTAAGTAAAGTTCAATTCGACAGACACAAAACTTTTATCGGCATAGTATCAAATAGACATGAAGCATATAAATATGGTGACAAGGAACATAACCCAGTGATGACGTCAATTGGAGCTTTGAGCCTGAGTAGAGGTGAGCAGAAAGCTCGTCCTTTAGTAGGCATGAAGGCTGCTGCTGCTGTTGAAGTTGAGGCTGCTGGTTGAGTTGGGGACAGACGTTGGCGAGATGGTTGAGATCGCCACACTTGTAACATGCTCGCACAGGAGCAATCTGTTGTTGAGGTTGAGGTTGGATGGGAATCAAAGCTTGGTCTTGGGTGGTTCTGAGGGGTTGACGACAACGGTAGGCAAAATGCCCAAACCTGTTACAGTTTGCGCATTTGTGGCACGGGGCGGTGGCAAGATGGTGGTAGGTGCACCGATCACACTTGGGCCAAGTCCTGGTGTAGTTTCTCTGGGGTGGCTCGGTGTTTTGGGTAGTGGATACGGAGTTCAATGGTGTTGGGTTGGGCAGAGTAACGACCGCACAATTTTGAATAGAAGCCTTCTGCTTCTTGTTCCTGTTGTTTTGTTTCTTGGCTTGAGAGGGTGAGGGTTCAACAGTGGTGGTATTGGTGGTAGTTTGGTGTGCGTTCTTCATGGAAACCTTGTCATAGGCTCCATGGAGAATGCAGTTGTGGTTGAGCTCGGTAGCGATGCTATAAGCATCTTCGATGGTTTTGGGCTTGCGGTGGCTACATGGTTGATTAGCTCAGGGGAGAGGCAACGAGTAAACTTGGCGATTGCCTTGGGAACAGTATCCACTTGACCAGGACAAAGGATACTCAGTTGTTTGAAGCGTGCGACCAGTCCTTCGGCGTCGCTCCCCTTTTGAGCAAGATTCCAGAATTAGTTTTCAAGTTTCTAGGTCTCGTGAGGGGGCAGAATTGGTCCTTCATAAACTGCCTTAGTTCTTCCCAAGGTAACGCGTGGGTTGCTTCATTGCCACGTTTGTTTCTCTCAATGGTCCACCACTCGAGGGCTCTCTCACGAAAGACCCCTGTGGCATTCAAGGTTTGGAGCTCATCAGGGCATCCACTTTGCAAAGAGGTGAGTTCGATCGCGTCGAACCAGTTCATCATGGCAGTAGCGCCATCATTACCAGTGAATTCCATGGGCTTACAAGCGATGAACTACTTGAATTGGAACGTTGCTTTGGGAGGTCCACCTTTGAGTCAACGGAGGATTTGGGGGTTTCGTGGATGGTTTGGATTTGGCTCATGATGTTTGGGATAATCTTATCCATCTGCTCGGCCATTTGTTCCACGACTAACCCCACCAATTCCTGCTTGGAGATAGAGTCCCCTTGGTTGTTTGAACCCTTCTTGGAACCCTTGGATTTCTTTGAAGAACTTGGAGAAGACATCTAGGGTTAAAATAGAAAGGAAACAGGATGAGACTTGATCATAATGTAAGAATAAGTTTTTGCATGTATAAGCATGGATATTCATGTACGTTGCATGTATTTGACGAGTATTTAACACGTATTCAATAGTCATAATCACGTATGAATGCGTATAAAGAGTATAAATTTAGTTTGTTCACGAGGATTGTTATTGTTTTTGATTGCATGGGACGTGTGAATTATGCAACGGTTCGAAATGAAAAAGGTAACAAATATAAAATCACATAAAAATTGAGATAACATAAAAGATTGGCTCAATAAAACATGGGATTGTTTCAGGTAGAGAAACGTCGACGATTCCAAAGTGATTTCTAAGATCTTTCGAGTTAGGGAACATGCTTTGGCCTAATAGGTAAAATGCTCTTGTCGAGAAGCGATTAGCGGAATTTTTACCCTTCCAGTTACTACATGTCCCTAGTCGATCGAAAATTCGAGACTTTGGCGAGATTGAAAATCAAGGAACATGACTTAATCGACAAGGTGCGGGTTTCACCCCTAACTTACGATTTTGTACCCTAAGTGTGGTTGTTGTTTCTTACTAAACGAGGAGCATATTCCGACTCGTTAGTAAGATCCACTAGAGTATGAAATGGAAGTTTTCCATCAAGATGTGGATATCACTCCTAACTTGATGGCGTAACTTCGTGAAAAATCGAATACGCGGAATGAGGGATTTCACAAAAAATGTAAGTCATTGGACCTATCTTGGTACAATCGCCTCGTTTGCATCATGAGTGTCTTCAAGTCTTCAAGTGTATTGTGTAAATGTCTTAGGAAAGACGTTATGTAAGTTTTAAGACCAAAAGAAAGGAAGAAGCAATGAAGGAAGAATAAAGTTTTAAGCATAACATAGGAATGGTCAAAAATGGACACTTAAACTATAGACTAGGTCGAACATGGAAATTCTACCAAATTCCCTATACCAATCTGTCACACCCCAACCGATGACGGAAACATCGAGGCGGGACGAAAAATATTGCTCATTGCTCACAACGCTAATAGCGACAATATTTAATTAAACCAAATTTCATTTTATAAGTGAACTTGTCAAGTACAATACATGGAATTTCAAATACAACAATAATCAAGACAAATTTGATACAACATTAATAAACCTAAACGTCTATGTGTGTATCTAGTCACCAACGCTACTTCAATTTCATAGCATCATCTCCTCAACCTGTAAACAAGTTTAAAATACAATTTAATGCAAAAGCAAAGGCGAGTACACAAGTTTGGTGATACGTAGCATAAGTATAAAAAGTATAACTCGAATACTGTTAATCATATGCAAGATAAATGCTAATCATGCAACACTAGATTAAACCCGAGTTTCCACAAGTATAATGAGCTTCCCTCGTCACAAAAACAACGAGACTAAAAGTATGAATAAGCTTAACATAACCTCGACGGGTGGTGTGCTACTCCTATAGCGCTATATATGTCAAGTTGGGCTAGCTAAGTTAATGATTAAGTATGTATGAGTCTAGCATGTATCTACGCATAACAAGTATCATGTATTAACGGATTGAGCATGTAAAGCATAAGTTGTGATTTGTTTATTTTGATAGGTAAACATGTTAAAACACAAAAAAGTGAGAAAGCGGTAAATGGGTCGAGTGTACTCACGGTTTTGCTAAAGTGTTCCACTTAGAGAAATCCGCGAGCTTGTTTGTTGATTAAGGGTTGGCACCTTGTCCTTCTACATGAAGAACATATGTATGAGTAATGAGTTTGATGGAAGATTTGGATTATGAGCATGAACAATGAATAATAAAGTAAAGTATGTGGTATAAAAATAGTCACCAAGGTCTAGCACTCGTTTTTGACACTATGATAGCCCATAAGGGTTTGATATGATTTCATAGGTTTGAAGCCTATTAGAATCGTAACGAGGAACTACACACTTTGGTGATAAACTTAATAGCTTGACAAGTGATTAGTTAGTCATTATCAAGGGTTCGGTTTTAGGTTTTTATATAGTCCATAGATATACATAATACTAATCTACAATTAACAAGGAGGGTCAAGAACAATATGAACAACATGAATGTAAATGTATGTTACCACTATACCAAGTAGCCAAACAACCTACAACCCGGTGAGCAGGCATCAACACACGTCGAAGGCTAGACGGGGTTTAGGGTGTTAAAACAGCCCTTAGTTCACGTTAACAAGCTTGGTTAGGCTTCACTAATCATAAGCTTGATTGGAAGCACAAGAACACAAGTTTGGTTTGAAGAAAACATAAGATTTAAAGAGATTTGTATAAAACAGAAACTTTGGAGCCCTATAGGTGAATATCCAGGTCTGGTTTCTCCATGGAGAACCCGTGGAATCAAACCTAAGGTTTGTCCAAGTACATAGGAAGAAGAATCAAGTGAAACAAGTAAGAAATGAGCAAGTTATGCTCACTTTTGTAAGATAGTATGAATCTGCCCGGATTTAGAAGTTGCAAGAGACTTGAGAGTGATTTGAGAGAGATTGAGAGTTGTAAAAGTGTAAAAATTTGTGGAGGAGGCTTGGGTTTTATAGGAGAAGGATTAAGCTTAGTTGGGGGTGATTAATGGTGGTTTAAGGCCATTGGGTGAGAGGTTTATGTGTGGATTCGTGGAAAATTCACGAACAAAACACAATCTGCCCGCCAGACACCCTTACGGACCGTAAGTGTGTCCCCTTGCGGTCTGCAAGGGCCGGGTCCGGGACAAAATGTTATGTTTTGTTGTTTTGTTGATTTTTGACGGGTTTAAGTGTTGTGTAATGGCATTTTATGAACATGTAAAGTATTTTAAGTTTAAAGGACATGTTCTAAGATGTATATAAGTATCAAATGAGCGAGATCGAGTATATGCATCAAGTATGAAGTATGTATGAGGTATAGCTGTCACGTATTTGCAAGTATGTTCACGTTTTAGAGTATAATGTATCAATGCATACATGTATGATTATGTATAGCAAGTATTGTGATAAAATGTATATTCCATTATGATTCAAGTCTCGATTACAAGGATTACAACGAAAGAATGAATATAAGTACAAAGGTTTCCAAAAATAGAAATACAAGACTAGCTTTCTAAATATGGAAAGTATGAAAAAGCGAGGCGTTACACCAGGCGCAATAAAATTCATTGTTGTAGCGGTGGATTACTTCACAAAATGGGTGGAAGCTAAGCCACTCGCTTCAACAACAGCGATGGTGATTCGCAAGTTTATATGGGAGCACATCATTTGTCGATTCGGTCTCCCAATGTGCATAATTACTGACAACGGTCTGAACCTTGCTTCAGAGGATCTACAAAAATGGATGAAAGAGATGAATATTGAGCATGTATTCACTTCGGTCGCGTACCCGCATGGTAACAGTCAACTCGAAAGCATCAATAAACAGATCGTTGAAGGTATCAAAGCACGTCTCGGTGAAGCGCGCAGAGGCTGGGTGGATGAGCTTCCTAGTATTCTATGGGCTCATCGCACCATGCCGAAAACTTGTACAGGCGAAACACCTTTCAGCCTAGTTTACGGAACTGAAGCGGTGATTCCTGCAGAGATCAGTCTTCCATCTCCGCGCATGCTCGCACTAGAAAAGCAGAATAATGAAGAGCAGCGTCTTTTGGATCTATACCTGTTAGAAGAAAGACACGAGAACGCTGCAATTAACGAAGCTAAGTATAAATCCAAGTTGGAGAAATACTATAATGCTAGGGTTCACATCTTTCTCCCTGGGGATTTCGTTCTACGCGACAATGAGGCCTCTAACGCTGAAAAACCTGGAAAGCTTGCGCCAAGATGGGAAGGATCATATATTGTCAACGAGGTTCTGGGAAAAGGAGCATACACTCTTATGCGTTTGGACGGGACCAGTGTTCCTAGAACCTGGAATGCCCAACAGCTGCGCCGATGCTACATGTAATCTTAGTTTTCTCCAAACGCACAGGCCTTATGCTTTATCCATAGTTGTGTAGGAGTTTGCTACTTACATTAGTTCTATGTTTATGTAATCTTAACGGTTCTGTATAAAAAGACCTTGCGCCTTATCGCTAATACAAGATTCGTTACTTACATTTTGCTTTTATATGTTTATTACAAATGCATGCAATTACTTGGGTTGACACAAAAACACCACGGTTATCTTGAAACTTATGAACATAATGGTAACAAATTACCGCGAAAGGATCAATTCCTGGTCCATACATGAGTTTTATACCTTGTTTATTCATCTCACCTAAACAAGCAATTGTACCCATGCAAATTTTGTAACCAAAAATTGTCATTACACATAAAAAGTTACAAGCGTGACCGCGCAATGGTAATTACAAAAACCACATGATTCAATCCTAAACAAGCTGAAGAGGCTTAATCCTATTTAGGAACCTCTATCTCAGTCTCTTTTCCTTCAGAAAATATTTCTTTTAAGCGGCGTACGAAATCATCATGTTGAAGAGCACCACAACCAAATCCATGACTGGAATTTGAAGATGGCCATACGCTTTCTTCGCAGCAATAGAGGGAAGCATTTGTATCTACTCCATGCGTCACAGATCGGCTATGTCCCATTTAATTTTCAGAGCATTGGCCACATGAAGCGCACATTCGACATATCCTTGTGTATAGCCATCATTACGCGCTGCCACCATCAACTGCGCTACTGCCTCATCCAGCTTTGTGGAATTCAAAATCGAGTTTGCAATCTGCACAAGTGTATTTCAAGATAAGTTCATACGTCCGGATATTCAAATTATTTTAAGGATACAGACACTTACATTTACTACGCCATATTCCTGCATCCATGATAAGTTGTTCATTAAAGGCTCCGCCACGCGCTCAGCAGCAACACATGCAACCTCTGCTTCCTCAATCTTCTTCTCTTTTTTAAACAGGCAATGAGATAGCTCAGCCTTCTCCACCTGTGCTAACTGCAAGTTTTTATTTGCAACATCCAGATCTGCTTTCATTTGTTCCTGATCAAACAGCATAGAGGTAAGATCAACAATTTCTTTATTTCTAAGAAGAAGGGTCATGCTTTTTTCTACCTCTTTCTGCTCACTACGTTCACGGTGAGAGTGGGCTTCAACATCAGTAGCTAGCACATCGGATTTCTCCTTCTTCAGCTTTTCAATCTCGTTGCACAAATGGATTTTTTCATTATTATCGCACTCGCATGCTTCTACCCAGCGTTTACGCTCCTCCGCAAGCAACGCAGCTTCTGCCTCAGCTTTCTTCTTCCACCCCATGGCGGACCACTCTTCTGTCTTCTTCTCATCCTCAAATTTAGCCTTTTCGGCTTCAAGCTCCATCATCAAATCCTTAACCTTCTCCTTCTCCACCCCCACCTTGAATTTGAACGTTTCAAATTCGTCCCAATCTTTGTGCATACTGCGCCACTCGTGCACAATCCTATGGGTGGTGGATGAAACACTTGTAGTTTCTTGAGGTATGCGCGATAAGTTTGGTCATGCGATCGTTCCTCTTGAAATTTTACCTCCGTAGGAGGGTACGCACCTTTGAACCACTCACGACATGCTTGCCAGTCGGAGAAAGTGTCTCATTGTCTTAATTTCCAGACTGGTGCATGAATGTCAGAGGTCCTCTTTGATGAGTAGGATCGATAATAGTAGTCACCAGGAGTCTCGTCTGGACGGATGGGCGACTCTTCCTCCGGATTTTCAAAAAACTGCGCCGAGGGAGAAGGGCTAGCGTGTTTAGACTTCTCGCCAGCAGTAGTCTCTATCTCAAGCCTTGATGAAAATAAAGCAATATTTTAAACTGCTCACCAGCAGTTGTACCTGATTCATGAATTGTTGGTGATGAAGCAGTATATTTAGATTGCTCGCCAGCAGTAGCATCAGACGAAAACTTTATTTTTCCTCAACATTTTTCTTCGCTTTAGAAGCCACCTTCTCTGGGGAGCTTGGATTGATAAATTATGCTTCAGGCCTCTCCGCCTCAGTATCCACTACCTTGTCACCACCTGTGGTCTTTTCGGTTGTAACAACATACGCTGTGTGGACTGGCGACAAAGGCTCTGATGGTTGAGAAAAAGCCCCCGCTTTCTCTACACGAATAACACAGTCAGTTCATAGCTTACATAAGTAAAAAGGAATATTATAAGTCATACCAGGGGAAAATTTAGCGGCTAAAGCATCCAGATTGCTTTTCTTGCCAATCTTTTTTCTCAGCATCTTCTTTGGGGGTTAAGCTGGTGGTTTTGGGTATGTAGGTTTCCTTTTCTTGTTCCTGTCCCTAACTAATGGCTCTGGGCTTGATTCCAGATCAATAGGGTCGTCAGGATGTGCAGCAGAGATGTCTGTTTCACTCACGGGTTCAGCCTTAGGTTTCTGTAGACCTACAGGCGCAAGATCTTCCAAGGAGTCAGACACCACCACGTAATCACACCAAGAGTCAGACACGAGGCGCGTACCTTTCTTTGGTTCTACCTTGGGAACGTCAGTTTTTTCGGCACAACGGTGGCAGGAGTAGGTCTTTTCTTCTTCTTGGAATCTGGGCCTACGCCCAAGTTTATCAAATCACCTAAACTCAAAACAAACATGTACACAAGCCAGAAGTTATATTTCAATATTACTTAAGTGCGACAAAAGCAAAACAATAATATTGCAATATTAACTCAGGCGCAGTACAAACAAAGAGCACTCACCAGCAGTATACGAGGGTTGCGCATTCAAATCTTCCTCTTTAGGAAGCTCAAAGTTCACCAAGATTTGCTCATACCAAGAAGGCTTCACCGCATCCAACTGAATCATGCTTATCTTTCCCTTGTCTCTCTTGAATGAAACATTATATGAAGCAGTAACTGCGAAAGCACAAGGATAAGAAATTGAAACAACCAACACATAAAACTTCAAAAGCGCACGATCATTTACTGTGGTTATCCTCCAAATACACTGGCTTGTTGCGGCGATCCGCTTTCAAGTGTAAGCTCATACCGGCTGCAACTAGGGCTCGCTCCGGTAACATAATACTGGGAACGTCCTTCAAATCTTGATACCAATCTTCTTTAACCAGTATCGATATGGTTTCCAAATGAATATCCTCCACACCCCGGAATGTCATCTTCATCGGGATCACCCAGCTTTATATTAAAAACTTTTGTTTTCATAATGGTACGACTTGGGAGGAGTGAGCAACTACTTCTTCGCCGGTAATCGTTGCTGAAATGAGTAAAAACCCAAAGAGCAATACAACTGATAAAAGACTCAGAAGTGATTTACTGTTGGTATAATACTCATCGATCGGCAGACGAACTCAAAATGTCGGATTCTCACCATTCCCATAGGATTCAGTTGGGAAATGTGAAACTTGTAGTGATCGAGAAGATCTATGATAAAACGAGTGAGCGGTAAACGGAAGTTACCGTCGGCAAAATACTCCTAGAATAGAGTAATATAACCAGCAGTGCTTGTGCCGCCGTATCGTTTATTTAAAGTTCTTCACAAAATTGTCGAAGGATTCCTTGGACCATTTCAAGACGATGACATGTCTACAACATCTTTTGGCTTAGAACTGGTCGAAATGATGACTAGAGTTATATCAAAACACTCAGAACAGAAAATAAATGAGGGTGGTTGAATTTTTTTTCTAGAAGAAGAAGAATTCAAAGAGTTTTTCTATTTTTCTCACAACACTAAGTGAAGAAGACGAAGTGAAGGGGTATATAGATAGTCATCGCAATTAATACCCTAGAAGAACGTGCCACCCCTTTTTAGGAAATCACAAAACCCTAGTCAACAAGTGGGCGAGTGGGGAACGGTAAACCAGCCTCACGCGCGCGTGTCTCATACGCAGCCGTAAACCAATAAATGCTTGGCGTCTGACACTATTGACAGCATGTCACACAGTAGCCAGACGTCATATTTTGCACGATCTTCTCACCAAACTTCTGACACACTGTCTTATCACAGGTCATCTTTTTCAAAATTCAAAATTTTCACCTCTCATCCAGTAAGCCTTTCCTTCACCATGAAGTTTTCTTTTCCTACGGCGCAACAATTCATTGTGTAAATATTTGCAAGCAATAAAATGCACACTTTTTATTTAGTCTAGTGCTGCACCTACTTGCCATTCGCGCATAGGAGCAACACTGGACCGGGGGGACTTGAAGGGGTATGGTCCCGAAAACCTTGCGCAAGCGTAAGAGACCATACCACAACAGCATTAAGACCATCTTAAAAATAAAAGTCCTACGCACCTCGCGTAGACTACTTAAACAAGGTCTGGAACAAACTATCACTTGATTACCCATGCGCGAGAATACTGAGGACTAATATTCATTTAACACCCTTGCGCGGGCTCGCGCAAGGGTATAGTTAAACTTGAAGTTAGTTTCTCAGATCTAAAACATACTCGCGAAGGGAACTCAATTCTGGACAAAAGGAATCTTTTCTGTTATAACCAACTGGACACGTGGCAAAGTGATCAAGGCTTCACAGCTGTAAATCTTCTAGATACATTTAATGCCCATCGTGCAAGACTTCATTCGGTTACAACCGAATACGACGTGTTGATATCCTGGACGCTCATCTAAATCACAATGATGGCATAACCTTCATGCAAATCTAGAAGCAAACACTATACATGTGGCATCTTCCCAGCCATTGATCAATTCATGATCCGTGAGCATGGATGGGAAATAACCGCTAACGGTGCAGAATATTCTGTTAACTCTCCATTACAATTTTGGCGCCCAAAATACCGGCTATAAATAAGAGACTTGAGGTAGAAGCTATCCACCTATTTTCACATACTCTCTCTTACTTCACTTTGCATTATTCCGATCACTGTACTTATTCTCACACCCGGAGGGTGGTCACGGAGAGAACCCCATTCTCCCCATGGCGAGGCTAACGACGCTTCTGTTTTGCAGTGACTTTCCGGCGAGCCAGATCCATCGAAGAGCAAACTTAGGATTAACCTTTTTATGTAGAAACTCTACCCCCATATCTAAATTGATTCTGATCTAGCTTAGATCTGGTGTTTCTTCATTGTATACAAGGTCATTTTGAACTGTCCTATGTTATTTATGAATGTCAGAGGTCCTCTTTGATGAGTAGGATCGATAATAGTAGTCACCAGGAGTCTCGCCTGGACGGATGGGCGACTCTTCCTCTGGATTTTCAAAAAATGATTCAAATACCTGCGCCGAGGGAGAAGGGCCAGTATGTTTAGACTGCACTCCAGCAGTAGTCTCTGTCTCAAGCATTGATGAAAATAAAGCAGTATCTTTAAACTGCTCGCCAACAGTTGTACCTGATTCATGAATTGTTGGTGATGAAGCAGTATATTTAGACTGCTCGCCAGTAGTAGCATCAGACGAAAAGTTTATTTTTTATTCAACATTTTTCTTCGCTTTAGAAGCCACCTTCACTAGGGAGCTGGGATTGATAAATTCTGCTTCAGGCCTCTCCGGCTCAGTATCCACTACCTTGTCACCACCTGTGGTCTTTTCGGTTGTAACAACATGCGCTATGTGGACTGGTAACAAAGGCTCCGATGGTTGAGAAGAACCCCCTCTTTCCCTACACGAATAACACAGTCAGTTCATAGCTTACATAAGTAAAAAGGAATATTATAAGTCATACCAGGGAAAAATTTAGCGGCTAAAGCATCCAGATTGCTTTTCTTGCCAATCTTTTTTCTTAGCATCTTCTTTGGGGGTTGCGTCGGTGGTTTTGGGTATGTAGGTTTCCTTTTCTTGGACCTGTCCCTAACTAATGGCTCTGGGCTTGATACCAGATCAATAGGGTCATCAGGATGTGCAGCAGGGATGTCTGTGTCACTCACGGGTTCCGCCTTAGGTTTCTGTAGACCTACAGGCGCAAGATCTTCCAACGAGTCAGACACCACCACGTAATCACATCAAGAGTCAGACACGAGGCGCGTACCTTTCTTTGGTTCTACCTTGGGAACGTCATTTTTTTCGGCACAACGGTGGCAGGAGTAGGTCTTTTCTTCTTCTTGGAATCTAGGCCTACGTCCAAGTTTATCAAATCACCTAAACTAAAAAACATGTACACAAGCCAGAAGTATATTGCAATATTACTTAAGCACGACAAAAGCAAAACAGTAATATTGCAATATTAACTTAGGCTAGTACAAACAAAGAGCACTTACCAGCAATTGACGAGGGTTGCACATTCAAATCTTCCTCTTTAGGAAGCTCAAAGTTCACCAAGATTTGTTCGTACCAAGAAGGCTCCGCCGCATCCAACTGAATCTTGCTCATCTTTCCCTTATCTCTCTTGAATGAAACATTATTAAACGCAGTAACTGCGAAAGCACAAGGATAAGAAATTGAAACAACCAACACATAAAACATCAAAAGCGCACGATCATTTACTGTGGTTATCCTCCAAATACACTGGCTTGTCGCGGCGATGCGCTTTCCAGTGTAAGCTTATACCGGCTGCAACTAGGGTTCGCTCTGGTAATATAATACTGGGAACGTCCTTCAAATCTTGATACCAATCTTCGTTAACCGGTATCGATATGGTTTCCAAATGAATATCCTCCACACCCCGGAATGTCATCTTCATCTGGATCACCCAAGCTTTTATATAAAAAAACTTTTGTTTCCAATCATGGTACTACTTGGGGGAGTGAGCAACAACTTCTTCGCCGGTAATCGTTGCTGAAATGAGTAAAAACCCAAAGAGCAATGCAACTGATAAAAGACTCGGAAACGATTTACTGTTGGTATAATACTCATCGATCGGAGACGAAACTCAAAATGTCTGATTCTCACCATTTCCATAGGATTCAGTTGGGAAATGTGAAACTTGTAGTGATTGAGAAGATCTATGACGAAACGAGTGACAGGTAAATGGAAGTTACCGTCGGAAAAATACTCCAAGAATAGAGTAATATAACCAGCAGGTGCTTGTGCCGCCGTATCGTTTCTTCTAGTATTGGGCACCCCAAATCGATGGAAATTTAAAGTTCTTCACAAAATTGTCGAAGGATTCCTTGGACCATTTCAATAGTTGCAGAGACGACGACATGTCTACAACATCTTTTGGCTTAGAACTGGTCGACATGATGACCAGAGTTATATTGAAACACTCAATTGAATTTTTTTTTAGGAAGAAGAAGAATTCAGAGAGTTTTTCTATTTTTCTCACAACACTAAGTGAAGAAGACGAAGTGAAGGGGTATATATATATGTATAGTCATCGCAATTAATACCCTAGAAGAACGTGCCACCCCTTTTTAAGAAATCACGAAACCCTAGTCAACAAGTGGGCGAGTGGGGAAGAGTGAACCAGCCTCATGCGCGCGTGTCTCACACGCAGCCGTAAACCAATAAATGCTTGGCTCCGACACTGTTGACAGCATGTCACACAGTAGCCAGACGTCATATTTTGCACGTTCTTCTCACCAAACTTCTGACACACTGTCATATCACAGGTCAGCTTTTTCAAAATTCAAAATTTCCACCTCTCATCCAGTAAGCCTTTCCTTCACCATGAAGTTTTCTTTTCCTACGGCGCAACAATTCATTGTGTATGTAATTGAAGCAATAAAATGCACACTTTTTATTTAGTCTAGTGTTGCACCTACTTGCCATTCGCGCATAGGAGCAACACTGGACCAGGGGGACTTGAAGGGGTATGGTCCCGAAAACCTTGCGCAAGCGTAAGAGACCATACACAGCAGCATTAAGACCATCTTAAAAATAAAAGTCCTGTGCACCTCGCGTAGACTACTGAAACAAGGTCTGGAACAAACTATCACTTGATTACCCATGAGCGGGAATATTGAGGACTAATATTCATTTAACACCCTTGCGCGGGCTCGCGCAAGGGTATAGTTAAACTGGAAGTTAGTTTCTCAGATCTAAAACATACTCGCGAAGGGAACTCAATTCTGGACAAAAGGAATCTTTTTTGTTATAACCAACTGGACACATGGCAAAGTGATCAAGGCTTCACAGCTGTAAATCTTCTAGATACATTTACTGCCCATCGTGCAAGACTTCATTAGGTTACAACTGAATATGACGTTGTGATATCCTGGACGCTCATCTAAATCACGATGAGGGCATAACCTTCATGCAAATCTAGAAGCAAACACTTTACATGTGGCATCTTCCCAGCCATTGATCAATTCATGATCCGTGAGCATGGATGGGAAAATAACCGCTAATGGTGCAGAATATTCTGTTAACTCTCCTTTACAATTTTGGCGCCCAAAATACCGGCTATAAATAAGAGACTTGAGGTACAAGCTATCCACCTACTTTCACATACTCTCTCTTACTTCACTTTGCATTATTCCGATCACTGTACTTATTCTCACGCCGGAGGGTGGTCACGGAGATAACCCTCATTCTCCCTTTGGCGAGGCTAACGCTTCTGTTTTGAAGTGACTTTCCAGCGAACCAGATCTCATTGACGAGCAAACTTAGGTTTAACCTTTTTATGCAGAAACTCTACCCCCAGATCTAGAATGATTCTGATGTAGCTTAGATCTGGTGTTTCTTCACTATATACATGGTCATTTTGAACTGTCCCAAGTTATTTATAAAAAATATGGCCATGTGCATTAAAATCAATTTTGAAAAGATTTTCAAAATGTGTCGGTTATTTGTATTTATCAGTGAAAACTGACGTATTTTCAAAAGACTAAGATACAGGTACAACACGTAATAGGCCGAAAGCTGCGCAGGTGTCAACGTAGAGGACTTTGCAAACCCTTAGTTGTGCCATTAAGTCTGTTGACCATTTTGTATAATTTATATGTTCCGCATGTGGATCTTTATTACAAACCATGTACTTGTATTTGAACTTTGAACATTTCGATTTGTAATAATAATATTTTAAATCCAAGACTTCCGCTGTGTTTCTCTGTGTTGTTTGGTTATGATGTTATCAATCTTATGTCACAATACTCCCCACCTGGCCCACGGTATCTACATGGAAATCGGGGTGTGACATAGATAGAAAAGGTAATACTAAATATGAGAGGTGCCAAAATGGGAGGGCGGGGTCACCGGTCAAAAGGTAATCGAGTAACTTTTAGATATACGTTGGGTTAACTCTCAAACACTATTTTGTCTGATTTTTATATTTTTTATAAAAAGATAATGCTTTGATTATGAAATGTTCAAAAAAGTATACAAGTTGTACGCTTAAAATTGAAGTGACTTTTCAACCCAATTAACTCATCCAACCCATTTGAACAATTTCATTCTCATTAAAACCTTTTGAATTGACCCACCTGTTTGGAATAATATTACCCAAATACACCCATTCAAAACAATATCTATCAAAAATGTAATCTGTATGCTTATAATAAAAAATCAAAATTTTCTTCAGCATTTTCATTAAGATGTAATTGACTTTAATAGGACTATAATGGTAACCAAATAAATGTTTCAACCAAATAAATGTTTTAGGCAAGGTTTTAAAAACTGGTTTATATTGACCGTATGAACCGGTTAAACCAGATGTCGGAAGCTTGCCAGCACGAATCATACTGGTAAACTAAGGGAACGGTAAAGAAGTTGTACCGTTAGTAAATTGGGTTATACCGATACCGGCCAAATTTAAAATTTGGACTCTTAATCTTTTATGGGCCAAAAAATGTGACAATTTCCCTTCTTACTAAACCTAGCAACCAAAAAGGTACCATTAGTGAATTTTTAGATTATTTTTTTATTGTGGGTTAACTTTTGGAATTTTTTTATTATGGAATGATGTAGTTTTGGATTATTTTGTTAGTTATATTTGTATTTTATGGATTCATAGAGGTCAATTGTCAACCCGATTAAACCGTTTAGTAGAACCCGGTTCAACTTGTTGAACCATTTTTAAGCCTAACCCGATACGATTTAAAAACCTTGGTTTCAGGTCTATAAACATAACCAAACACATTGTACATTTACACATGGAAATATTTGTGGGGGTATAACAGCCTAAGTGCTCTTGTTCCAATCAAAATTCTCAACTTTTTGGATATTTGGTACCTGTAATCCAAGAAATCCAAACAAAAAAGCCTTAATAAGAGAACATGTAGTAGTGTTTTTGTTTCTTCACATAGTTTTCGAAGTGAAGCAAAAGTACACATGTGCCATTCCCAGATGAAATGTTTCGAAGTAAAGGCAAAAGTACTATAAAAAACAATGGAAGACCTGCCCAAACAACATAAAAGTTTCCATTAATCCTCAATAATGATATTTAGGATTTCAAGTACCCATTAAAAGAAAATGGGATCTAAAGTAGGCAAAGTAAACATATATTAGAACCAAGTTGTAAGCATTAAAGCACATAATCTACACTAAAGTTAATTTCCCTTACAATAACTCAAAAAGGACCAAATTATGATAGAAAAACGAACTGTTTGGCATGACAATCAGAAATTATGAAACTTTTCATTTCATCTTCGAATACATTACCATAGCAAGATGCTACGAATACCTATAGTATTACATCCATCATACATTACAATAATTTTTTTATTACAGATACATACAATAAAAATCAATACGGTACATTAAAATTGCGCCGATCACTCCAAGTTATGTTAGTAAAATGCTACTGAGATGAAACTAGTGAGATTCTGAATCAAAAACCAATAAATTAAAAGATACAATAATCGTGAACCGGGCTTGTCTTTGACACAATTCCCTTAAACAGAGTAGCGGTCTTTCCTGGGTACGCCGGTTCGAAGCAGCAACAACGCACTTCCAGACCTGAACATTTGCCTGAAAAGAGACAGGAGATGTTGTTGCAGAGACTGAGAGTGAAGGAGATGTTTGGTGTGTCTAAACTGATCAACATGATCGGGTTTTATAGTGGCAGAACCATAACCGAAGTCTGGCCATCATTGCAGCGAATTAAAGACCAAATAATGGCCATTAGTATATCAGTTTCAAAACTGATAATAATAACTGTTTAAAAATTGAAAACCAAATAATGATCATCAATAACAAATCAGTTTTTAAAACTCATTAAACAGAATAACGGTTATGTGTCTCGAGTGCAAAAACCGCCAAACGCGGGCCTGGGTTTCGGAACTGCATTCGTGTCCGCAGGACGTGCGGGCGCACACGAGTTCAACTAAGTTCCGGTTCCAATTTTTGCACCCCCCTACGCGTACGGGTAGATTTGTGGTAAAACATGTCATATAAAAAATCAATGGAGTAGTAGAGGCTCTACATTATAAACAACTACTCTATTTGTTGGTGCATAATGTCTATTGCCTACGTCTAGGATGAGTCGGTTATGTAATTAGGGCTTCGAAAGTATCAAATATTATGTTTTTTGTGTAAGTCAGTATTTTTCGTACGAAATTATCCTTTGACCTCACGTAGTCAACAATGATAATTCATGTAGAGATTAGTTGTCGTATCGTATTATGTCTACGTTTTATATGTCTGTTCCTACCATTATACATTGTGCTACGAGCTCTACCAATTGTCGATTGGCTATCACAAAGTATACAAATGGCTAATGCCGGCTTAGGCCATCTTGGTATATCCATAACAAATTGACGTAGCCATTCTGCCTCTTCACCGGCTTTATCCAAAGCGATGAACTCTGATTCCATCGTAGATCTAGCAATAAGCGTTTGTTTTGACGACTTCCACGATATAGCTGCACCCCAAGTGTGAATACATACCCACTTGTTGCTCTGGAATCATTTGTGTCAGATATCCAATTTGCATCGCAGTGTCCTTCTATAACTGTTGGATATCTGTTATAATGCAACCCGTATTCCCGAGTGTATCTTAAGTAACGAAGCTACCGAATTATACAGTTCCAATGCATTGAATATGGGTTGCTCATGTATCTACTTAGCTTGCTCACAACATATGCTAAGTCTGGTTTAGTACAACTCATAAAATACATCAAGCTACTAATAAGTCTTGAGTATTCCAACTGGTTTACAGGTTCACCTCTATTCTTGGCTAGATGTGGCTTGTATCAAGAGGAGTTCGAGCTACATTAGAGTAATTTTCATTGAACTTCTCAAGAATTTTGTCCACATAGTGGGATTGACTTAAAACAAGTCCACTTTGGGTTCGTGTGATTTTAACTCCCAGAATCACATCCGCAAAACCCATGTCTTTCATGTCAATCTTGCTTTTAGTATGTTCTTTGTAAACTTTATGATTTTGTCATCACTTTCAGCAATGAGCATATCATCTACATACAAACACATCATTACATATCCATCTGATGTGTCATTCCCATATACACACTTGTCACATTCATTGATGATGAACCCAACATCAAGCATGACATGATCAAACTTTTGGTGCCATTTTTTGGAGCTTGTTTCAATCTATACAAGGATTTTACAACTTTACACACTTTTTTTCTTGCCCAATGGTTGTGAAGCCTTCGGGTTGCTCCATGTAAATTTCTTACTCTAGATTTCCATTAAGAAAGCTGTTTTCACATCCATTTGGTGAACTTCCAAATTTCTAATGGTAGCAACGGCAAGCACCAACCCAATGGATGTTATTTGCATAATTGGCGAATATGTATCAAAGTAATCTAAACCTTCTCATTGTTTATATCCTTTGATCACCAACCTTGCCTTGTACTTATAGATTGTTCCATCTGGTTTCATCTTCTTCTTGAAGATCCATCGATATCCTAGTGGTTTACATCCTTGAGGAAGATCCACTAGTTCCCAAGTATGGTTTTGTAATTCACTTTTGATGGCCTCCCTCCACTGAGGTCCTTCTGAGGAATTCACCACTTGTTGGTACGTTTGAGTTCCTCTTCTATCATATAGGTGAGAAACTCAGGGCCAAAAGATTTTTCAGTCCTTTGCCATTTACTTTTCCTGATTTCAACTTCCTTAGTCTTAGATTGTTCTCGAGGTTCATTATTTTCAACCTCACCCTCATGAACAATTTCCTCAACCGGTCTAGTAAAACTCGTTTCACCTTTACCTAAGCATGGGAACACATGTTTAAACCATGATGCATCCTTAGATTCTATTATGGTGTCGTTGCATATTCCAGGATTCTTAGAATCATGCACAAGAAAACGAGAAGGACGGTTGTATCCTATAAATACATAATCCACTGTTTTGGGTCTTATTAGTTGGCGCTTTGGTGGTGTGACCACCACCTTAGTTTGACACCCCACACTTTCAAGTAATTATATGGTGGCTTCTTTCCCGTCCACAATTCGTACGGCGTTACATCCTTTTTCTTGTTGGGCATCATGTTCAACAGATAATTTTCACATAAGATTGCTTCCCCCCCACAAGTTTTGGTTTATACCAGAACTTATCATCATGGCATTCATCATTTCTTTCAAGGTGCGATTTTTTCGTTCCGCTATGCCATTTGATTGAGGGGAGTAAGGAGCCGTGAGTTCATGTATGATTCCATTTTTTGCACACACATCAATAAAAGGTGAAACATATTCACCTCCTCGATCGCTCCTTACTATTTTGATTTTTCGATTTAGTTGATACTCAACTTTGGCTTTGAACAAATTAAACTTATCAATAGCCTCGTCCTTACTCTTAAGTAAGTACACATAGCAATACCTTGTACTATCATCATTGAACGTGATGAAGTACTTGTTTCCACCACGAGTAGGAATTGCTTTTAGATCACACACATCAGTGTGGACCATCTCGAGGGGTTCAGTGATTCATTCAACCTTTTTGAATGACGATCTCATTTGTTTTGCTTCTACGCAAGTTTCACATTTATTAATTGAGTCGATATCGAACGTTGGTATGCAATTAAGTTTAATTAAACAGCATATGGAATTATAATTAACATGACCTAGTCTGCCATCCAAATATTAGGAGACTCAATCAAGTAAGTAGAACTAGTAGAGGTTTCTTTCATTCCATTCACAACAATTACATTTAGTTTAAACATACCATTGAGGGCATAACCCTTACCAACATACATACCATTTTTGGTCAACACGACCTTATCCGACTCAATCACCATTTTGATACCAAACTTGTTCAATTGACACCCCCACACAAGGTTGTTATGAATTGCTGGAACATACAACACGTTGGACAAAGTGAGTTCCTTTCCAGAAGTCATGTTCAAAATGACATTCCCCTCGCCGTTAATTTCTGCCATGGTGGAGTTTCCCATAAAAAAACTTTTCTCCATCAGTCACCTCTTTGAAGGTGTTAAAAAGGATTTTATTACATGACGGGTAGCCCCCGTATCGACCCACCAATCCTTCTGATTTTGCCCAACCAAGTTAACTTCAGTGACCAAAATCGAGATGTTTGTGACCATAGCAACGAGGTTATCAACCTCATGAACCATGTTCACTTGTTGAGCATTTTCCTTCTTTGGAAGCTTGCATTCGTTTGCCATATGGCCTTGCTTTTGACAATTGTAGCAAGTTCCTTGGAACTTCTTTTTCCCAACTCCCTCTTTTGGACCAAGGTTGGAGCGTTTCCCATGACCCTTCTCCACCCTTTCCACTATTCTTGTTGTTTCCCTTTGATGATTGGCCATGTTCAACAACATTGGCTTTTACAGTTTCAGGACCATCAATCATTTTCTTAACCACTTTGTTATCTTCTTCAATACGAAGGCGAACAACTGATCTTCAATGGTCATTTCCTTTCGCTTATGTTGAGATAGTTCTTGAAATCAACCGAGCTTGGTGGTAGCTTTTCAATCATTGCAGCAACTTGGAATGTCTCGCTAAGCACCATTCCTTCCGCATAATATCATGAAGAATAACTTGTAATTCTTGGACTTGGCTCATGACAGTTTTAGAGTCAATCATTTTAAAGTCCAAGAACTTAGCCACCATGAATTTCTTAGTGCTAGCATCTTCTGTTTTGTATTTGCGATCCAAAGACTCCCATAATTCTTTGGTAGTCTTGGCTTTGCAATACACATTGTATAGTGTATCCACCATTCAGAATAAAATTACGGCACAAGAAATCCTAATGATTCCAAGCATGAATTGCGCTCACATATTGAGCATCTATATCCCCTTCATCAACATGGGGATTGGTTTCAGTCAAGAACCTTGCTAGGTTCAGCGTGGTCAGATAAAAGAACATCTTTTGCTGCCACTGTTTGAAATTCACACCGCTGAATTTCTCTGGTTTCTCAGCATGCGAGACTGCGTTAGGCAATGGTGCAACCAAACCGGTTGTAACAGCAACAACGGAAGTCAGGACTGCAGAGATTGAAGAAACAACAGTAATCATGGGATGGGATTCCATTTTGAAAAGAGACATTGCAGTAACAACTAGTACAATGTAATCTGTTTAAGTTTGTTAGTAAAATGCTACTGAGATGAAACTAGTGAGAATCTGAAACAGAAACTAATAATTAAAAGATACAGTAATCGTGACCTGGGCTTGTGTTTGACACAATTCCCTCAACCAGATTCACGGACTGTTCCCAGGGTACGCCGGTTAGAAGCAGCAACAGCGCACTGTCGGACCTGAACACTTGCCTGAAAAGAGACATGAGATGTTGTTGTAGAGACTGAGAGAGAAGGAGATGTTTGGTGTGGCTAAACTGATTAGCAGGATCTGTTTTTATAGTGGCAGAACCGTAACCGAATTACAGCCATCATTGCAGTGAATTCAAGACCAAATAATGGTCATTAGTATATCAGTTTCAAATAATGATCATCAATAACAAATCAGTTTTTAAAACTCAACAGAATAACGGTTATGTGTCTCGAGTGCAAAAACCACCACTGCGGGCCCGGGTTTCCGGAACTGCATTCGTGTCCGCAGGTCGTACGGGCGCACACGAGTTCAACTAAGTTCTGGTTCCAATTTTTGCACCCCCTCTGTGCGCGCAGGTAGGATTTGTGGTAAAACATGTCATATAACAAATCAATGGAGTAGTAGAGGCTCTACCTTATAATCAACTACTCTACTTGTGCCCACACCAATGTGGGACAAAGTGTTTCCCACTTTTGAGACTTTCATTCAAAAGAAGCCTCATTTAACTCTTCCACAACTGTATACATTGATGGATATCTTCCTTCAAAAACTTTTCTATTCTGATTCTGCCATAATCTCCACAATGTTTGTATGAAGACAAACTAAATCATATCCGAAGTCTCCACAATGTTTCTATTCTGATTCTGCCATAATCTCCACAAGGTCTCGAACTGAATCATATCCGAAGTCTGGTGGTATTTTAAGGCACTTACATAGTTGCTGACAAACTAAATTCGCAGTCGTGCAGTGAATCAACACGTGGTTTGTTGTTTCATCCCGTGTGTCGCATACTTTGCATTCAATTGACTGTAAATTCATACGTCTTTTCTACAATTATGTTGATGTTGGGATCCTCCCATCCGTGGCTCTCCAAGCGAATAATAAGTTCTTTGTTGTTGCCATTTTGTTCCAATGAATTCTTCAGCTGGTTTCCTATGCATCTATTTTAGTAAAGTTGGTATCTAGATTATTGATGCAAGAGCCTTTACATGCTTGTCAATTTTGACCCGTTACTTGATGCCTCCTATTTAATATGTTGGCCAAAGTGTACCTCAATGAAATACAGGGCAAATATTCAAAAATGAAATACTATGCGATCCTAATAAATAATAAGCATACATGTGCAATTATTTAGGCGTTTTACCTGATTACCATCCAATCAATGTTCGAACATGTAAGCTCATTTTTATTTCCATTTTGCACCTTTTATGTAAGTGTACATGAACCCCGCATCATTTGGTTATCGTTGTAAAATTCATACAAAACATATTAGAATCATGAAAAATGACAAAATAAAAAAATGAGTTACCTTCTTAGACACATTTTGGTAACTTTCTTCTATACATTCTTGGGAGCAGATATAATTCCTTGTTATAGTGTTATAACATTCTAAAAATCAAGTAAACATAAGCGAAATTCTATCTATAAAATATTAACTTCATCTCCATGATGATTGAGAAACTCATGCATCTAAAAGAAAAGAAAATAACTCACAAAGTGGATTACATTTATCCTTATAGAAAAATACCATTAGAAAAAAACTAGATGAAGCTGTAAAACTAGTTTTTTATTTGTTGATTGATTACCCAGACTTAAAACAACCCACCCACCATTGCAAACAGAACGCTTAGATTGCATTTAAGTTTTTGTTGATCTTTGACAATGCAACTAATTTGTGAATTGTACTCGTTGACCTTTGAATGGGCTGCATTTACCTCAGACTGTGCTTGACTATTCTCATCTTTCAATGAAGTGACCTGCATGAGTGTAAACATTGTCTTTCATATGATAAAAACACCACACACACACACACTAACACACGAGACACACATGAAAGATGCAGTTAGTGAAGTGCTCAAAGTATGCATGTACATTCATTCAGTTAATTATTCATTTTACGGGTCAATTCGGGTAACGTTATTTTGATCCATTTGCTAATGAATTTGTCAATCACGTTATGTTATTTCTCTAACAGGTTATACTGGGAAAATGGAAATAAAAATATAACGTTAACTGAAAAGAAAACAGGGCAAAATTGACCTAAAGTGTTTTTAACACATGAACCTCTTAAGTTTATAAAATCGCATTAGTGCTATATTCTTGTTATCATAATTATCAAAAATTTTAAAATATAAAAATTAAAATAAAAGGTGTCTCCGGTCAACGTAATCCTACCTGAACCAAAAAGTATAATTTTAACCCATCACTGGACCTTCCTCTTTACTATTTATTGTTGTTACCTAATATTCTTGTTATGTGAAAAATAATAGGCATGAATCTTAACTGTGGTTCCTAATTAAACAACACCACAAAATTAGCAATCCAAAGGAAGAAGCTTCTAAAGTCAGGCATAGACAGAGCTCATAGAAACCTTTTCACCATGAGAGTGAGACTCATGTTGCTCAATAGAAACCCAGCCTGGCCTCCGTACGGCTCCATCAGTTCGAATAAAGTTTGGCCAAAGCACACCAGCTAAGAGCACTTGAGGTTGCAAGAATCGACACTCTCCATTTAAAGAACTGTATTAAAAATTGCTCCCAGTGAAAAAAAAAACATCTCACTAACAACTATAAAAAAAATCATAACTTGATACAAACAATTGTGATTCTTGCTAAAAGGGATCTTAATAGTAGTTTTAACTAAACGACAAAAATATATTACTTGAGAGTGCATGTTACATGGGTGAAACTTTTATGGGGCAGGGGTGCCTCGCTCCGATGTTGCTCAAACTCGAATGACAATTTTTTTGCATATTAAGAGAAATGTTTATTTATGCCAGCAAGATGCCGTTCACATCTACTCCGACCAGCAAAAGATAACAAACTTCCAGGTTGACGAACTTGACCAAGGGCTCCACCAGTTGTTGCTACAGGCATAGGTGCAGCACCAGGTTTCACATACTAAGTTACATCTCGCAAAATACAAACAAAATTAAAAATAAAAAAATGTAAGAAAAAATAAACAGAGAATATGGTGGAACCTTGTGATGCTCATCCCTACTCTGGAAGAGTGATAGCTCGTTTGATTTGAGTGCCAATTGTTTCTTTAGTTCATTATACTTTTTATGAAGTGGAAGGAGCTCGTTGACCTGGAAATACAAATAACGCACTAGAGACTTATTACATGTCACACCCCAATCTGCAGCGGAAGAAAACACGGGATGCAACAAACACCTCTGGTACAACCACATTGTTTATAAAGACACTACCTTTTATTAATTACAATATGTTGATTACATACTACATGTATGTTACAACTGTGTGTTCCCATGAACCACATAAATCTTCTAATCCGCATGCGTCTATAATAGGATTTGCCTATAAACATGTCTTGAACACATACACGGATCACACCAATCTCACGTTACTTGAAATGCATGTTAGGTTTAAAAAAGGGTCAGCTAAACGAGCCGGTGAGTTCCACTGGTTTTGTTGTTTCGTAGCAAAATGTGTTAACAAGCTTAATTGCACTGGTCATAGGTCACATATGGAATTACACGAAAGCACAAGTGAAACCTTGACTGTTCGGGCCGTGTCATCCCAGACACTCCCGGCCACCGGACCGTGTCACACAGACACTTCCGACCCACCAACTGCGTCACGTGCAGTTCAACGCCCCAGTATAGTTATGCCTAACAACATAACCAGGTTAGGACGAGTGCAGTAGCCTAGTTGCCGACACATGTCAGACGTGGCACTGGGTTGGTCAGACCAATAGTACTATCCACTGTCCACGACTTACGTTAATCACTTGTAGTGGGGATGTGGTTCGTGTGTTAGATAATTCACATCCTCACAAGTTGGTGCGATTAACACAGTTTGTAACATGCAAATCACCCCAGAAAACAGTAAAACAGTTTAAAAGTGGGGGAGTGAACTCACAGGATAGCAGTATCACATGTAGTAATAGGAGTATATGCAAGCTGGTTCGGCTCTGACAATAATCATACAAGTAATTACCAATATCAGTCGCTAAGTCATCAACGTCTATAACTTGGGCCCGGGTTGGTATTTTCAGGCCATATTTTATATCTAGTATCCTGGTGTGGTGATGGATGTTAGGGTATGATTAGTTTGACGTTTGGCTCCCGGGCACGGTTCGCGTGCCAGCCAAAGTCGGTTGTTTGACACGTTCGGATAATGGTACGGGAATACCAATAGCGCCAACGTGTTGTGATTTAAGAAAGATTAACTTTTCATTAAGGGAGTTTGGGTTTTTGAGGAATCTAGGTTGCCCAAATTTGAGTTTCCATTCTCGCCGTCGGGATCCTCCCGAACGGTCACCCAAAGTGTCCTGTTTACCCTGGAACCTCCCAAAATACTCCCGGTGTTCCAATATAGTCAAGATTAGTTTTGGTCCGTTCCCAGTTTCGACAGGTTTGTTGTACGGTAAACTGCCGAATTTAGTTAAAAGAAGTGTTTTAAAAGCCGAAAAATGTTAATCTATATATTTTAAAAAATTCCAGGAATTTTTGTAGAAATCAGTAAAAATATATAGATTCAAATAAAAATATTTTGGGAATTTATAAAGCTATTTTAATTCTTCAAATAAATAATTTGTAAAACAGTATTTAACCGAATAATTTACATCGCTTATCATCTAATGTCTAAAAATTCTCAAAATATTTCAGTAGACTCCTTATATGTCCAGAAACTCCCTGCAAAAATTTGGGATTTTTCTGATTTCGTTTCAGTGCGTTTCCGGCTACCAAAACTCCAAAAAACGTGGATTTCAACCCAAACCAAAATTCAATCAATGGACTTCAAAACTTCCCAAAACATTCCGTATATGTTCCTTAGTGTTTCTGTAAAGTTTGGGATTTATTGATTCCGTTTGGTATTTTTCCGAATTTCTTTCGGTAAAAGAGTCAACAATTAACCAAAAGTCGTAAAAAGTTCCAAAAAATCTAAAATTTTATGTGGACATTTCTGTCAATACCCTACATGACTACACCAAATTTCACTTAATCCAATACCCACGGACCAAGTTATGGTCCAAACAATATTCTGCCTACGTTAGGTTCGAGTTCCAGGCATATACCTAGCGATTTCTTCGGTTCCGAGCGTTTTTCTTGAGCCCAGAAGTGTGTGTGAGCCATATAAAGTACCTATATACCAAGAGCAATCCAAACATGCCATAACCCATGTCAAGCCTTTTTCATTGTTTTTTGGTTAATTGATTTGTTATGCGCTTTTGGTCGATTAGGGTATCAAAACCCAAAGTTTTGTGGTCTTGGCTGCCATATAATACCAGGGAATTCACAAGGTGTTCATATTCAGCCAAGAACCTTGTTTAAACTCTCCAAAATCATGGATTAAAAAGGGTTTTTCGGTTCTAAATCGTGTTTAATCAAGGATTCATAATCAAAACCACTTAAACTTGTAAAATTACCTTGAATTAGTTGAGTTTTTGAGTGAAAATCAGCTAATGTTGCAAGTATATGGCAGGTTTTTGGGAGTAAACTTTGGAAAAAATGAAGAATAAATGAGAAAAAAATAAAAATATATATATAGGGGGCATAGGTGGGGTGCCCCTACCCACCCGCGCTTTGTCGTGCTTCATCTTTTCGTGTTAAAAGATGATGTTTTAAGCCACCCTGTGGCGTGTTTAGGTTCGTTTTCGGGTCTCAGACGCGTACCCGATTTGCGAAACAGACTACGTTTTTCGCGTTCTTAGTGTCAAAAGGCTGGTTTAAAAAATCGAGCATAACCGTCTCGAAACCCGAGCACGGTTACGTTTTAATCATAAAAGCCTCGTATTGGGTTAGTTTAAGTGTTTTTAGACTTGATTGACCATTCCTTGCATGTTTGGTTTGTCTTTCATTGCTCCTACGCAACGGCGTTTCCCTAACCGGGACTGCCTCGTTTTGCGTGCCCGAGCACTAATTTGTTTCAAATCTTATGTCAGAGTCTAAGGCACATAACTAAGATATCTCGTGAACTCAGAATCTTAAAGGGCCCTACCATTAGCCTAATAATCATGGTCAACTGTTCAATGCGCTGTTAAACGCCAAGTTCCCATTTAACACGTTGTTCAAGGCTAAGGACACCAACCTCACATCGTTGGTCCTTATTAGTGTCATGTTAACCATGAAGTGCTCTCGGATTCCCCCGAGATGTAACAGATAACGTTTAGCATAGCACACAAGTCATGCATGTTTACTAATATGTATTTCCAGAGTCGTCAATCCATTCACGACTTTGTATTGCCATGTAGGTGACGCATCGCGTCAACGTAATGTTATTGGCAATTACTTGGCACATACTCGTATTATACTTGGGTGTAACATATTCTAGAATTCGTATCATCACACATAATCACAACAAATATCATGATGCACATGTCACGTCCGATTACCGCGGACTTGTACCGGTCAAAGTTTACCGGGATTTTTCACAGTTGTCACAGTCTCCCCTGGTTAAAAGAATTTTGTCCTCGAAATTCCCTTTAGTAATTCATTGAAAAGCTCAGTATTTGTATTCGTGTCAGTCATCCAACAGACAAGTATGTTTTCGCTTTTAGTTTAGTATCGTCATCGTACGGGGATGATAATTGTGCTACACAGTAGCTGTGTAATTTGTCCATCCACAATTCCTACGTATTGTTAAGAGTAACGTTTATCATCACTTCCAATCTGAAAGTGAGATTGTTGTTGGACTCATAGCAACCCAGGAGTCACGTATTCAGCTTGCAGATAACTACAGTTATTATGTTCTCTTCAAATTCATTATCTTTATCATACAGACACCATAATTTACATTTACGATTTTGGGTTTAATAGTTTCTAAGCACCCCCCTATAGAGGAGGGGTATGGATATCTTCTTAGGGTTTGTTGCGAATGCCGCAAAAGTGAGCATCATGTCCGCATGGTTGTATAAAGGGAATAAATTTGGTTCCACTGAGTTGTGAGGGACAGTCTTCCCTCGTTGTCGTGTACTTGGTTAGCTTTGGTTGATATTAACCGACCACGAGAGCCCCTACTCCATGGTAGAGAATAAGAAAGATAAGGGCTTTTGAGAGCCCAAGCTTGCCATAAGGCGAGCATGTACATGAGTACCAACGAATCTGCACACTTGCATCAAGGGTGTGCCCGAACTACTCACCAGTAGTCGGATTACGTCGTAAAGATATAAAACTTCTACAATAATAATTCCAGTTTATGTTAAGTTTCGGGAGCTTAGCTCCAGCTGTGGTACAACTGTTTATTAACTTGGATAACATCGATGTGATTCTCCGTGAGATAATTGTATAAAAATTCCTATATACCGGGAATGATAGAGTGTGCACCCAATGCGGTTTTAATTCAAGTAACACCACGTTTAGAATGCTACTATATCACGTAGAAATATTTAAGGCGCGATGAGTGTTTAACGATCACAAGTGTCACCATGATGCTCCCAATTATGGACTCAAAATTGACCGTAGACGTGCAGGTAGTCTGTAAAAGATGACTAAGTAACGAGTCATCGAATCAAAATTCCCCATCAACGGAGTACCTCCCACAGGGTTGGAACATAGCCATGCTCTACTAACATCTTATAATGATAATGTTAATGGAAACAACGGGAAGTAATCATTTCCCGTTCTAGTGAACTTTTGTGAACCAGTTGATAGTCTGTAAAATGTGGCATCGTTTAAATCTCCAACGTTTGAACTTTATAGCTTATGTTAATGAAATAAATGTTTTCGTTTAATGGGGGTACCAATTGTGTACTTTTTATCCTTATCTGGGTGAGGTGGCATAGTCCACAAGATGGTTTATCCCCATTTGACTGTCTCGGTCTCGTGGTTTTTCGAGTCCTACTCGGACTTCGTATATCTGCACCGTATATGAGTATTGAAAGATATGATACTTTCCCACTTTGGCACCTCCGCCATCTAACTCACCGATTAAACATAAGGGTTTCGTCGAGTTCGCTCACTCAAAACCATCTCGGTTTAGATTGGGAAAATCTTGTGGTTTTATGAAACCATGGGCACTGGACCCTTTGTCTTAGGATTAGTCCGTTCTGCTTCCTAATAGGGCAGGGAAGGAATACGTGCTGCCGGAAAATGTTGTAACATGGGTCCACAATCGCTCGGCCACCTCTTGAAATAACAAAAGCAGTTTTAATGAAAGCTGAATGAAGACCATAATCAATCGAGGTAAGCCTAGCACTCTGCCGGCTAGGATAGGAATAGAGGTTATTAATGCCAATTCGCAGCTAGTCGATGCACCCAACCAAGCACCGATTTACACTTTTGTCGTTTGGTTTAACTCGGTATCATACATGGAGGTATCTATAATTCATATCATATGTTAAGCAACTCTCCAAGTTTTAATAGAATTAGTTGTAGCGTCGAAGTTTTATTCTTATTTTAGGCATATTATACGTGCTTATTAAAGAATTCCCCCTCTGGATGGACATGATATCCTAGAGATGTATTCGGAAGATCCACTAGTCGCTTCATCTGGAATGATCGGGACTACTAGATTTATGGTTTAGCTTTCCCCAGGTGGGTTCAGCGCGCAAAAAACACCAATTACGACATTCGGATGGCTCATGACTACTCCTTTTCAATGCGAGTTTAGTTTTGACCGTGTTACTTCATACGAGGTGGTTATTAATTTTTAGCATTAGGTGGTACAAATACACATGTATATATCTATATATATATAATATACATATATATATATATATACATATATATATATGTATACATATATATATATATACATATATATATATATATATATATATATATACATATATATATATAGTACCATACTTGAGATTTCTCGCATTCTTGCTTTCTTGGGTAGCATAAGAATTTTCGTGACTCGAAAAGAGCGAAAAATCAGGTTTCTTGGTAACATCGTATTTCTCGATTTCTTATTTAAATCGATTAAAATGAAACTCAATTGAAGGTATCAACCTATCGAAGGAAGACGAGGGGTGTTTCAACAATATTCCCCTGATCTAAAGAATGTACTCCTTGTATACTTACGAGGACAGGCAACACCATTTAACGCATAACTCTTGGTTACTCACAAGAGTAGGGTATCGTTCTCTTTGTATCCAATCGACGGATGAAAGTCAGTGTATCACACGCATCATCCTCCTACACATGTAGGAGACCCTACCACGTAACACCTTTACAATGGCCCGAAGGGAATTTTGACCATCCCCTATGAACCATGGATATCATCGTGTATAAATATTTGGACTCCTCGGATGTTTCAAGGAAGAGGATGAGCCATATGGTGTATTCCGGGCATTATTATTATCGTAGAGTTGGGGAGTTAATATGTTTTATAGACATATAAGTATCTGAGTTGGTCCCTACTCAGGACCAATCGTACGGTCGTCGTAGGTATCATGACGCGAAAAGCCTTAACCAAAAGGAATCGAATGCACCGCCCTCATACGGGTGAGCTGATTCAAGACCGTGTATATAGAGTTGTCACATAGGTTAGTCATCGGATTACTATACTCGAATAGTACTCAAATGCAACCTCATCTTTCACTGGAACATTTTTACTAAGTTATGCAACGCTTAAAACAAGGGATCGTTTGATATTATAAAAATTTTATATGATTCTTTTAAAAACCGTCCTTTGAATAAAATAATCCGTCTGACGAAAAATTCGCCTCGTGTCCTTTTGTTTATTATATATGCATTAAGAGGTAGCTTTGTTACGGGTCCTTTGTATCGCTCATTCATTAGCACTCTGAATTACTGGGGATTTACCTTGTATTAATTTGAACTAAATCGATAGGATTCAAGGTCGTATGCCACTTGGTTCTATTACCGAAATACATGCCGTAATTCCATAGGAAGCTCACGTACTGCAGCATAGCTGAACATTGATTAGAAGGATAGGGTGTATCAAATTAGTAATTACATGTACCGGACCGTAACGCTTTCCATCGGTGTTAATAAGGAGAATTGAATTTATTTGAAGAAATGAATCGAATTACTTTATGATTATAGTTTTCTTACTTCGCACTAGGGTTACATCACCCTTAACCGAGGTTTACTAAATTGACACTTGGGTTGGATCGCGAATAATATTTATATTTATAAATAAATGTATGCATGTAAGTGTCTGGTTAATACGAAGTATTAACAGTTACGAGGAATATGAACAAAATGTTTTCGCCTCCACGAGTCTTATCATAATCAGATCCGCATCCACACAATTCCTTGCCGACTTTGATTACATCGGATAAGTATATCCATTTATGTGTTATCCCTAAATTCCCTTGGGTTATTAATATTGCTGCTAGTTACGTTTCCTTATTAAGAATTAGGGATTGCATCACTAGCGAACAACACCAGTAAAGGAAACATCGCTTCAACCGAATAGCTTCATCGACAACGGTGGGTGACATAAGTATAGTTGTTTGTCGTAACGTAATGATTTCGAATATATGACTGTACGTTCTAGCAAATTCCACCAAAAGAAATAAATTATGCTGAATTGTCTTACCAAAGACAGAAACATTGCTACTTTTCATGAATCAATCATTGGGTAAATCGAAGTGGGTAAGCTATCACCGACTATTCCCAAATTGTTCAGCACAGAATACTACCACGGCATAGTACCCCAAGAAAGTCGTATTACGAATCCGAAAAAGGACCTTCCCTAGGATTAACCCAAAGGTCGTTATATGGCGACCCAAACTACCTTCCACTTTAGAATTACCGCAAACGTGTATGGATATCATAGTTACGACAACTGTGGTATTATTTATTGCATCAAACAGGGTCAAAGCCTCAACACTGCATTGCCCAAAACATAACCGAACGAATCGCAACATGAAGCCCGTCTGCCCTGAGTAACGGTAACTTGATAATGTAGCCGGGTGTTTACATATAGGAAGTGCCGCAGCGTATCCACCACACCCATATACATGATCAATGTTCCGTTCACCGAGATATTCGGGCCTCCTATTAGTTTCCGCGAATAACCAATTGAAATCCGAAACAATCATTACTCGTAAAGAACACAATGTAACCGGCGATCATACGAAACGAGGGTTCACAATGCAAAGCGTTTCAAAGGAATCTATATACTCACAAAATTTATACCCAATGGAGTCGAATGACAACATGAAGGGTAACTTATTCACGCATTCCATGCCATCTCCATAACCCGGAGATCATCGAACTCACACATAACATATATCGGGACATGTGCTAAGGAGTACCACTAAGTATCATAATATCAATGCAGTGAAGACTATCGTAAGCAGAAGAGAAATCCAACGGACAATCAAATGAATTGTTTATCCAAGGACGAGAAAGTTTCGTAAAATGTTTAAATTCTGCGATTGTATAACAATCGGATGTGAATCAACGAGAAGCGGAGTAAAGATCCGTACACATCTTCCCAGAAAAACCCACACGTTCTTTGTGTATCAATGTTCTTTTTGAAGTACCATTCTGGTATGTAATCGTTGTTATAATAATTATAAGGATAGAGTTGGTGAGATCGTGTCGTAAGAAAGACTTGAGTTCTCACATCATAACGTATATGTAACAACTGTATGAGTGATAGAAGTCCAACTCTAGTGGGTATTAGTTATGTGAGCAGTAGGAATGTGGAATGGATTGTAATACCAGCTTTCTGCCTATCCGAAGGCATATGTGGTAATGCATTATCCACCAATCCCAATTCATGTGTCTATCCACGCCCAAACATCCACACACTATCACCTTGATACACGTATATATCACTCCACGTATTTAAGTGTGTTTATTACCGCAACTTTCCCAACACTGCCCCGTATGAGCAAGTCTTATACGTTCCGGACCATAATAACCCACTTGCCCCACAAGGCCATCCTGGTACTTGCGAATAGGATACTTTACAGTGTTCGCTAAGTACTTTTATTTGAGGTTAATTTTTCCAATGATGTCCACTAAAGTCCGAGCTTGTAGTTATAGTCTAGGTTTCCTTAAAGGCCCCTAATTCTCTATAACCAATGGCTCTGATACCATCTTCTGCCACACCCCAATTTGCAGCGGAAGAAAACATGGGATGCAACAGACACCTCTGGTACAAGCACATTGTTTATAAAGACACTACCTTTTATTAATTCAATATGTTGATTACATACTACATGTATGTTACAACTGCGTGTTCCCATGAACCACATAAGTCTTCTAATCCGCATGCTTCTATATCAGGATTTGCCTATAAACATGTCTTGAACACATACACGGATCACACCAGTCTCACATTACTTGAAATGCATGTTAGGTTTAAAAAAGGGTCAGCTAAACGAGCCGGTGAGTTCCACTAGTTTTGTTGTTTCGTAGCAAAATGTGTTAACAAGTTTAATTGCACTGGTCATAGGTCACAGATGGAATTACACGAAAGCACAAATGAAACCTTGACTGTTCGGGCCGTGTCATCCCAGACACTCCCGGCCACCGGACTGTGTCACACAAACACTCCCGGCCCACCAACTGCGTTACGTGGAGTTCAACGCCCCAGTGTAGTTATGCCTAACAACATAACCAGGTTAGGACGAGTGCAGTAGCATAGTTCCCGACACACTATCAGACGTGGCACTGGGTTGGTCAGACCAATAGTACTAACCACGGCTTACTTTAATCACTTGTAGTGGGGATGTGGTTCGTGTGTTAGATAATTCACATCCTCACAAGTTGGTGCAATTAACACAGTTTGTAAATGCAAATCACCCAGAAAACAGTAAAACAGTTTAAAAGTGGGGGAGTGAAACTCACAGGATAGCAGTATCATAGGTAGTAATAGGAGTATATGCAAGCTGGTTCGGCTCTAACAATAACCATGCAAGTAATTACATATATATGAGTAGCTAAGTCGGCAACGTCTATAACTTGGGCCCGAGTGGGTATTTTCAGGCCATATTGTATATCTAGTATCCTGGTGTGGTGATGGATGTTAGGGTATGATTAGTTTCACGTTTGGCTCCTGGGCACCGGTTCACGTGCCAGCCAAAGTCGGTTGTTTGACACGTTTGGATAATGGTACGGGAATACCAATAATGCCAACGTGTTGTGATTTAAGAAAGATTAACTTTTCATTAAGGGAGTTTGGGCGTTTGGGGAATCTAGGTTGCCCAAATTTGAGTTTCCATTCTCGTCGTCGGGGATCCACCCGAACGGTGGTGGAACACACCTGTTAGGATATGAGTTTGAATTACTTGTAGTTTTTGTTTCAAAAATGGAAAATGATTGAGTTTTAAAAGAGATTTGCAGCGGAAATAGATGAAAACTTTTACTACAAGCAATGGTCGTTTGTTTTCATCATCATCATGCTTTCAAGTTGGTAAGCTCGCATGTGATTCACAAACTCCCCCTCAGCCCTTACAATTGAAGTTTGGTAGTAAAAAAAAGTAGAGAAGATGATATGCGAAAGTTGATCTTTTGATAGACAAGTTAAACTGTTACACAAGTTACCTATTTATACTAAACTATCTAACCACTGATCATCTTTGATGACGTCAGGGTTGACAGTGACAGGAAACTAAATGTAACTAACTACAAACACTGCTAATACTAACTATTAGTGCTTAGCACTGTTACATTGATTATCTAACTAATGACTAAGCTCTGATCTCTATCCTCTGATCCTTGTAACTCTGGCAGACCTTTGCAACTTTGTGAAGTTAGATGATAGGAGAGCAGTCTTTAGGGAAAGCAGTGTATGTACAACAGAGGTTGTAACCTCTGATAGTTTAACCAAAGCTTGGATAGTGTTATTTGGCTTTGTATCATCTGTTCCTTTTCATAGGGTTCAATCCCAACAATCTCCCCCTGGAACAGATGATGTCAAAAGCACTTTATTCTTGGTCTTTATTCCTCAGGAAGAATTCTCTTATTTGACCTTTGAATTAAAGTTCAAAGTTAAGAGATTCTATGTCATCAGCATCCTTCTCCAGCTCTAAACATAATAATTCTTGGAAGTCTTCTACTGTAAGCCCATAAGCAGCTTCCATGGATAGTTTAGTGGCATTACTATCAGACTTGAGCAATGTCAATTCATGGGTGTCTTTGTCGACCTTCCACTTTAGAATTTTTGGGTCTGAAGGTTTTCTTGAAGGAGCTTTTATTGCTGAGGATTGTGAAGGAGCTATTTGTGATAAATCTTTAGCCAGCTTGGCACTTGAATCATCTGTTGGATAATCAATCATGTTCTGTATACCTTCTTTGATAAATGTATCGTCAAACTCTTTGTCAGTCTTTAGAGACATCTCCCTTGCCTTTTTCTGTGTAACAGGGCAAGTGTGGAATGGGCAGATGTTGTACTGGTCTTTTAGGAGAGTTGGGCTTTGAGAATAGCATTTTCTTTTGAATAATCAGGTTTAGGAGGCATGGATGGATCCTTTTTCCTCCTTTCTTCCAACTTTTTGTAAGTGTCTATCACCCTGACCTCACCCCATCTCATCACTTGGTTCTTTGAACCATAATGATTCTGAATTAGTTCATTCTTCATTCTCTTCAACTTTAAGTCTTTTTCAGGCATATCTTTCTTGTATAAATCCCACTTTGGAGGAGTTGGCTTTTTGAGAGGGTCTTTCAACATTTCTTGCATTCTGTTGATTTCATCTCTTAGCTCATCTATGCTCCAATCCCTGAACTGTGCCCTTGTTGCCTTATACATCTTCATCTCCATGATATACTCAATAAGTTCACTTTTGAGCAGCTTATCTTCCCTTTCTGACAACTGATTGCTCAGGTTCTTGACAAAGTTTTGTAAGATGTTGGCTTTACTTAGTTGAAAGCACATGGCAATCTGTATTTCTCTATCACCTTTACCAGCTGTTTCTCTTTTGGAAATATCCTTTGCTTGCTTCCGTTTCAATTCCAGGTAATCATCAACATTTGCAGGTCTTGGATAATCATCAAGAGATAGGATTGTTCTTTTATCAGGGTCATCCTCTGAAAAGAAACTTAGGATCTCTTCCCTGACTGCTAGTAAACCAAGAGGATATAGCTTTGCTGCAGGAGTAACTTCAAGAGTTGAAGATGTTGTAAGCTCTGATGTGGAGGTCATTGGTTGTGATGACAGTGGAAGAGGTGCAGGAATCTCATCATCATTGATCACTTTTGTGATTTTTCTCCTTTTAAACCTTAAAGTAGGTGATGGTGGTATTGGGATTTTAGGTGGTGTGGATAATGGATGAGTTGATGTGGGATATGTGATCATGGCAGTAGATAGAGTTGCATCTGTTGCAACCTCTGCTATATCAACAGATGTTGACACAACAGGTGCTGTAACATCTGCTTGTGTGAATGTGGGTTGTGGTTTTGAAGATGTGATAGGTTTTTGAGAGGCGGAGGTTTTAATGGTTTGATTGGTTGCAGGCTTAGTTTTAGGAGGTGTGGATGTTGGTTGCCTGGCTTTTCTAGCAGGTATCCTCTTTGATGAAGTACCAACCTCTCATTTTTCTTTTTGCTGTTCAATCTTTTTCTCAACCAACACTCTGCTCTCCTCGATCACTGTCTTCTTGTGACTAGCCTTTCCTTGGCCACAGTTTCATCAGTTAAATCTTTCTTCTTTGAACCATCAGGCCTTGGAATATTTAAAGTAGGTCTGGCCTTATCATCATCTATTTTCAGCTTTTTGTTTCCCAAAGGTTTCTCCCCCTTTTTGGCTTCATCTGTTTTAACAAAGATAACCGTTGGAGGTGCATGGCCAGTGGTTGTGAGTAGATGAGCTTTGATGGCTTTAGTCAGCTGCAGTGCCTTGATACCTTGATTCAACCATGTTTCTAACATCATTCATCTGGTGCTTGTGTTTTAGATCCAAATAATGTTGTTGATGTTGAAACAGAGGGTTAAGAGCTTCTTTGAGATCAGCAGTGGATAGAACAGAGGGTTGACTTTTTGTAGCTATCATTGTTTCGGTAAACTTTTGATTTCATTAACAAAGTTTTCTATCTTTGTCACTCTCTCCGTCAAATCCTGGTATTTTAGCTCAGCACCTAATTTAATAGGATCATCTGAACTCCTACCTGAAGTGGTAGTTGTAGCTATGGTATCATTAGTAGTGGTTCTAGTACCAGCTTCAACCATAGATGCCCCGTTGTCTTGGAACTGGGGACTTCCCACAACAGAGGTAACAGTTGTTGCCTCAACAGTGGTTGCCTTCAACCAAGTCTTAGTAATAAACCATGTCCAATCGAGAACTTGGGAGTTCAACAATTGTAGTGGCTGCTTGAGTTGAACTATCACCAAGGGTTACATGTAACCCAAGGGATGTAGCCTCTTCATGTGCTGATGGGCTAGCAACGAATAAAGAGTCAGACTCAGCCTCTTGATGAAGTATATTCTCAGTAATAGGTTGTTGAGAAGTGCTGGTTTGTGTCTGGTCTAATTCAATTGCATTCACCAATGGTAACATAGTAGGTGGAAGTGTAGTCATTGGTGAGGGTGGCTGTGTAGAAAGCGACATGCCCTGGGAGAGGGGCTGTGGAAGATAGAACCAAGTGGATCTAGAGCTTCATAATTTGTGTCCCTGTGTCTACAACCTTTTCCTTTTGTGAGGAAGAAGGAGGAGTTTCAAAGCCGGTTGGAGATCTTTGAACCATCTGCTGTGAAGAAGTAGCAGCAATGGTTTGTGACTTTGGTGCTGTCATTGGGTTAACCTCTGGGATTCATCTTCCATAGGACCCTTTTTGGGTTTGGTGGGTTTTTTGGTAAGTGTTTTGGTTTTCTTTTTGAGGATTTTTGGTGTGGGCTTCAGAGCAGCGGTTGTGGTGCCCTGATCACCAAGAGTAGTGGGCTCAGTAGCAGGAGTTGAGTTTGAACATTTTGTTCAGGTAAAACTTGCTCAGCCTCCTCTACTTGTGTTTTCGCAACTTTTTCTTGGTTTGTTATTATGGTGAAGGTTTCATGAGTGAGGCAGCCTGGTTTAGTCACAACGCCTTTTTTACTTTCAGGACCTTTGATTTGATCTTGTAAGTTAACACTCAAAAAACATGGATGAATCAAAAAAGATTTTCTTTTTGCAATATTTAGAAAATTATTCACAAGATCATTGAACAATATCTGGGAGTAGTTAAAATCTATGTCAATTAAAATTGCATACCCCAGATATTGCATGTTCAATGGAATTTCATTGAAAGCAGTGGTTTTTGCTGAGAGACAAGTTAGAAATTGTGTGAAAGAAAAATCTCATCTCAGCAGGAAAGTTAGGTTTAAGATGGTCATACCTTTCATCTGGCCTACATAACCTCTTTCCAGAAACTCTGCTTGGATCTCATTTTGGGGAAATGACACAGGGTGTTCTATGTCATTTAACTTGAAAACTCGAGAGGTCGATGAGGGCTAATTTGCATCAACACTCCCCCTACTCTTGAGATTATTGTATAAGGAACACCAACAGCAGTTGAGTGAACCTTAGCATTTTTATAGAAGTCATGAAGAGAATCAATGTAAATTGGGGCTTTGACTTCTAACATGTGCTTGAATATCGACTTTTGCAAAATTCGAATCATTAGATGATAGCGAGTATTTGTGTCGTTTGCTTTAAGTATAGCGGTGTAATTATGTGGGGTTTTGATTATGAGAGTGAAGGGTCGAAGTGCTTGTGTGGATTTCTTCGAAGATTTTGATTTGGGAGCCATTGTGTTAGAGTGAAAAACTGTTTTGAGATTTTTGAAATCGACACAGTTTAGGGTAAACACTGGTGTGGGATAAAACAGGGTTTTTATAGGATTTTGAAAAAGTGAACATGACGTGGCATCTGATGCAAGATCTGATGGCTAACATCTGGCCACGTGTAACATCTAATGAGAAAAGTACTGATTTTTAACACTATCAGAGGATAGCTATCATTGTTTTTGAAAAAATGGAAGTCAGAGGATACACTTTAACAGTGGATAAGATTTTGAAGCCTATCAGAGGTTTTGAGCAAACAGATGTTATGACCAGACTTTTAAAGATTTATTGAAAAATTTCAACTTTAACTATTTTTAAGGATGAGTTATTGATTTTTTGAAAACATTTTGATGCTATGTATGCATGGATTTACAAGAAAACATGTTTTTAATCCATGTTTAGCATTCCAATTCTTGAGATCAAGTTTTCAAAGGTAGATGTATCCAATGCCTTGGTTAAAACATCTGCCAACTGATCTGAAGTATGGACATGATGCAAAGAAATCAAACCTTTTTCATAGCAATCTCTCGCAAAGTGATGTCTGATGTCAATGTGCTTTGTAGTTGAATGAGAAACTGGATTTTTAATGATGTTTTCAGCAGCTTGACTGTCCAACTGAGTGGAGTCTTTAGTGCAGTTACACCAAAATCCAGCAACTGGTTTTGAAGCCACAAGAGTTGAGCAGTGCAGCTAGCAGCAACAATATACTCTGCGTCAGCAGTGGATGTTGAAACTGCAACCTGCTTTTTGCTTTTGCCAAGACACTAGACAATCACCTAGGAATTGACATCCTCCTGATGTGGACTTCCTTGTAGTTTTGCACCCAACAAAGTCACTATCTGAAAAAACTGAAAGCTCAATATTCCTATTAGCTGGATACCAGATATCAAGTGTGGGAGCACCTTTTATGTATTTGAATATCCTTTTTACAGCAATAAGATCAGACTTTCTAGGTAATGCCTGTGATCTGGCACAAACACATGTTGCAAACATGATGTCTGGCCTTGATGCAGTTAGGTACAATAAAGACCCAATCATGCTTCTATAAAGAGTTTGATCAACAAGGTCATCTTTACCATAAATGGTGACTAGCTTGGTGGTTGCCATGGGTGTGCTACATTGTTTGCAATCATCCATATCAAACTTTTTAAGCAGTTCTTTCACATACTTGTTTTGATGGATAAATGTACCATTTTGCAAGTATTTAACTAGGAGACCAAGAAAACATTGGAGCTCACCCATTGCACTCATCTCAAACTCTGCTTCCATGAGTTTTCGAAACTCTTCACACATAGCAGTGCTTGTGGATCCAAAAATGATGTCATCTACATAATTTGGACAAGCATCAAATCTTTTCTTTTCCATTTTAAGAATAGGGTTTTATCTATTTTACCTCTAGTAAACCCTATGGATAAGGGAAAAGTGGATAGAGTTTCATACCAGGCTCTTGGTGCTTGTTTCAAGCCATACAATGCTTTGTTGAGATTGTAGACATGATCAGGATGGAATGCATCTTCAAAACCTGGAGGTTGACAGACATACACATCTTCTTTTATTTTTCCTTACAAAAATGCACTCTTTATATCCATTTGATACACCTTTATGTTGTGGTTAGCAGCAAAAGCTAAGAACAGGCGAATAGCTTCCAACCTTGCTACAGGAGCAAAAGTCTTATCATAGTCTATACCTTCTTCCTGTTTGTAGCCTTGAACCACGAGCCTTGCTTTGTTTTTGACAACAATACCCCTTTCATCAGTTTTGTTCTTGAAGACCCACTTTGTGCCGATTGGACTTACATCTTTTGGTAGTGGCACAAGCTCCCAAACTTGTTGTCTCTTGAACTGAAGGAGTTCTTCTTGCATGGCTTCTACCCAGCTGTTGTCTTTCAGTGCCTCTTGGTTATAGAAAACTAGCAAAAAGACAAATATTTTGGGATTGGCTCCGTGTGAGCACCCCAGACTTGATGTTGCCAATAACTTGATCTGCTGGATGGCTTTTGAGATAAATCAAATCACCTTGGTATGGAATAATAGCATTTTGAGGTGATGGTTGCAAATGTGTATCATCTGAGCTAACCTCTGCTGGTGAATTTGAAGTATTAGCCGCTGATGGAAATGGAGGTGGTGGTATTGGGGGTATAGAGGTAACATTCTGATCATTTTGTTGTCCAATTGTAGGACTTTTATCAACAGATGTTTAATTTTATGAACTGGCAGAGGTTTGAGGATCAACCACTGTTGACCCAGAAGTGGCAGAGTTTACAAAAGAGCTTGTGGCACCTGATCCTCTGTTGGAAGAATTGACTTTTGTTTGTGGAAGCATACAGTCATATTCTTGATCTTGATCTTCTCTAGATGATTGTGGTGTACCTGCATTGTCTAGCTTGATAGAAACATCAGCAAATGTGAATTTATCTAAATCAAAAAGCTCTGCAGGATTTGCTGGGATTTTCAGTGATGAAAGTTCATTGAACTTCACATTCAAAGTTTCTTCAACACACTTGGTCCTAGAGTTAAAAACTCTGTAGGCTTTAGCAGTGGTTGAGTATCCCAGAAAATAACCACAGTCAATTTTGGCTGCAAACTTAGATATAGAATCCTTTAAGTTCAAAATGAAAGATGGACAACCAAAAACTTTAAAATAGGAAATCAGAGGTTTGATTTTATTCAAAATCTCATAGGCAGTCTTTTGATGCCTCGGGTTAATCAAAACTCTGTTTTAGACATAGCAAGCAGTGTTAACAGCCTCTGCCCAGAAGGACAAGGGTAAACCAGAGTCTGCAAGCATAGTTCTTGCTGATTCAATTAAAGTTCTATTTTTCCTTTCAACCACCCCATTTTGCTCTGGAGTTCTTGGAATGCTATATTGTCTAACAATTCCTTTTGACTCACAAAAAGCATCCAACTCCCTATTTTTAAACTCTGTTCCATTGTCACTCCTAAAGATTTTTACTAGAAGATCAAATTGCTTTTCTACTTGTTTAACAAAGTTTTGCAAAATGACTGCAGTTTCATCCTTAGAGTGGAGAAAGAAGTCCATGTAAACCTAGAGAAATCATCAACTATCACTAGGTAATACCTTTTGTGTTTTAAGCTCATGATTTGCACTGGGCTAAACAAGTCCATGTGAAGCAGTTGTAAACACTAGCTTGTTTTGGACTCTTCAATTGATTTGAAAGAACTTTTATGTTGTTTTCCTTTTAAGCAGGAAACACAATGTTCATCACAGGAAAACTGCTTGTGAGGCAAACCTCTTACAAGACTTTGTTTTGAGAGTGTGGTGATAGTTTTAAGATTTGTGTGTCCAAGTCTTCGATGCCACAACTCAGTCTCTTTGCAAGAAGCAACTAAGAATATGCATGTTCCAGACATAGGATTATCTTTTAGCAAATCTACCACATACACATTCCCACTTCTGTGAGCAGTGAGTTGTGCTTTGCTCTCAGCAATGATTTGATCAATCTTTTAAACAACCTCTGGTCCCACAATTTGACAAGTATTCTTAGTGAAGAAGGATCCATTCCCTCTGTCACTCATTTGTGAGACACTCAGCAGGTTAAATTTCAGATTGTCAATTAAATTCACATTTTCAAACTTGAGTTTACCAGCCAAAAGTGGTCTAGGACAATGGTCAGTGGTTTGGATATTTTCTTGTGACATCTGCTCTCGACCATTTCCTATCAGATGATTGTATCCATAAGGATGCTTATCAACTCTTTGCTTTGAAGGCTTTTGTATCCTTCATAAGTAAGAGGAACAGAGGTGGGGCATCTGTCACTTGCACCTCTCTAGGAACAGAGGTTTTGTTTAAAACTTTTGTAACCAAATGTTTCAGTTGGTTCAAAACTCTGCTTAGATTTATTTCCAGCAGAACTTGAACCTTCTCTTTCTAGTGCTTTTGCCTTGATCTCTTTTACCTTTTGCTCATAGTTTTTGAGATGGCACACTCTTGAGTTAAGTGATTTGTTTTGTTGCAGATGGTGCATCTTGAAAAATTTTTGATAACACAAGTTTTATTAATGTCATAGGCTTTTAAAAGAAAACAATCTGCAGCCACATGATTTCTTTTTTCACAAAATTCACAAAACAAGTTTTTAATCTTTACTCTTCTTTTCCTATCACACTTTTTATCAGCAGTGGTTGTAACCTCTGCTGGTACATCTTTGATAGAGATCACCAGTGCTTTTGGAGCTTTAATACCATCAGAGGTTGTAAAGTCCATTGGCTTAAAGTTCTCTAAAATATCACATTCATCTGACCAGGTTGGTTTAAACTGATATTTTTCTTTCTTTATCTTTTGTTGAAACCTCTGATTTTTCCAAAACAATTTTGTTTCCAGATTTGTGATTTTTATTTCTTCACCAGCCAAATTTGTTGGGACTATTTCAACCAATTCAGAATCAATTTCACCAACATTTTTCTCATTTTGGTCATAGGTTCTGAAACCTACACCAAACTTAATGTTGCTCTTGATCTGAGCATCAAGCATAATCTCATAACCTTTACAGGACTCAACCCATTTTTCACAAGTGATTTGGGTTTCTTCTAACTCCTTTTTACAAACTTGGTATTTTACTACCATAGTTTGGAGTTGGTCCTTGGTTACGCTTGATTCATGTCTCAGGCTACTCATTTCAGAATCTTTTTCACCTAACTTTGATTTTAACTCTTTAATCAGTTTTTCAAAATTAAGTTCATCTTCTAAAATTTTGTTCCTCAGGTTTTCATTCACCTGCTTAATGTTTACAAAAGCAATGATGCATTTGTCAGAACATAGATCTTTAAGGATCTGAGGTGATACCTTTGTAGCAGCCATGAGAGCACAATCACACTCATCTTCACACACATCAACATTCCATGGGTTAGCAGGAGAGTTCTTTTCCTTATCAGCAACATTTTTCTTTTCTTCACTTGAAACCACTGTTTCATCACAAACTTGAACTTCATCAATTTTTGACACTAACTCCACAGATTCAACACCTTCGGCAATTGTCTCTAAGGCCATTAAACAAAATTCTTGTTCAACATCATTTTTTGCCATTAAAGCAAAGTTCTCATCAGTCAAATCCTCCGGCAAGCTACTCCAGTCAACATAACTTTGTGTGAAAAAGCTCTGTTGACCAACTTGTACTGGACTAGCAGTGGTTTGAGCAGGTTGTGTGACAATGGGTGCTTGTTGTACATGCACTTGAGGATGTGATGGTGCCTGAACATATTAAATTTGTGGAGCAGTGGATTGAACATAATGCCCTGGAACAGTAGTAGCAGGATGTGCAAAGTGGGCAGTGTTTTGAACATGTTGAGCAGGGGCATATCGGGAATAATGAACAGTGTTTTGTGTGTGCTGAGGTCTAGGGCCAGGATGAGTCACTATTGGTCCAGAATTTTGAGACCTACATTCTCTGGAAAAGTGTCCTAACCTATTACACTTATAACACTTGACTTTTTATTTATCCAGCCCAACCTTCAACCCTCCATGCAATCCTGGGAATTTCCTACCAGTTCTCTTATAGAATTTACTAGCCCTAATACTCAATAGGGCCAGTTGGTGCAAAATATCCATTTCTTCAAGATCAGAAGGTTCAAAGTGTTGCAAGTCATTCAGCTCAAAGGATAGATTGTCAGAAGTTTAGCTTTCCCCACTATCAGTGAAATCATAGTTGGGTGCATATGTTTCAGATCCAAAGTTCCCACCAGAAGTAATATCTATATAGTGATCATAACTTTGGTCCTTACTGGTGCCAGATCCCTCTTCTTGGCCAAAAAGAGCTGTGTTACCCAATGAGTAATCATCAGTAATTTTGCCAGAATCTTGCAACTTCTTTTTCTGGTTTAACTCTCTCTCATAAGTGAGGAGTGTCCCATGAAGTTGTGTCAACGACATTTCTTTAAACCCAACAGATTTTCGTGTTACGTGAGCTACAGTCTCCCACTTATCTGGTAACGATCTAAGGAAACAACTATTGACAGTCGAATTAGGAAAAATCACGTTAACCAGTATAAGTTCACTGATGAGGCAGTTGTAACGTTCAAACTGTTGTGTTAGAGACTCTCCTTTCAAGTGACAAAACGTTTCATATTGTTGATTTAGAACTTCTCTGTTACTTTCTATCACTTCCTCAGTCCCACCGAATTGCTCTTTTAGTGCATCCCATAACTCCTTTGCACTATTGCAATGGAGTAGACCAGCATAAATCTCATTGGGTAAGGCCGAAGCAACTATGCTAAATGCCTTAGCATCCAATTCAATTTTCTGGAAATCCTGCTCCGAAAAGTTTTCAGGATTTTTTGGCACTTGTTTAGTTGGATCCTCTGTGCTTGGAACCATCAGAATGTGAGGTCCATAAGCAACAGATCTCCAGCAACTGGTGTTTTGCTGGGCAAGGATATAACCCATTCGTCGTTGCCAAATGAAATATTCATTTCTTTTGAGTATCGGCGGTTTGAATAAGGATCCAGAGTTGGCATCCTGTGTGTTTTGAGACATTTTTAGTTGATTTTACACAGATTTCTGTTTTAAAAACTTTGAAAGTAATAAAACTCTGTTTATCAAGCAAAAACAACCAAACTAATAGTAGAGAGATGATCTGTTCGTATCAAATCGATTGTTAGATCGAATTTGATGAATCAAGCTCTGATACCAATTGTTAGGATCTGAGTTTGAATTACTTGTAGTTTTTGTTTCAAAAATGGAAAATGATTGAGTTTTAAAAGAGATTTGCAGCAGAAATAGATGGAAAACTTTTACTACAAGCAATGGTCGTTTGTTTTCATCATCATCATGCTTTCAAGTTGGTAAACTCGCATGTGATTCACAAACTCCCCCTCAGCCTTTGAAATTGAAGTTTGGTAGTAAGAAAATGCGGAGAAAATGATATGCGAAAGTTGATCTTTTGATAGACAAGTTAAACTGTTACACAAGTTACCTATTTATACTAAAATATCTAACCACTGAGCATCTTTGATGACGTTAGGGTTGATAGTGACAGGAAACAAAATGTAACTAACTATAAACACTGCTAATACGAACTATCAGTGCTTCGCACTGTTACATTAATTATCTAACTAATGACTAAGCTCTGATCTCTATCCTCTGATCCTTGTAACTCTGGTAGACCTTTGCAACTTTGTGAAGTTAGATGATAGGAGAGCAGTCTTTAGGGAAAGCAGTGTATGTACAACAGAGGTTGTAACCTCTGATAGTTTAACCAAAGAAGTGTTATTTGGCTTTGTATCATCTGTTCCTTTTCATAGGGTTCAATCCCAACAACACCCAAAGTGTCCTGTTTACCCTGGAACCTCCCAAAATACTCACGGTGTTCCAATTATATTCAAGGTAAGTTTTGGTCCGTTCCCAGTTTCGGCAGGTTCGTTGTCTGGTAAACTGCCGAATTTAGTTAAAAGAGGTGTTTTAAAAGCCGAAAAATCTCATTTAATCTATATATTTTAAAAAATTCTGAGAATTTTTGTAGAAATCAGTAAAAATATATAGATTCAAGGAAAAATATTTTGGGAATTTAAAAAGCTATTTTAATTCTTCAAATAAATAATTTGTAAAACAGTATTTAACCGAATAATTTACATCGCTTATCATCTGATGTCTAAAAACTCTCAAAATATTTCAGTAGACTCCTTACATGTCCAAAAACTCCCTCCCAAATTTGGAATTTTTCTGAGTTCGTTTCAGTGCGTTTTCTTCCGGCTATCGAAAACTCCAAAAAACGCGGATTTTCAACCTGAACCAAAAGTCAATAAATGGACTTCAAAACTTCCCAGCACATTCCAAATATGTTCCTTAGTGTTTCTGTAAAGTTTTGTGATTTATTGATTCTGTTTGGTATTTTTTCCAAATTTCTTTTTGTAAACCATACAACAATTCACCAAAAATCATAGAAAATTCCAAAAATTATAAAATTTTACGTGGAGATTCATATCAATACCCTACATCAACATACCAAATTTCAACTAATCCAACACTCACGGACCAAGTTATGGTCCAAACAATATTCTACCAACGCTAGATTCGAGTTTCAGGTGATATACCTAGTGATTTCTTCGGTTCCAAGCGTTTTTCTTGAGCCCAGAAGTGTGTGTGACCCATATACAGTACCTATATACCAAGAACAATCCGAACATGCCATAACCCATGTCAATCAAGCCTTGTATCATTGTTTTTCAGTTAATTGATTTGTTATGTGATTTTGGTCGATTAGGGTCGTAGGTATCAAAACCCAAAATTTTGTGATCTTGGCTGCCATATAATACCAGGGAATTCACAAGGTGTTCTTATTTAGCCAATAACCTTGTTTAAACCCTCCAAAATATGGACTAAAAATGGTTTTTTTCGGTTCTAAATCGTGTTTAATCAAGAATTCATAATCAAAACCACTTAAACTTGTAAAATTACCTTGCATTAGTTGAGTTTTTGAGTGAAAATCAGCTAATCTTGCAAGTATATGGCAGGTTTTTGGGGTAAACTTTGGAAAAATGAAGAATAAATGAGAAAAAAAAAATAAAAATATATATATGGGTGGGGGGCGGCATAGGTGGGGTGCCCCTACCCCCCCGCTTTGTCGTGCTTCCTCTTTTCGTGCTAAAAGATGATGTTTATCTTCGGTGGCGCGTTTAGGTTCGTTTTCGGGTCTCAGACGCGTGCCCGATTTGTGAAACGGACTCCATTTTTCGCGTTCTTAGTGTCAAAAGGCTCGGTTTTAAAAATCGAGCATAACCGTCTCGAAACCCAAGCACGGTTACGTTTTAATCATAAAAGCCTCGTATTGGGTTAGTTTAAGTGTTTTTAGGCTTGATTGACCATTCCTTGCATGTTTGGTTTGTCTTTCATTGCTCCTAACACAACGGCGTTTCCCTAACCGGGACTGCCTCGTTTTGCGTGCCCGAGCACTATGTCAGAGTCTAAGGCACATAACTAAGATATATCGTGAATTCAGAATCTTAAAGGGCCCTACAATTAGCCTAATAATCATGGTCGACTGTTCAATGCGCTGTTAAACGCCAAGTTCCCATTTAACACGTTGTTCAAGGCTAAGGACACCAACCTCACATCGTTGGTCCTTATTAGTGTCATGTTAACCATGAAGTGCTCTCAGATTCCCCCGAGATGTAACAGATAACGTTTAGCATAGCACACTAGTCATGCATGTTTACTAATGTGTATTTCCAGAGTCGTCATTCATTCACGACTTTGTATTGCCATGTAGGTGACGCATCGCGTCAACGTAATGTTATTGGCAATTACTTGGCACATACTCCTATTAGAGTTAATGTAACATATTCCAGAATTCGTATCATCACACATAATCACAACAAATATCATGATACACATGTCACGTCCAATTACCGCGGACTTGTACTTGTCAAGGTTTACCGGGATTTTTCAGAGTTGTCACATTACAACAAAGTGGTATTATTTATAAATATATGCTCCATAATTGAGCATTTCCTCATAAACTGTAACGCCTTGTATTTCTGTGTACTTATTTTTAGAAAGTTCGTATTCGCATTCTATTTTTAGTAACCATACATTCGTATTTCAATTTCAATCTCACAATTCGAGGCGTTAATCATAATGGAAATTCATTTTCATATATATTATATATATATATATATACGTGTTACCTTTCATATTTGTGTTATATACACAATCAATCTTTAAATACTTGTGTATATGCAAAACCGAGACTTAAAATACACTTTGGAAACCTAAAATACACAATCAAGCTTATTTTCTCACCAATAACCCATTTCTACAAATTTTTATTTTTCTAATGCATTTTAAACCGATAAAACTTTTCTACAACAATGACATGCGCCTTCGCATTTCATAAGATTAAATCTTTATTTATACAAAAACTTTTCACTCCTTAGGTCACATTTCTAAAACACTCCTTTCACTGAGTCGTCCAAAATTGGCCAACATAACATTGCCTATACACACACACACACACCCATTTTACTTCCTTGTGACACGTACGTACGGTTAATGTCCCAATCAACTTTACCCAAATGAGTTAGTTACTTTTTCAAACATATCTCATACCCTTCAATTTATCCACGTATGCCCAATCAACCATAAACTATCAATTTAGCCAAAACCTTGACCCATACATTTTGAAACACGTTGATACATTTTGAAACACGCCAAAACCGAGACTTAAAATACACTTTGGATACCTAAAATACACAATCAATCTTATTTTCTCACCAATAACCCTTTTCTACAAATTTTGATTTTTCTAATGCATTTTAAACTGATAAAACTTTTCTTACAACAATGGCATGGCCGCCGCATTTCATAAGACTAAATCTTTATTTATACTAAAACTTTTCACTCCTTAGGTCGCATTTTCTAAAACACTCCTTTCACCGAGTCGTCCAAAATCGGCCAACGTAACATTACCTATACACACACACACACACACAACCCATTTTACTTCCTTGTGACACGTACGTACGGTTGATGTCCCAATCAACTTTATCCAAATGAGTTAGTTACTTTTTCAAACATATTTCATATCCCTTCGAATTTGTCCACGTATGCCCAATCATCCATAAACTATCAATTTAGCCAAAACTTTGACCCATACATTTTGAAACATGCTGATACATAAAACGCTACTTCGGCACTAAGCATTAAAAATTTCACGTTTAGCCAAAAAAATTTAACCGATTAGCACTCATATCGAACCACCAAAATACCATCTTATCCCAAGCCTTTCTCTTAAATAAATTTCGGGACGAATTTTCCTAAAGTAGGGGAGACTGTAATGCCTTGTATTTCCGTGTACTTATTTTTAGAAAGTTCGTATTCGTATTCTATTTTTAGTAACCATACATTCGTATTTCAATTTCAATCTCACAATTCGAGGCGTAATCCTAATGGGAATTCATTTTCATATATAATATATATATATATATATATATATACATATATATTACATTTCATATTTGTGTTATATACACAATCAATCTTTAAATGCGTGTTTATACGCAAAACCGAGACTTAAAATACACTTTGAATACCTAAAAACAAGTTAAAATACAAGAAAACGCCAAAAAATAACCTAGTTACAAAGTACAGGGATTAAAAGTGAGCAAAACCAAAAGCTTTTCCACTTCCTTTCTCCTCCAATCACCTTCCACCATTCTATAGCCAATTAGATTCCACCCTTTTCCACCTCCTTTGTCCTCCAGTCACCTTCCAACTTTTTTTAGCCAATCATATTTCACCCTTTTCCACCTCATTTCTTCTCCTATCACCTTCCGCCTTCATTTAAACCCCAACCACTTAACCCTCTTATAAATACCAACCCTAACACCTTTGAAACACTTACGCCACCTCCAAATCACTTCCAAACTCTCTCAAATCTCCAGAATTTTCAACTTTAGGCAAAAAGTTCAAGAACCAAAATTGGTAACTTCAGTGTTCCATCAACTCAAGACCCGTCAAACCCACTAAGTGGAAATTTCTTTGCAAACCGTGAGTATACATGACCCTTTTTTCTTTTTGACACTTTTTGGGTGCAATACTTATTTATTATTAAAACGCACACATACATTTAAAAACATGCTTACAAACAAACAATCTACCATACATGCTTAATACGTTATGCTAGAATTCATATATGCTAGAATCGTTACATGTGATATGTTTTGTCATTAACTTGTTTCAAGCCTTCCTTAACATGTATACCCTATAGGAGTAACGCACCGCCCGTATTCGTGAAGTCATGTTAAGTAAAAAAACGGTCTAGTCATTGCTATGATTAGATTACGCTAGCGGTAAACTTTGGGTTGACATGTATTGTTGCATGCTAGTATTGTATGATATTTTAGTTAACTATTATGCCATGTGATTCGTTTAAACTTTCACACTTATGCTAGTACTCAAACTTGTATGTTGGCCAATACTTTTTGTATTGAACTATACATTAATACGTATTGCAGGAATTCAATGATGATGACGAATGGAACTTAGTAGGAAGGACTAGAAACGCGCCAAACTTTAAATTCATGTTTATATTTAGTCATACACTACTTGTTGTATTTTGTTTTCCAATTCATGTACTTGAACCATTAGAAATGAAATGAAATATTATTTATTAAATACTTGTCGCAAAAATACTGTTATGAAGTCTCGAGCAATCTACTACGTCTGCCCCGATGATTCCGCCATCGGTTGGGTTGTGACATAAACCATAAATTCAAATGATTGATGTATGGACAATTTCAATTCAAGTTAGACATGAAAAAACCTTGACAGTGGTGAAGAAACACCAGATCACAATTGACCGGAATCAATCTAGATCTGAGGACATGATTTCCGCATACAAGGTTAATCTCTTATTAGATCGTCATCGGATATAGCTTCCCCTGAAATCACTGCAAAACAGACAACGTCGTCAGCCTCACCACGGGGAGAATCGGGGTTCTCTCCGTGACCACCCTCCGACGTGAGAATAAGTACAGTGATCGGAGAAGATGAAGTAAGAGTAGGTGAAAGTGAATGACTAGCTTATACCTCAAGTCTTCTATTTATAGCCGGCTATTTTGGGCGATAAATTTGTGATGGAGAGATAACGGAATCTTTCTCGCTGTTAGTTGGTTCCATCCTCATCCATGCACACGAATCATGAGCTGATCAACGGCTGGGGAGATGCCACATGGAAAGTAGTCTTTTTTAGATTCGTATGGAAAATTGTGATGACATCGTGTGTAAGATAGACGCTTGCACGATGGTCATTTAATGTTTCTAGAAGATCTACAGCTGTGGAGCCTTGATCTTTGCCACGTGTCCAGTTGGTTATAACAGAAAAGATTCCTTTTGTCTAGTTCCTTATTACCTATGCGCGAAGCTGTCTCTGAGACTTTGAGTCTTTGACCATCGTCTTCAAGTTTAACTGTAACACCTCGTGTTTTCACATCCAATATTTTTCAGACACGTGTCCCGGTAATCCTCGTGAACCGTATGGTGAATAGGGAGGGACCGAAGTCGTTGAAACGATAATAATATTCGTATATTATTTTGAAAATAAGTTGGAGGACTTATGTATAAATTCAAAGATTTTCTTAATCTGGAACCCCTTGCGGACCGCAAGGCTCAAGCCATACGGTCTGCAAGGTAATCTGAAACAATGGGCGCCTAGGTCCTTACGAACCGCAAGGCAAAGCCCATACAGTCTGTAAGGACCTGCCAGCGAACAGAAATCTGGCAGCAGCCTATTCTGCCACCTTTTTCAAGTTTTGGCACCTTCTTTGCATTCTTGACATGACTTGGGGCACTTGTACTCGTCCCTTAACACCTGGCAACCATCTATGCACACTCCATTACCATTTAATTGATGAATTCTTGGTGTTTGCAACACACTTTGTTCACAACATTCACCAAGTTCATGCTAGTGGAGTTTCTGGTCACCTCCAAGCTTTCCATTTCGTTCCTACCACTCATTTGGACATAATGTAAGTGTTCAAATTCGTGTTTAGTGATTTCTTATAGCTTTTTAGCCAAGAACAAAGTCTCGTCGTAATTACGCCTTGACCTTGTTCTAAATCCGTATATACTCCGTCATTGTGAGTAACGAAAGTGGCTACGTGATTGTAATGATGGAGGTGTAAATCCCTCAAGAGGGCATCTCCAGATTACCACGAATTCATGGCCAATTGACGAGTCAACAGAAAAGTCAAATAAAGTCAAACTGTCCAGTTTTTATGAAAATCATAACTAACGACCTAGATGGTATAAAATATGTTTTAATGCAATAACAACCTAAAAATAAGTACTAGAATATATGTCAACGGATTTGGCTCGTCAAGTTTTGCTCTAGACTCGGTTGTAGACAAAAGTCGCAATAGTTGACTTTTGTTGACTTTTTGGTTCTGACCCGTTTCAAGCCACTTTTGCTATTGACTTGTTTGTGAAGAAGAAGGATGGATCGATGCGGATGTGTATTGACTACCGTGAGCTAAATAAGTTAACTATCAAGAATCGCTACCCATTACCCAGGATCGACGATTTATTTGATCAACTTCTGGGAGCGAGCTACTTTTCAAAAATTGATTTAAGATCTGGATACCATCAACTCAAGGTTAGAACTGAAGATGTTCCAAAGACGGCGTTTAGAACAAGATATGGTCATTATGAATTTTTAGTGATGCCTTTTGGGCTCACTAATGCACCTGCAGCCTTTATGGACTTGATGAATAGAGTTTGCAAGCCTTATCTTGAAAAGTTTGTCATTGTCTTTATAGACGACATACTTATCTATTCTCGCATTCAGGCCGACCACGAGAAACATTTAAGGTGTATCCTAGAATTATTAAGACAAGAGAAACTCTACGCAAAGTTTTCAAAGTGTGAGTTTTGGTTGCGTGAAGTTCAGTTCTTAGGGCATGTTGTCAGTGAAAGTGGAATTCAAGTGGACCCTGCCAAAGTCGAGGCAGTAATGAACTGGCAAGCCCCCAAGACACCGTCAGAAATTCGAAGCTTTCTAGGATTGGCTGGTTATTACAGAAGGTTTATTGAAAACTTCTCGAGAATAGCTACTCCATTGACGACCCTAACTCGCAAAGATGTTAAGTTCAATTAGGGTATGAAACAGCAGGAAGCTTTTGAAGTATTGAAGCAAAAGCTAAGTAATGCTCATGTGCTAACTTTACCAGAAGGAATTGAAGATTTTGTGGTCTATTGTGATGCTTCACACACCAGCATCGGGTGTGTACTTATGCAACGTGGAAAAGTGATTGCCTACGCTTCAAGGCAATTGAAGATACATGAAAGAAATTATACCACACATGACCTGGAGCTAGGTGTTGTGGTGTTTGCACTTAAGCTATGGAGACATTATTTATACGGAACAAAGTGTATTATATACACCGACCACAAGAGTCTCCAACATTTGTTTAATAAAAAAGATTTGAATATGCGACAGCGTCGGTGGATGGACACGCTGAACGACTATGATTGTGAAATTCGTTATCACCCAGGCAAGGCAAATGTGGTTGCCGATGCCTTGAGCCGTAAAGAAAGAATTAAGCCTATTCGGGTTAATGCCAAAAGCAATGAAGTAAGAAATAATTTGACAGATAGAATCTTGGAAGCCTAAAAGCAAGCGCTATTAGAAGCAAATCTTCCTAGTGAAGAACTGGGAAAAATGGGGAGCAGCTAACACCAGGAAGTGACGGAATCCATAGGTTCTGCGGACGAATTTGAATCCCAGTCTTTGGAGGACTTAGGGACTTGATCCTCCAAGAAGCGCATAGTTCTAAATACTCGGTTCACCCGGGTAGTGATAAGATGTATAAGGATTTGAGACCCAACTATTGGTGGTCTGGATTGAAGAAGTCTATAGCTGCTTTTGTAGCTAAGTGCCTGACATGTTCGCAAGTGAAAGCAAAGCATCAGAAGCCGTCAGGATTACTGCAGCCGTTAGAAATTCCCATGTGGAAGTGGGAATGTGTAACCATGGATTTTATTACCAAGTTACCGAAGACAAAGCGAGGGAATGATGCAATATGGGTGATTGTAGATAGGCAGACTAAGTCGGCGCACTTCTTACCCATTAATGAGACTTATAGCTCAGATAAGCTAGCAAAGTTATATGTAGACGAGATTGTTTCTTTGCACGGTGTGCCAGTGTCCATTGTGTCGGATAGAGACACAAGATATACTTCGCACTTTTGGAAGAGTTTTCAACAGGCTTTAGGCACTCGATTAAATTTTAACACAGCTTATCATCCCCAAAAGGATGGACAAAGTGAGCGCACTATACAGACATTGGAAGATATGCTCTGTGCTTGTGTGATCGATCTAGGTGGAAGTTGGGATAGCCACTTGCCACTTGTTGAGTTCTCCTACAACAACAGCTACCATGCAAGCATTCAAGCCACTCCGTTTGAAGCTTTATATGGGAGAAAGTGTAGGACGCCCGTTTGTTGGGCAGAAGTTGGGGAAGCTCAACTGACAGGACCAGAGATAGTCCTGGAGATGACAGATAAGATCTTGCAAATTCAGGATCGTCTCAAGGCTGTTAGAGATAGGCAGAAAAGTTACGCAGATCGAAGGCGTAAACTTCTCGAGTTCTAGATAGGGGACAAAGTCTTGCTAAAAGTGTCGCCTTGGAAAGGCGTTATGCGCTTCAGAAAGAAAGGTAAGCTAAGCCCAAGGTATGTTGGACCATTCGAGATTATCGAACGAGTGGGAGCTGTTGCGTACAAGCTTAAATTGCCAGAGAAATTCAGTTGAATCTATAATGTGTTCCACATTTCCAATTTGAAGAAATGCTTGGCAGAAAAGTCATTGGCTATGCCACACGACGATGTGCAGATTGATAATAACTTGCATTTCATTGAGAAACCTATAGCGATTGAAGATCGTCAGGTTAAGAAGCTTTGTAGAAAGCAAGTGCCGATCGTGAAGGTCAAGTGGGACGCTCGTCGAGGTCCTGAATATACGTGGGAAGTTGACTCCGTTATGCGGCAAAAGTACCCATACTTGTTCGATTGAAATCTCGGGTCGAGATTTATTGGGGGTGAGGATGTAACACCTCGTGTTTTCACATCAAATATTTTTCTGACACGTGTCTCGGTAATCCTCGTGAACCGTATGGTGAATAGGGAGGGACCGAAGTCGTTGAAACGATAATAATATTCGTATGTTATTTTGAAAATAAGTTGGAGGACTTATGTATAAATTCAAAGATTTTCTTAATCTGGGAACCCCTTGCGAACCGCAAGGCTCAAGCCATACGTCTGCAAGGTAATCTGAAACAATGGGCGCCTGAGGTCCTTACGAACCGCAAGGCAAAGCCCATACAGTCTGTAAGGACCTGCCAGCGAAAGAAATGTGGCAGCAGCCTATTCTGCCACCTTTTTCGAGTTTTGGCACCTTCTTTGCATTCTTAACATGACTTGGGGCACTTGTACTCGTCCCTTAACACCTGGCAACCATCTATGCACACTCCATTACCATTTAATTGATGAATTCTTGGTGTTTGCAACACACTTTGTTCACAACATTCACCAAGTTCATGCTAGTGGAGTTTCTGGTCACCTCCAAGCTTTCCATTTCGTTCCTACCACTCATTTGGACATAATATAAGTGTTCAAATTCGTGTTTAGTGATTTCTTATAGCTTTTTAGCCTAGAACAAAGTCTCGTCGTAATTACTTTCTAAATCCGTATATACTCCGTCATTGTGAGTAACGAAAGTTGATACGCGATTGTAATGATGGAGGTGTAAATCCTCAAGAGGGCATCTCTAGATTACCACGAATTCATGGTCAATTGACGAGTCAACCGAAAAGTCAAATAAAGTCAAACTGTCCAGTTTTTATAAAAATCATAACTAACGACCTAGATGGTATAAAATATGTTTTGATGCAATAAAAACCTAAAAATAAGTATTAGAATATATGTCAACGGATTTGGTTCGTCAAGTTTTGGTCTAGACTCGGTTGTAGCCAAAAGTCACAATAGTTGACTTTTGTTGACTTTTTGGTTCTGACCCGTTTCAAGCCACTTTTGCTATTGACTTCTGACCATTTTGAGACCATGATTATATTAAGAATGCCATCTAAAGTTTCGTCACTCGATTCCTAAGAAATCTGAGTTTTTGTATAAGTTCCATAATTTTTACTAAAACTTTGCAAAAAGGTCCTTTTTGTACAAATCTTGGTTTTAAACACACATGCATGTAAGACTAAGCCATAAACTGATCTATAAACATTATTTGATTAAGTTGGTGTCAAGAATCTGAATATAATATAAGTTTTCGCAAGAAACGTATTTATGGCACTAAAATGGCTAAAATGCCCTTTCCAGCATTTTAGAAAGAATAAACATGGTTTAATCATCAATATGATATATTCACTGATAATATGATAACTAGGACCTTTTGGGATGTTCATTCAGATTATAACTTGAATGAGGGCTTAAGATTCGTTAAATGCCGATAAATGACTAAATTACCCTTTTTTTCGCGTAATATGACTTTAACCAAACTTTTTATAACCAAATCTTTTTACTTACTGATTAAACATGATAAAAAACTTATTTTGGTTGTATAAAACAGGTTCTAACCTTAGTTTATCATAAACATCGATTAAACGGCATTTTAGCAACTTTTACGCCTTTTTGGCCCATAGTGTGGTTAAAAGCAGTATCCGTGAGGCGAGACTTGTTACCTACTGATTTATAAACTTACTTTCACCATAATAACAGTCAGTACAAGTCTCAAACTTAGAATCCCAAATTTGGCCTCAAAGCTATGTGTGAAATGACTAAAATGCCCATACGGACATAGTTTGTGTCGAAACCGTCAAGCACACATATATTTGATATCCTACTGTTATAACATTATAAAATAGATATTTTTACTGAATATTAAAGGTCTTGACAACAGATTCCTAATTTACATCTTTTATAAATAATAAAATGACCAAAATACCCTTTAAATCACAAAACGGTTTTAAATATATCCCGGGCCTATCTTTGCAAATGCTACTGATTTTCTAACATATATTAAACATATTTTCTTATGGAACATATATATAACTCATACGGTTATCCGGTTTCGCTTATATGCATTCGGCTAAAGCCTACGTAACTAGTTATGTATTTTAACCGAAACGGGTTTAACTTTGTTCATTCCTTATCAAAATCCAGAATGTTATTGGTTTACCCATATCATAGAAGTTTGCATACTTGTTGGGCCCAACTAACATTCTATTTCAGTCACCGCTTAATCTAGCGTAGCGTACCGTATCATATTTTTAGCATAAGACTAACCGGTTCAAGTCTAAGACTTAATTAAGGACCCGTTAGCATTCTAATATTGGTTAATAATTACCATCACTTCAGACTGAACGCCTCCCGGTAAATTGCCTTGTACTTGTTTTTGGAACTACGGCTGAGCTTGGAACTTTACATACAAACAATTCAGGTAAATACTCTTAACTTATTTTCCCTATACGGGCTTGGGATACGGTAGAATACACCGCTTGGTCAGGCATGGGAACATGTTTTATCCAATTGGGGTAATGTGACATCCCGGCTTTTCAGGTATCTTAAACGCGCTACTTCACGATTATTCATTCCTACGCTAATTTAATTCGGAGAATTAAATTACACGCTCGCAATAACTACGCTAACTTTGTGAATTCATTGGGTGAATTACGTGCTATGTGTTATTAGACGTTTGTAGATTTGGTGGATTATTATATCACGCTTTGATTTCGCGATTATTAGTTATAAAAAAATATATAATAAATAAATAGCCGAATGAACCGAGCCGCGAAACGTGTCGACCTCACCTCCTTGCGAACCTAAACTTGAGGCCCAAGCTACTTACCCAAACCCCCCCCACCCCCTTTCCCTTTTCTTTTCCCTTGTGCTATATATGTGCATGAGTTGTGTTTTAAAAAAAAAATCAAGAACCCCTAGTCCTAAGAGAACCGACGGCAGCCCCCCCCTCTCTCACGATCACAAGCCTCCAACCTTCCGGATTGATTCCAATCTTGTCCCGGTTCGCTAATCATCATCGTTTCAAGGTTAGGGTTTAATTGTTTTGCAAATCTCATTAGGGTTTGTGTAATCTTGATCATGATTATGGTAATGGTAGGATCATTGGTTTGAAAAGTGTTATGTTTATGATTTGTTTGGATAATTGTGCGAGTTTTTGCGATTGTGATGTAGTGATGAATACAAAAACCATAGGCTGCGTTTAGCGATAAAGATCATGTTATATTATTAGGTTTTGCATGAATATTGATATACATGATGATATTTGACAAATAAACCTGTTCTTGATCATTATTATTAAGCGTCTTGATCGTTTAAGCATGTTCTAATGCGATAAAAGTCGAAAACAGGTTGCTGAATGGCATTTACAGCCAACTTCAGTTGGCTGTAACCTGATCATTATTTATCGAAAAGTGGATTTTCTAAAGCCTAAAACGTGTATTTTTGAAAAACGCTTCTAATGGCGCCAGATTCATATTTTTCTGAGGTTGTTTGCTATTTTTAAGTGGTCATTTAGTGCAGCAGCTGAAGCTGCATAAATTCTGCAAATTTGCTATTTGTTTATCGAGTCGGATCTCATAGTATTTAGAGGGTTGGGTCACGAAATTTGTACAGTAACTAGAGACGGGAATTTTTCGGAAAACTCCCACTGGAATTTTGTTAATTGGAAGAACGATGATTTTTAAATGATTTTTCCCGTGGACTGCAGTCAGAAAGCGACGAATCTGACTGCAGCCTAGTATATAAATGTTTATAAATAATTGGTAAAGAGTTATGACTTGAAAAGTTTACATAAAATTCTACAGTTTATTTGACACCTCCTTGTAAAAAAATTGGAATTTTTGGAACGTTGGAACTATTTTATAAAAATCCTTGAAAACAGCCCAGTTATGAGCGTACAAGCTGAAACATGATAATTTGCGTTTGTGTGAACCAAAGTGTTGTATGAGTTAATCTGTGTTTATGACAAGTTGGTTTGATCATTATTTTAGTATGATGATACTTTGCATGCATGATTGTGTTTTCGAATAGGTTATTGCGTGTGCCGCACTGTGTGTTAGTTATGCGTAGGGTTTTGTATCAGTGTGTTCACACACTAACTTTAAATCGGTTGACATGTTAGGACGCGATTAGCGGTCCCATCATTTGCTACTTTTCTGTTACTCTAACCGAGCATTAAAGGTGAGTTCACAGCCCCTATTTTATCTGTTTTTAAACAACAGGGGGAGAAACATGTATACACTCTATAACTCTATCTTTTTACGTTATGCGAAATTAACGTCGTTAAACTACTCGGTAACTAAGTTAATGTTAATGTACGTTATGGTCACTAAGCAGCTATATCACGGAAGTCCTCAACAAACTCTCGGATCGTTAGTATTGGGTTAGATAGCGGGGAAATTATAAGTAGTACTACTGGGCCCGACAAGCCCCACCCGAGCTAGTCGCGCTAGCCGACCGGGTATGGTCAACGGGTGATTAATTTGGCCTAACTTTCGCCATGGTCAGTGATAGGCCTGGCAACACTGAGGCACAACAGTCAGCTTCGATCGCGAACTCTTATGTGACATAACTTTAGGCTCGCTACCTACATGTTAACATTGAACTTAATTACGAACCAACATTATTATTCCGGATTAGGAATAATGGAACTAACATTATTATTCCGGGTTAGGAATAATGGAACTATATCGTTATCCCGGGTTAGGGATAACGGGGGAAACAAAACTTTTAACCGAACTTGTGAACTTATAAAAACCTGTGAACTCACTCTTCTTTAATGTTGACACTTGTTTCTTTACATGTTTCTCAGGACGCTAGGAGCGCTAGGTGCACTCACTTGCATTGATCAAGACATTTTTTATCGAGTCTCATTTACGAATATTGTTTGGGATTTTTGGTTTTGGCGTTTATGTTGGCACCCGTTACTTTACTTTACTTTAATGCTTCCGCTCAACTTTGAAACTAATGCTTCCGCTAAACTTTGAAACTAAGCTAATTTGAAAATAACTATGAATGGTTAAACAAATGTTTTTGGAAAACATTTAAATAAATCATATAGAGTCGTTCGATATTACTAGTGTCTCAGATTCTGGTTTGATCACACGCCTCGCGGTAAAACTCCGCAAGTGGAAATTGAGGGTGTGACAGATTGGTATCAGAGCCTCTAGCTATAGAGAACTAGGTTTGCATTAAAAGTAGACCTAAACTATAGCTGTCACACGACACTAGACTTAGTTGGCACCGAACTGTGATATCTTGTTATTTGTTATACTACAACTGTTTTATGTGAGATATATATGTATAATGTGATGCACGCAACTTGTAACTAACTACATAACCCAACAGGCAATGTCATCATCATCATCCGACAAATCTCGACAACCAAGGGCGCCGGGGAAGGCACCCATGGTCGAACCCTCACCACCTCATGGCGTGGAGACACGCTCAGTTGCTAGGAAAAGACTCGCTCTAGGAGGGGAGTCGTCCTCCCGTCCGACCACCGCTATACTTGTCGAACCGGTCAACTCGTTAGAAGTAGGGGACGACCTACTTAGGGATATGTTAAGGAAACAACAGAACATCTACAGAGAATGCAGGAGACTATCGAAGCACAAGGATGGATGATACGTCAACTAACTGGTAAAACTGGAAGGCTCGAGGAAGAGCAACATGAGAATAGGAAAGTTCGAAACATTTTAGCTAAGGATCTTCGTGCTGAGCAGCTGAGGGCTAACTGGCTCGAAGACAGAGTTCTTGAGTCCAGTTGGAGGATTCAAGAGCTGGAGAAGCATCAAGCACCTGTCCCAGTACCCGCACCAGCACCGGCCCCTCCAGCGCTGGTAGAGGAAGAAGAGGAGGATCCAGAGGAAGACCCAGAGGAAGACCCGGAGGAGGATCCGGAGGAAGAGGAGCCAGAACAGGACCCGGCTGTTGAAGCTGAAAACGCCGCAGAGGATGACGGCAACGATAGCGACTTGGGAGATGGAGACGTAGAAGACTGACTCGTCTCGCCAATCCCCGCTTTGTTTTCTTTAGTTTGTTCGTTTTCCACTTATGTTTGAACTTGAAATTTTATAATTAAACTGAGATGTTTGGTTGGTATTTTGTGAGACGTTGCAATTTTTTTAATCGAATGTTCCTTTTGATTGTTTAATTTGTTGGGTTGACATAACATGTGTGATGATTGAAGTGTGGAATATGATAACTATATTGGATATATATACTTATCGGTGTGTGTTTGTATTGTCTTGCGAAGATCTGAAATGGCAACTGGACGTCGCGGAAACCTCAACATGTCACCTGAAGAATTAGCCGCAATGATCCAAGAACACGTGAATGCTGCTCTGACAGGTGTTCAAAACCCACCAGCAGGTAACCATTATTAAATTTTCATGGAAAATCTAATAGTTGGGCTAGTAGACTTTCTCGCTGACTACCTATCCTCTGTCTTCAGGAGGGGGTCTTAACCCCTACAAGATGTTCCTCGATGTGAAACCGAGCAAGTTCACGGGTGTTGAAGGACCCATAGGATTGGTCCGTTGGATTGAAAAGTCTGAATCGGTGTTCGAGATGTGCAATTGCCTTGAAGCCAATAAGGTCAAGTATGCTGCCTCAACATTGGAAGATGGGGCATTAACCTGGTGGAACGCACAAGTCCAAACGCGTGGACTTGTTGCGGCGAACGCAATGGCCTGGACCGAGTTTAAGGCCCTAATCAAGGAGGAATACTGTCCGCGGGACAGAGTTCAGCAGTTGGAGCAAGCATTATGGAACCACAAGATGGTAGGGTCTGAAATTGAAGCGTACACGGCCAAACATCATGATCTGGTGTTCCTATGTCCCGATCTGGCTAACACCGTCAAAAAACGACTTGAGTTTTATCTTGGGGTCTGGTCCCTGAGATCCAGGGCATGGTAATGTCTAGCAACCCTACGACGGAGCATCAAGCGATTAGGCTGGCACATAAACTCACCGATAAGGCGGTGGAGCAAAGGAAGTTGCCACCCTCGGGGTGCAACCGAAGTCGTCCCTGATAACAAAAGAAAATTTGAAGACTCACCTGCTCGACAGTCTTCGTCAGCCCAGCCACAACAAGGGAACCAGAAGTGGTCCAACAATTTCAACAGCAATCGGGGTCACAATAATCAGTCTGCCAACAACACCCAGAACTCAAGCGGCTATGCGGGTTGAAATCCGCAATGTAATCGTTGTAACCTCCATCATCATGGCCCTTGCGCCGGAAATCGCTGCCAACGATGTGGCAAAGCGGGACACCGGCAAAGGATTGTCGCGGGGAAATCATGTCTCGACAAAATCAAAATCAGCACCAGGCTCAACAGCAAGGTATTAACCGGGGGTGCTATCAGTGGGTAGCACTACCCATTCCAAGCGAGACTGCCCGCAGCTTCGCAACAACAACAACAATGGTGGGAACAACAACAACAACAACAACAATAACAACAATGGAAACGGTGGCACAGGAGGTGCCAAAGGTCGTGCATTCACGCTGGGCCGCGGAGAGGCCAGAAACGACTCGAACGTGGTCACCGGTAAGTTTCCCCTTAACGATCATTTTGCTACTGTACTTTTTGATACGGGTGCGGATAAGAGTTTTATATCTGAGTCTTTTAGGAAGAACCTAAATCTCACGCTTAAACCCCTAGAGACCCCTTACGTCATAGAACTAGCCGATGGAAAATCTGTAGATGTGACCCATTTAGTAACCGGCTGTCAACTTAAACTCGCGGGTCACACCTTTACCATTGATCTAATGACAACTACCCTGGGTAGTTTTGACGTGGTAGCCGGAATGGACTGGCTATCCGATGTCCGAGCTGAAGTTCTCTGTTTTGAGAAAGCTATCCTTATTCCGCTCTCTAACGACGAAATCTTGATGGTGCAAGGCGAGAAGGCAGACGCCGTCACAAACATCATCTCTTACATGCAAGCTCAGAAGTATCTTCGGAGAAAGAACTCCTTCGCTTTGCTCGCACTGGTCACCGAGCAGCCTAAGGACGAGAAACGGATTGAAGATATCCCCGTCGTCCGTGACTTTTCCGATGTGTTTCCAGAGGAGTTACATGGTCTTCCACAACATCGACAAGTGGAGTTTGAAATCGAATTGGCGAACCATGCGACTCCTATCGCCAAGGCCCCGTACTGCCTAGCTCCAGCAGAGCTGCAAGAGCTGTCTACCCAACTTCAGGAATTGTTGGAAAAAAGGATTTATCCGACCCAGTACTTCGCCATGGGGAGCTCCGGTCCTCTTTGTCAAGAAAAAGGACGGGACCTTCCGCATGTGCATCGACTACAGGGAACTCAATAAGGTTACCGTCAAGAACCGATACCCATTACCACGCATCGACGATCTCTTCGACCAGCTTCAAGGGTCAAGCTACTACTCCGAGATCGATCTACATTCCGGTTATTACCAGTTACGCGTCAGGGATGAGGATATCTCCAAGACGGCATTTCGTACTCGGTATGGCCATTATGAGTTCTTGGTCATGCCCTTCGGTCTCACCAACGCACCCGCGGTGTTCATGGACCTCATGAACCACGTGTGTTAAGCCGTATCTCGACAAGTTTGTCATCGTGTTCATCGATGATATACTCGTCTACTCTAAGGGTGAAGAAGAACATGCTGAGCATCTACGATTATTGCTGGAATTACTTCAACAGGAGAAACTATATGCCAAGTTTTCAAAGTGTGATTTCTGGATTCGGGAAGTTCAGTTCTCTCGGGCATATCGTGAATGAAAAGGGTATACACGTTGATCCCGCCAAGATAGATGCTATCAAGAATTGGGAAGCACCCAGGACACCGACAGAGATAATCCAATTTTTGGGTTTGGCTGGTTACTACAGACGTTTCATCGAGGGATTTTCCAATATCGCACAACCGCTTACCACTCTCACCCAAAAGGGCACTAAGTATGCTTAGGGTGACAAGCAGGAAGCAGCGTTTCAATTGCTAAAGCAGAAACTTTGCAGTGCACCCATTTTGTCCTTGCCAGAAGGGACAGATGATTTTGTGGTATATTGTGACGCCTCCATTCAGGGATTGGGATGCGTACTTATGCAACGTGATAAGGTCATCGCGTATGCATCCCGACAGTTGAAGATTCACGAGAAAAACTACACAACACATGACCTGGAATTGGGAGCAGTTGTGTTTGCACTTAAGATTTGGAGACACTATCTATATGGAACAAAGTGCACAATCTACACGGATCACAAGAGCCTCCAGCATATCTTTGACCAGAAGGAGTTGAACATGCGACAGCGTCGCTAGGTCAAACTCCTGAACGATTATGAATGTGCCATTCGGTATCACCCGGGTAAGGCTAACGTGGTAGCTGATGCCCTCAGTAGAAAGGAGCACTTGAAACCTCGTCGGGTATGAGCACTACAGTTCACGATTCATTCGGGGTTACCCGAACAGATACGCGACGCGCAGCTAGAAGCAGTTAAGGAAGAAAACATCAAGGCCAAATCTGTGGGAAAGATGGAACGCGATTGGCAAGTAAAACCCAATGGTGCCTGGTATTTCATGAATCGTATATGGGTACCTCTCTACGGAGACATCAGGAAGCTAGTTATGGACAAAGCTCACAAATCCCGATACTCTGTCCATCCTGGTTCGGATAAGATGTATCAAGACCTTAAAGCCGTGTACTGGTGGCCCAACATGAAAGCGGATATAGCCACCTACGTGAGCAAGTGTTTGACCTGTGCGAAAGTCAAGGTGGAATACCAGAAGCCATCAGGGCTACTTCAACAACCTGAGATCCCATTGTGGAAATGGGATCAGATCTCGATGGACTTTATCACTAAACTCCCGCGAACTCGGGTGGTTGCGATACCATCTGGGTAATCGTGGATCGTCTAACTAAGTCTGCACACTTCCTAGCGATCAAAGAAACAGATAAGATGGATAAGTTGACTCGCATCTACATTAAGGAAGTAGTTTCTCGACACGGGGTGCCAACGTCCATCATCTCAGACAGAGATGCTCGTTTCACGTCCAACTTTTGGCAGTCACTTCAGAAAGCGTTGGGTACACGCTTAGATATGAGCACAGCTTATCACCCTCAGACGGATGGTCAAAGTGAAAGGACCATTCAGACCTTGGAAGACATGCTTAGGGCATTGTGTGGTAGACTTCTGGAACAGTTAGGAAATCCATCTGCCTTTAGTGGAATTCTCGTATAACAACAGTTACCATACGAGTATTCAGGCAGCACCGTTTGAAGCATTATACGGTCGCAAATGTAGATCACCGGTCTGTTGGGCAGAAGTCGGTGATAGTCAACTCACAGGTCATGAGTTGATACTTGAGGCTACTGAAAAGATTGTGCAAATCAGAAACCGCATGGCAGCCGCACGAGATCGACAGAAAAGCTACGCTGATCGACGACGCAAACCGCTCGAATTTCAAGTAGGCGACCCGTCCTACTGAAGGTGTCACCCTGGAAGGGTGTAATCCGTTTTGGGAAATGAGGCAAACTAAACCCACGGTACATAGGCCCATTTGTGATCTCGAAGCGTATCGGGCCCGTAGCTTATCAATTAGACCTTCCTGCCGAACTCAGTGGAGTTCACAACGTTTTTCACGTGTCCAATCTGAAGAAGTGTCTATCAGATGAGACCCTAGTTATTCCATTGGATGAGATTCAAGTGGATGAGCAACTGCATTTTGTGGAACAACCTATCGAGATCATGGATCGTGAGATAAAGACTCGAAGGCACAGCAAGATACCGATTGTCAAGGTTCGTTGGGACTCTAAGCGTGGACCGGAGTTCACGTGGGAAAGAGAGGACCCTAGTCCTTTTCCCTTGTGCTATATATGTACATGTATGCATGAGTTGTGTTTAAAAAAAAAAAGAAACCCTAGTCCTAAGAGAACCGACGGCAGCCCCCCCCCCTCTCTCACGATCGCAAGCCTCCAACCTTCCGGATTGATTCCAATCTTGTCCCGGTTCGCTAATCATCATCGTTTCAAGGTTAGGGTTTAATTGTTTTGCAAATCTCATCAGGGTTTGTGTTATCTTGATCATGATTATGGTAATGGTAGGATCATTGGTTTGAAAAGTGTTATGATTTATGATTTGTTTGGATAATTGTGCGAGTTTTTGCGATTGTGATGTTATGATGAATACAAAAATCATAGGCTGCGTTTTAGCGATAAAGATCATGTTATATGATTAGGTTTTGCATGAATATTGATATACGTGATGATATTTGACAAATAAACCTGTTCTTGATCATTATTATTAAGCGTCTTGATCGTTTAAGTATGTTCTAATGCGATAAAAGTCGAAAACAGTTGCTGAATGGCATCTACAGCCAACTTCAGTTGGCTGTAACCTGATAAAATTTATCGAAAAGTGGATTTCTAAAGCCTAAAACGTGTATTTTTGAAAAACGCTTCTAATGGCCGCAGATTCATATTTTTCTGAGGTCATTTGCTATTTTTAAGTGGTCATTTAGTGCAGCAGCTGAAGCTGCGTAAATTCTGCAAAATTTGCTAGTTGTTTATCGACTCGGGTCTCATAGTCTGTAGAGGGTTGGGTCGCGAAATTTGTACAGTAACTGGAGACGGGAATTTCTGGAAAACTCCCACTGGAATTTTATTAATTGGACGAACGATGATTTTTAAATGATTTTTCCCGTGGACTGCAGTCAGAAAGCGACGAATCTGACTGCAGCCTAGTATATAAATGTTTATAAATAATTGGTAAAGCGTTTGGACTTGAAAAGTTTACATAACATTCTACAGTTTAGTTGACACCTCCTGTAAAAAATTTGGAATTTTTGGAACGTTGAAACTATTTTATAAAAATCCTCGAAAACAGCCCAGTTATGAGCGTACAAGCTAAAACATGATAATTTGCGTTTGTGTGTACCAAAGTGTTGTATGAGTTAATCTGTGTTTATGACAAGTTGGTTTGATCATTATTTTGGTATGATGATACTTTGCATGCATGATTGTGGTTTCGAATTGGTTATTGCGTGTGCCGCACTGTGTGTTAGTTATGCGTAGGGTTTTGTATCAGTGTGTTCACACACTAACTTTAAATCGGTTGACATGTTAGGACGCGATTAGCGGTCCCACCATTTGCTACTTTTGTGTTACTCTAACCGAGCAATTAAAGGTGAGTTCACGGCCCCTATTTTATCCGGTTTTAAACAACAGGGGGAGAAACATGTATACACTCTATAACTCTATCTTTTTACGTTATGAGAAATTAACATCGTTAAACTACTCGGTAACTAAGTTAATGTTAATGTACGTTATGGTCACTAAGCAGCTATATCACGAAAGTCCTCAACAAACTCTCGGATCATTAGTATTGGGTTAGATAGCGGGGAAATTATAAGTAGTACTACTAGGCCCGACAAGCCCCACCCGAGCTAGTCGCGCTAGCCGACCGGGTATGGTCAACGGGTGATTAATTTGGCCTAACTTTCGCCATGGTCAGTGATAGGCCTGGCAACACTGAGGCACAACAGTCAGCTTCGATCGCGAACTCTTATGTGACGTAACTTTAGGCTCGCTACCTAGATGTTAACATTGAACTTAATTACGAACCAACATTATTATTCCGGGTTAGGAATAATGGAACCAACATTGTTATTCCGGGTTAGGAATAATGGAACTATATCGTTATCCTGGGTTAGGGATAACGGGGGAAACAAAACTTTTAACCGAATTTGTGAACTTATAAAAACCTGTTAACTCACTCTTCTTTAATGTTGACACTTGTTTCTTTACATGTTTCTCAGGACGCTAGGACGCTAGGTGCACTCACTTGTATTGATCAAGACATTTTTTAGCGAGTCTCATTTACGAATATTGTTTGGGATTTTTGGTTTTGGCGTTTATGTTGGCGCCCGTTACTTTACTTTACTTTAATGCTTCCGCTCAACTTTGAAACTAATGCTTCCGCTAAACTTTGAAACTAAGCTAATTTGAAAATAACTATGAATGGTTAAACAAATGTTTTTGGAAAACGTTTAAATAAATCATATAGAGTCGTTCGATATTACTAGTGTCTCAGATTCTGGTTTGATCACACGCCTCGCGGTAAAACTCCGCAAGTGGAAATTGAGGGTGTGACAGGTAATTAACTAGATTCTTACATAACCCATTTTGATCTGTCTTGTTTGAAACTAAAACATTGGGGGTGGGCTTGACCGTGTCTAGGATATCCTTGGCTCACTAAATTGGTAGTGGCCACGACAATATAGCATGGCGTGTAGGCATACACTGGGAAATTGCTATCTGCTTTCTGTGTGAAAATTCAGAGTGGTGTGTCAGTCGATCATGTCTCGGTTTCTGTACTGGGCCCCATATGTAAAAGCCAGCATGTAAATCTGTATATAAGGTCATTTGTACTATCCCAAGTTATATAAGAAAATGTGCCATGTGCGCCTAAACCATTTTCGAAAAGATTTTCAAAATAAGTCGGTTGAGCGTATTTACCAGTGTAAACTGACGTATTTTTAAAAGTTTAAGTTACAGGTGCAAGTACGTAATAGGCAGGGTGTTGCGGGGTGAATACCGAGGAGTTACGTCTATAGGACTTGCCTGTTTATAGTCTGATATCATTTGTATGACTTTGCTTGTGGATCCTATTACAAGCCTTGTTTATGTATTGTATTTTGAACCTTGGACACTTATCGGTTTGTAATAGTTTATCTATCCAATGCCTTCCGCTGTGTTATTTTATAATTGGTTATGATGATATCAACTTTACGTCACGATACTCCCCACCGGGCCCACCGGTAGACACGTGGATGTCGGGGTGTGACATTAACTGTATTCTTGCACTGTTTAGCGCAAGAGTGTTAAATTAATTTTAGTCGTCCTCGTTGTTTTGGCGCAAGGTTAATAAGAATTATTCCTCTCAGATCTATTCCTATCCTCGCGCAAGGCGCGAGGTTAATAAGAATTTTTCCTCAGATCAGTTCTTATTCTTGCGCGAGGCGCGGAAGGCTTATTTAAGACGATCATGAAGTATTCTGATGGTATGGTCTCTTGTGTCGGCGCAAGGTTTCTGGGACCGTACCCCTTTAGCCCCCCCCCCCCCCCCCCGACCCAGTCCAGTGTTGGTCCTATGCGCAAGTGGCAAGTAGGTGGAGCACTGGACTTATAAAAAATTGAAAGTGTTCTTCGCTTTACGGAAGTTTGCAGATAAATTTGGCACAAAGGTAACATCAATTCAGGATAAACTTTTTCAAAATTTGAATGTTGAAACAGCTGACATGTGATAGGAAAGTTGGTGAGAGACACTGTGTAAAGATGACGTCTGACGGCTGTGTGACAGGCTGTCAACGGTGTCAAACATCTTGCATTAATTAGCCTACAGCAGTCGTGAATGTTACGCACGTGTGAGGCCCCTTTTCTCTACACCAATCGCCCACTTGCCATCTAGGGTTTTTCTTTTCCCTGAAAATGGGGTTACACGACTCCCCATGCATTAAATGCGATGGGTATAAATATCCCATTTGCCTTTCTGGATTAGAGCATTGCCATAGGAATCTTCAAGTTTCTCTCTTTGATTCTCCTCTTCCTTCTTTTGCAATTCCGATAACCATTATGTCGACGAGTGACAAAACTGAAAGTCTTATAGAAGTACCACCTGTACTACCACCATTGAAATGGTCGGAGGAGATATTCAACAATCTTGTGGTAGGGTTGAAGTTTCCACCAACCGACGGCGGATTAGGCACCGACGGGTTATATTATGCTTTTTGGGAATATTTTGCTGACGGAAACTTCCGGTTACCAGTTACAAAGTTTTTCGTCCACCTCCTTAACCGTTACCAGTTCCACATAGAGAATCCAATGGGAATGGTTCGAATACGGCATTTCGAATTCCTGTGACTATCAATGGGTATTACGCCTATTGTTAATCGATTCCGGGTGTTTTACCAACTCCATTGTTCCTTGGGCTTCTATTATTTCAACGTCTTCTGGCGAAAAAACTGCTGCTCACTCCCCCAAATCTTACCATGATTGAAAGCAAAAGTTCTTTTTTATTAAAGCTGGGGTAATCCCTTTGAAGATAAACTTTCATAGTGTTGAAGATATTCCTTTGGAAACGATGTCCATCCCGGTCCACAAGGTGTAGTACCAAGATTTAAAAGATATCCCAAGTGTTTAACTTTCTGAATGGGCGTTGGTGGCCACTGGTATGAGTTTGTAATGGAAAATAGACCGTCGCGATAAACCAGTATACATGGAGGGTGACAAACGTAAGTGTTTTACTTTTCCTATGTATCATTGCGCGGTATGCAAGGTTCCTTATTAATGCACATGTTTTGAAAGAGTGGTTTTGTATGTGGTCGCATACAAGAGAGAGAATGGAAAGAGTCTGCATACCCTTGGACCCCACGAAACCATCTTGGTATCAAAAAATCCTAAGAAACTTTGATATCCCCAAGAATGAAGACCTTCAAGCGCAACCTGCGTAAGGTGTTGGTAAGTGTTTTAACCATATTGGGCCTGGTTAATATTGCAATATTACTCTTTGCTTATGTTGTGCTAGGGTAATATTGCAATATAACCCTTTACTTATACTTCACTTGCTTGACTAGGTGACTTGGTAAATTTGGGCATAGGCACGGATTCGCAAAAGAGAAGACGCTCAGGTCCTGTTGCTAGTGTAACCAAGAAAGCAGAAGCGCCGAAGGTGGAAACAAATAAAGGTACGCGCTTTGTATTTGGCTCTTGGTGTGACTATGTAGTGGTGTCTGATTCCCTGGAGGGACTTACGCCTGTAGGTTTGAAGAAACCTAAGGCAGAGCCTCAGGAAGACGCAGACATCCCTGCACCAAACCCTGATGATACGATTGACCTAGACTCGAGCCCGGAACCTTTGAAGAGGAATCCTAAGAAAAGAAGTCTCCCAAAAGATGACATTGTTGCGCAACCTCCCAAAAAGATTGCCAGGAAGAAAAGTATTGGGAAACGGGGAAATCTGATGCCTTTGTAGCCAAATTTTCTCTCGGTAAGCCTTAGAATTTGCGCCTATGTCAAATCATAATACTTACACAAATAATTTTGTCAGAAAAAAATGGATCACCCTTTTCTGCCTCGAGCCCTCCGCTATCTGTGATGGAAATTATGCGCACCCCATCACCTCCACCAGAAGCTGGTAAAATATCTCCGGCTAGAGATGAAGGGTTCGGTGCTTTTGACACGGAAACCATTGGTGCTGATGCTACCAAAACCAGCTCTCTTCAAGAAGAAAACATTATCAAACCTAGCTCTTCTCAGAAGGGAGAGAATGTTAAATTTGATGAACCAGTTGAGGGGATTACTGAAACTACACCTGCACAGACGATTAAGAACCTGTTGCGGAGGTTGCTACAGAGAAAAAAGCAGATACCCCTGGCGCTGAAAAAATACAAGTGGTTGAAGAAGAGTCCCCTATCCGCCCTGATGAGACACCGGGTGAGTATAACTACCGTTCATATTCGGACAAGCGAGCTGCTGAAGTCCATTCTCTGATATGGAAGTTGAAACAGGGTGACAGGTTCACCAATTGGCAAGCTTGTAGGGAATGGTTTAAGGGAGCTTTCCCTTTGGCGGAAGTTAAAGCTAAAACTGAACAAGTGCATGAGGAGACATACCATTCGTATTTGCAAGCTACCGCCACCCCCGCATCTACCACCCCCCAGATTGTGAGGGAATGGTGAAGCATGAGTCGGGAGTGGGAAAATTTTGAAGCTTTAAAGAAAGAGACAATGGCTGAGCAAGCGCATGTGGCTTAGCAAAAAGAAAATCTTGAAGCCGAAAAGGCTAAGTTTGCAGATTTGCAAAGAACCGAGGAATGGTCGTATTAGGCTGGAAAAAGAAAGCGGAAGCTGAGGCCGCCACACTTGCAGAGGAGCGCAGGTTATGGAAAGAAGCCTGCGAGAGGGATAACAACGAGATGATAACCCTCCACAACGAGGCTGTCAACCTTAAGGCGGAGATTGAGAGATTAAAAAAGGAAAAAAACTGATGCAATTGTTGTGGCGGAGGAAGCCCGGTCTCATCGGGAGCGCAGCAAACAGAAAGAGGTAGAAACTAGTGCAGCACTTGTCTTAAGAATTAAAGAGATTGTTGATCTTACCTCTTTACTGTTTGAGCAAGAGAAAGCAAAAGCCGAGCTTGAAGTTGTGAAGAAAGACTTGCAGCTTGTGCAAGTTGAACAGTCTGAGTTATCGCACAACCTATCTGAAAGCGAAGAGAAGATCCAACTGTATGAAGTGGAGATAGGCGCAGATAAAAAGCGTGCGGAGGATGCAGAGAAAAAGCTTGAAGATGCTGAAACGGCCCGGGTAACCGCGGAGAGTATGGTGGAGCCGCTGATGAACAACACCTTGTGGATGCAGCAAACCGGTGTTGTTAATGTAAGTCCTTCAAACATTCCTTAACAAGTTGGATAATCTTTCTAATAAGCTTAGCATTGAATTTTTTGATTACTTGCACAGATTGCTAAATCAATTCTGAACTCAATTGAGTTGGACGAATCTGTGGCTAAGTGATGGTGACGGCGCGCCATGATGGCTATGCGCAGGGGTATGGAGAATGTGTCCTCAATGTAATAAATGCCCTAAAGGTGAACTGGGACTCCAGCCGATCCGCTACCCATGGAGTTGACACGAATGCTGCTTTTGTTGCTGCCAAGAAAGAATATGATAATCTTCAATTACCAGTGATGGATCTGGTGAATGAGGCTTTGCGGCATGATAACTATGTAGATCGTTTGAAAGAATTTTTCCTAGATGATGCGGGAGTCTCAGCAAGTGAAGGTGCGGTTTGATGAATAGCTGAAGCGTGAACTCGTTTCGTATGATTTTGTTTTGTATGGATAGTTAGGGTGTCAATCCCCTATGTTGTAATGATCAATGCGCGATAGGTGCATGTAATTTTTTACTTTTGTTCTGATAAGGAAATATAACAGGTTTATGTTTTGGTTACAGTATTTGCATGTGTACAATTGCTTTGTTTAGGTAAAGCAAATAAAAATGGTATAAAGCCATGTGTGAACATATGACTAGACCATGCGTGGTCATTTATAGACACTAATAATGTTCATGAGACTTAGTTTTAAGTTACCATAATGTTTTTATGTCTACCCAAAGTAATTGCATGCATTTGAAACATAACATAAATAATGTAAGTAACGATCTTTGTATTAAAATTAATAGGGCGCAAAGGCCAATAGGTACAAAGATGTTAAGATTACGTATTTGTAAAGAAAAAAAAGATAGAATGTAAGTAACGATCCTTGTACAAAACTTGATAAGGCGCATAGGCCAATGAGTACAGAGGATGTTAAGATTACATATAGCACCTACGTAGCTGCTGCGCATTCCATGCCCTGGGTACATCTGTTCCATCTAACCTCCGGAGTGTATAAGCTCCTTTTCCAAGAACTTTGTTGATCACATATGGCCCTTCCCATTTAGGTGCAAGTTTGCATGGCTTTTCTACATTAGAGGATTCGTTGTCACGAAGCACAAAATCTCCTGGAAGGAAAGTACAAACACGGACTCATGCGTTGTAATATTTTCCAATTTTGATTTGTACTTGGCCTCTTTGATAGCAGCATTTTCGCGCCTTTCTTCTAAAAGGTCTAAATCCAGTTTACGCTGTTCTTTGTTATTCTATGTTTCCAGTGCCAGCATGCGCGGCGAGGGAAGACCAATTTCGGTAGGCATTACCACTCTAGTTCCATAGACGAGCCCAAAGTATACTAGGTAACTCATCCACCCAGCCTCTTCACGCTGTTCCCAATCGTGCTTTGATTCCTTTAAAAATTTGTTTGTTGATGCTTTCAACTTGACTGTTGCCCTGAGGATGCGCAACAGAGGTGAATACATGCTCAATGTTCATTTCTTTCATCCATTTTTGTAACTCTTCAGATGCGAAATTAGGACCATTGTCGCTGATGATGCGCAAAGGTAAACCAAATCTACAAATGATATGTTCCCATATAAACTTTCGGATGATCATTGCAGTGGTTGAGGCGAGAGGCTTGGCCTCTACCCACTTGGTAAAGTAATCAACGGCAACGATTATAAATTTTACCGCACTGGAGTAACCAGGAATGGCCCAACCATGTCGATGGCCCACTGTTGAAAAGGCCATGCCGTTGTCACTGGGACTAGAGGACTTTTAGGGCGCATGGTTTTCGGCGCATGGCGCTGGCATGAAGTGCATTTTCGCAGTATTTCTACATCATCTAAATGCATGCCAGGCCAATAATATCCTGCGTTCATGATTTTAGCAACGACTATGCGGGGTCCAGCATGTATTCCACATAAGCCCTCATGGATTTCCCAAATTAGATACTGAGCATCTTGTTTATCAACACAACGTAAAAGAGGACCCAGATATGACTTTCTGTATAGAACTCCATCTAACATTTCGTAATTCAGCGCCTTCTTTTGAATTTTTCGTGCCTCCGCTTTTCCTTCTGGAAGAGAACCAGATTTCAGGTACATGATAATTGGGGACATCCAAGATGGATTCCGAATTTCTACTAAATTTACATGACGTAAAGGTACAGATGGATTCTTGAGTACCTCTCAATGCGTACTTCTTTAGCGAGATGTTTGAAACTCGTGGCTGCCAATTTGCTAAGTGCATCTGCGTGCTTATTTTCACTGCGGTTGATATGAACTACTTTAAAAGTCTGAAACTTGGCAATTAAGGACCTCGCCTGTTCAAGATAGAGGGCCATTGTTTCACCCTTTGCATCATAGAGGCCGTTGATCTGCCCAGCAACCAACAACGAATCAACATGTGCCTCCTGATTTTTCGCACCATTTTGATCGCTAAACGAAGTCCTGCAAGGAAAGCTTCGTATTCCGCTTCATTGTTGGTTCTTTTGAAATTTAATCTGATGGCATATGTAAACTCGTGACTACCGGGACTGACTAGACGAAGAACAGCCCCCACGCCATCGTTATTAGATGCGCCGCCAGTGTGCAAGACCCAAACGCTATCTTCTATGGCCGGAACTGGGTTCTGGATAACATCGCATTCTTGAATCTTATCCTTAGGTACTTTCGTTACAAAATCAGCCAGGATTTGACCCTTGATGCCCCGACGCAGCTTATAAATAATGTTGTGTCCTCCCAACTCAATAGCCCATTTTGCCAATCGGCCAGCAACATCAGGTTTGGATAAATTTGACCCAGATGATAATTTGTAAATGTTATTATATGGCCAGAAAAATATCTGCGCAAACGTCGCGAAGCACGAACCAATGTTAATACAAGTTTCTCCATTATTAAGTATCGTGTTTCTGGATCAGTTAACATCTTGCTGACGTAATAGATTGGTGTTTGAACCCCCTCACGTTCTACTAACAATACTGCACCGACTGCAATGTCAGAAGCGGATAGATGTAGGATTAATGGTTCCTCCTTTCGCGGAGCTGTAAGAGTTGGTAACTGGATCAAGCATTCTTTCATTTCTTGAAAAGCTTTCTCTACTTGTGGGGTCCACTGAAACTGATTCTTTTTTACACAATTGCACAACGTGCTAATGAAAGGGAAAGACTTAGCAGCATGATTTGCTAAAAATCGATTAAGCGCAACCAATCGACCATCCAACCTTTGCATTTCCTTGATAGTCGATGGTGATGGCATGCGCTGAATGGCCTCCACCTTTTCTGGAGTGACTTTAAAGCCATTCTTAGTGACAATGAAACCCACAAAATTTCCTTCTTCCATCCCAAACGAGCACTTTCCTGGATTTAATTTTAAATTAACCTTTTGTAAAGATTCGAAGGTAAGCTGAATGTTCTTGAGCATTACTTCTTCATTAGGACTCATGATGACTAGATCATCAATATAAACTTCAACTGTTACGCCGATATCATCACCAAAAACGTTATCCATCAACTGTTGGTATGTAGCTCCCGCACTACGGAGACCGAAAGGCATCTTAGTGTAATAAAAAATACCTTTCTCCGTGTGAAAAGTTGTTTTATCCTCATCTTCCTTTTTCATTTGGACTTGATGGTAACCTTTATAACAATCCAAGAAACACTTCCAGCGAAAAGAAGGTAATGAGTCTACCTTTTTGTCAATCTCTGGGAGAGAGTAACAATCTTTTGGGCATGCTTTGTTAAGATCCTTGAAATCGACACATATGCGCCATCCACCATTATGTTTTTGGACCATTACTGGGTTAGCAACCCATGTCTGATATCGGACTTCGTGTAAAATGCCTGCTTGAAGCAGTTCAGATACTTGCTCATTCATTGCGCGAGTCTTTTCCCGGCCTAGGATGCACTTTGCCTGAACAACTGGCTCTACTGAAGGAAAAGTATTTAACAAGTGTTTCGCTATATCTCGTGGTACACCAGTCATTTCTGTTAGTGACCATGCAAAGATATCCATGTTTTGAAATAAAAGTTGTTTAAGATTTGTGCGAACCTTGGCGACATAGCGGGTCCCAACAAGACTGTTTGCTCTGTATATTTACTATTAAGCACCCGTTTCTCTGGTTCATCAGATGAAGACGGCTTCGCTACTTTTACTAGTGGTTCATCATAAATAGACATGTCTTCCTTTCGCGAATAGATAATTGCTACCGCAGTTTCAGTTGGAAAACCACAAGCGGCGTGTGGAGTTGATGTGATCATACTGAAACTCCTCTGCGCAGGACGACCGAGCAATACGTCATGATAGAACCTTGCCAACATAACCATGAAGTTGACCGGTACAGTGCCGGGTGTGCCTTCTGTCAGAAAGCGTAATGGGGAAAGAAATTTGGCCCTGCGAAAAGACAGCTTCATTGCAGAAACCAGTTAACGGAAAATCAACCGCTTCTAAATGCGCCTTATCTTCTGGATCTAATTGTTCGAAACACTGTTCATAAATGATGTCCATAGAACTTCCTGGGTCAATAAACATGTAATCAGTGCGATGCTGACCGAAAATACCGATTATGACAACCGTCGTTCTTTTTTTGGTCCCCTAGGAACAATTGGAAATATCACTTGTTGCTCACGCCAATTTTCACTATGACCTCGTTTTTTACTGCGGTTGTCCGCCTTGTATCATAGAAAACTGCTTCATCTTTTTATTACTAGGACCTTCATCACCACGAGTAATCTGACGTACTTCTTTGCCCACATTTTGAAGCCAATGGGTAAGTTTCCCACTCTTCAATGCTTTTTCAATTTCGGTGTGCAAACTGATGCAATTGTCAGTGGTATGCACAGGATCCTTATGATAATCACATAAACGATTAGGATCTTGACCTTTTTTTTCATTAGTTGTGGTTGCTTAAACTGATGATTCTCAGTGCTAAGCACCTCCGCCGGAGATTTTGTCAGAGGTGTCCACTGCCTTTCCCGGTTTTCCTGTTTAATCGCTTTTTGAGTGGTGAATTTGTTGATTGTTACGCGAGCATCGACAGGTGAGTACGGGGAAAAAGAATTCTGGTTTGATGCTTTCCAATTTTTCTTTTTCTTATAAGCATTGTTTCTGCTCATATCTTGTAGACGATATTGAGGCAAAGGTGGTCTATTAGAACTCAAGTTGCACTCAGTCTGAGCATAAACTTTGGCTACTGCCATAAGTTTTTCCCAACTTTTCGGGAGAGCTGCGCTCCCTGAGAAAACTTTTATCATTTCATCACACCTGACAGCATATTTGAATTGTGCGCGAATCAAATCTTTGTGTACATCACCGATCTCAAGGACTTCTTTGTTATGACGAGTAATAAAATCTTCTAAACTTTCGCCATCTCTCCGCTAGATGTTCATAACATCTGAGGAGTCTCTGACATATCACCGTTGCTGGCTAAAGTGAGTTAACAATTTATCCTTGAGATCATTCCAGGAAGTAAGTTTACTTGTTGGTAGATTATCAAACCATAAGTGTGCAGCACCTATGAGAGTTTGAACAAACAAATGGTACCACATAGGAAGTGTCCATCCTCCAATAAGGTCTGCGCTGGTAAACAAGCGCATATGATCATCTAGATCTGACATCCCGTTGAACTTTCCCACGTTATATGGTAACTTTGCGAGCTCAAGCAGGGCTAACGGGATTTCTTTCACAAACTTGGATTGTTCAGCAGCCTCTGCTAGCCTATAAACCAAATTATAATCATGATCCGCCTCAGAATTATAAACTGTGCATGACTTTGGTTTATAATTAGCATGGTCTTTCTGGAGCCGAATGAACACACTCACACTATCTCCTTCCTCATAAGTTTTGTCATATTCTTCACGGTTAGTATCCCGCCCCTGAGATGGACGTGGTCCCAAACGTGAATGCACCGATGCCCGCTTCTGAGAATTTTTTTCATCTTGATACTCGTGGCGTCTGGTGTCGGAGTGTGTGGGTTCGAACTTTGTTCTAGATGGAGAATACATTTTCGTTTCCTCTTCAGAGACGTGCGATGGTGCACGCTCTCTAGCTGGCGAATCATAAGTCAATACTCGAGGTGCAGGTTGAGCATGAACCTGAGTTGTTGGAAACTACACCTGTGGCGCTGGTGTGCAAGTATGTGCACACAGCTGTGCATGAATTGCATTCAAAGCACTTTGAGATTTGACAAACCAGGAAATCGGAGTTTCACCGGGCGGTAACACTGAAGCAATTTGAACAGACGAAACTTCATTTGGAATCCCCGGAGTTACTGGAATGTTCACACGACTAGGGTCATGATGAGCATCAGCTTCGCCGGAGAAATCCTCTTCGACTTGCCCGTCGATCCGGGAACCATGAACAACGTTCCTTATTTCCGATCGAGGACCTTGTGGATAATTCGATGGACCTTCAGCCATGAAAACTGAATATCGAGAAATGAAACAAGAGATGAAGAATAAAAAGGAATTGGTGGGCGCCAACGAAGAAACACCAGATCACAATTGACTAGAATCAATCTAGATCTGAGGACATGGTTTCCGCATACAAGGTTAATCTCTTATTGGATCGTCGTCGGATATAGCTTCACCTGAAATCACTACAAAACAGAAAATGCCATCAACCTCGGCACGGGGAGAATGGGGGTTCTCTCATGACCACCCTCCGGCGTGAGAATAAGTACAATGATCGGAGAAGATGAAGTAAGAGTTAAGTGAAAGTGAATGACTAGCTTATACCTCAATTCTTCTATTTATAGCCGGCTATTTTGGGCGCCAAAACGTGATTGAGAGATAACAAAATCTTTCTCGCCGTTAGTTGGTTGCATCTCCATCCATGCACACGGATCATGAGCTGATCAACGGCTAGGGACATGCCACGTGGAAAGTAGTCTTTTTTAGATTCGTATGGAAAATTGTGATGACATCGTGTGTAAGATGGACGCTCCTGATACTGCCATGTCACATTCGGTTGTAATCGAATGGAGGCTTGCACGATGGTCATTTAATGTTTCCAGAAGATCTACAGTTGTGGAGCCTTGATCTATTACCACATGTCCAGTTGGTTATAACAGAAAAGATTCCTTTTGTCTAGTTCCTTATTACCTATGCGCGAAGCTATCTCTGAGACTTCGAGTCCTTGACCATCGTCTTCATGTTTAACTATATTCTTGCGCTGTTTAGCTAAGAGTGTTAAATGAATTTTATTCGTCCTCATTGTTCTAGCGCGAGGTTAATAAGAATTGTTCCTCTCAGATCTATTCCTATCCTTGCGCAAGGCGCGAGGTTACTAAAAAGTGTTCCTCAGATCAGTTCTTATCCCTGCGCAAGGCGCCCAACGCTTATTTAAGACGATCATGAAGTATTCGGATGGTATGGAATCTTGCGTCGGCGCAAGGTTTCTGGGACCATACCCCTTCAAGTAGTATCTGAGGAGTAGGATACAAGGGTATTGCCTTCTACAAGGACTGCATCATTGACCTTTAAAACATGAAAACATGAGTTTTGGTTCGTTCACAAAAAAAATATAGCCATGTGTGCTATAACTTAAAAAGACGACCGATTCTCACATGAATTTAGGTTTTGTCATCTTCTAGGTTCCCAGTCATCTTCTATGTTCCCAATCTTCACTCTAAAGAAAAGTTCCAAATTTTCGGTTAAAAAAGTTAAAATTAAAAAACCATGATGTTGTCAAGATGGTGCACAGATAAAGGCGACTAACATGTATGATCTTGCACCGGTGCGACATCATAGAACTTGTGCCGATGAATCAATGGAGAAAACCACGATGTTGTCAAGATAAATGAAAGGGGAGAAATGGCTGGGCATAGGAGATGGAAGGATGAGAGAACTACACAATACCTTGTTCCAGCTGAAGCTTCAATTCATAAATCAACAAAGAAATGAGAATGTACAAAATTGATTCCATCTCTTTCGTGTCATAGTTCCTCTTCACATTGGTAGGGAATTAAATTAACATTTATATAGCACTCACATTGGTAGGGAATTAAATAAACATTAAGCTATTTGTATCCCACTTTCCCCAAATCAATCTATAAAAGATTTACTTAAAACTATTCGATTGATTAAATATTCACCAAGCAACATCTACCAACCCTAAATCAAACAGAAATTAAACTTATATCAACCAAATCTCCATACAAATCCACAATCATTTTCTTATCAATCAAACTCGTGTAAATTTGCACCAAAATGACATAGATAATAAAACAAAATGAATATATACATACATTTTGACATTTTCATTCCAAAAAAACTTCAGAATGTGTAGGACCGTTCAATCCCTTAGCAAAGGTGCCTAAGATGTATCTATTCAAAGTAAGCGGAAATTACGAGTATTAGTGACATATACACAAGTTTAATAGTTTAAATCATCAGTTTATTAATGTCCAAAGTAGTACATCGAGAATCCAAACTGACAGAGCTCCCCCGTCTCTAATGCAAAAGTTAACAAATGAAAGAACCTAGACAGCTATTTATAGATTTCCTAGTTCGCACCAAAACCACCAAGTGTCTAGTTCGTACGAAGTACTACTTCGTACGAACTAGCACATTACATTGTCTACTTCGTGCGAACTAGTCCTATTTCATACAAAACTTAACTTTAAACTTTAACATTATAACTCTATAAATTTAGACTAGATCCAAGACATAGACAATATACATCATGTACCAACAGACTCCCCCTTGAATGTTGTTGTCGTCTTGATCAGTCTTCAATTCTTCATCCACGTCCAAAAAAGTTCTTGTAAGGCTTCCTTCGTCTTTCTTTCGATGGAATAGGGGTTTGATCTATTCTTTGATGTTCTATCAATTCTGGAGTTACTTCTTTAGTGACATCCCAATTTCCTTCAACTCTAAGCACAATCACTGCTTCACATGTTTCAGGATCTGTTTGCCACCACAAGAAGTATGAATGGAAATCTTGCTCAGTTGTTTTAAGAGGCATATTCTTCATTACTTTAGGCCTCTTCATCACCAATGTAACATCTTTTTCTTTCGTCACTTTGTTGATTTTCACTCTACGTTTTGGAATAAATGGTTTCCAGTGATTGAAACCATGTATTGCTTCAAACTTTATCACTTTCCACAAACGTTGATCGTTAAACTTCATCTAGTAACTAATATTCTTCGTTTGTACCAATTCTTCAACATCCCAGAATGGTAAACTCTTCAAATCATTCAGATATCGGAAGTATTGAACACCAAACTCCCTCTTTATAGCATAAACACTCAGCTCACTGATCCAACCCCAGCTCATAATGTCTCCAAGTGATTTGTCTTTATCCCGTGTAAAGAATGCCAATGGACGTTTAAACTTTCTTTCTTTCGGCGTCTCTTTAAACCAAGACTTTTTTGCTTCAGCTATCTCTTCTTTTGATAAACGTTTTGGAATGCTTCTGTCTTTAACAACTTCGTCAATCTTTCTTTTCAACAGCTCCAGATCAACTTCTTTCATGATTTCTTCAATGTTGGAAAACTATCGGTGTCAGCTCCCGAGTATTTCTCAACTTCATCATCAGAAGCGTCTTCAATAATAGGATCATAATCATCTGCTTCTGGCACTTTCTTGTATACATAACTGTTTGGCTCAAACGTGCTAATATTCACCAACTCTTTTTCGAAGTCAAAATCAATTGATTCTTCATCAACCTCTAGTAGCTTAACAAGTTCTTCCTTCTAATAGTTATGCACAACCTTCTTCAACATTATGCTCCAACATTAGCATCATTGGTTTATAGCTATCAGGAACAGCTGTAACAAGATTAGCTGTGAAGATTCCTGATGCTTCAGTCATTGTTGGCCCTGATTGCTCCCCCTTAGTTTGAGCATCTTCAACGTTTACTTCATCATTCAAAACGGAGTCATAGTCAAACTCATCATGCATATTTGCGGATTCAACAGTAATACCAATTCCACCCTGACCATCATCATCGTCATCATTTTGTTTGTCATCGTCGTTTTTCTCTTCATCTTCATCCTTTTCTTCTTCAGTCACAACTCTCACAGTCCTTAGACGTCTTAGTTCAGCAATTCTTTGAAGAATAGGATTATCAACAACATCAACAACCTCACCCACTACAACTAACCTTCCTCCAGCAATAGGTTCATCAACCACTTCAACAATAGTTTCAACACCCTCTTCAACAATCGTTTCAGTAACATTTTCAACAATAGGTTCAGTAGATCCTTAATGACACCTTTTCGCTTTCCCTGTGTAGCGAATTCTTTCTCAGCATGTTCTTTTCCATCTTGTACTTCAATACGATTGTATTCAGCAATGAAATCTATGCCCAAGCTGTTAGATAATACACGTTGTAGCAAACTGAATGTTTTGTTATTCTGAATCTTTTCTGCTTCAAGTTCAGCAATCAACTTGCACAATCTATCATTGTCAGATCCAAGACTTTCAACAACCGCCTTCATGTACTCACGATCATTCTCCAAAAACTTAACTCTGTATTCCATGATCTCCTTCTCAGCTTCATTCTGTTTGATCTTATCTTCAAGAACTTTAATTCTTTTTTCTAACTCTTCAGTCTTTGTGTCACCAAACATATCAGCTAACTCTTCATTTGAAATCTAATTCGCATAATCATCTGTTGGTAACGGAATCTCACCAAAAGCAACATTAAAATCTATAACATTTTGTGGTGTCGATTGCTTTGATGTAGATTTAGACTTTGGTGTAGCTTTGGAAGTAGCTTTCGGAGTACTCTGTGGTGGAGTTTGTTTTGGTGTAGATATGATCGGCTGCGTAATCACTGGTTGTTCTTGAACCGAAGCCATAGGTTGATCTTGAATAGAAGACATAGGTGGTGGTTGCTCATTCTTTCTCTGACTAAGATACCTTCTATTTGGTATTTTTCTCTCTTTTGTTGCTGGAGACCCTGTAGCCTTTTTGCCTTCACCAGCTTTTGACTTTACACACTTAGATTTCTTCTTAGGCTTTTCTTCTTCACACTCGTGTTCAGAAGGAACGTATAGATCATCTCCATGTTTCTTTAGTCTTTCTTGCTCCAACTCCTCTTGAATTTGCTTTTCACGCACATCCATAGAATCAACAGAATCTTCTTTATCAGATGTAAACTAATAACACCGTGATCATCACCTTCAACATTTTCAGTTTCTACATTTCCTGCTTCAACATTTGCAGCAGTACTCGCTTCAAGAGTATCTTCAACATTGACAGGTTCATCTTCTGGTTCATCGACTAATAATGTATTAGCCTTCTTAGAAGATCTCTTTCGTTTCTTCTTTTCTGGTTCAGATTTGATGTACCAGTGGCTTCTCTTTTCTATAAAATCTTTCGATTGTTCAGCTTCAGCACTTTCATCACCACTGCCTACATTTCTCCATTTACCGTCAGGTGGTGATACATAATCAGCTTTAACAATTGCTCCAGACATCGGCTTAGCTATCGGAGATGTGTCTTGCCTAAAATAAATCTTTAGTTTCCTCAACGTCTCTTCGTCCATATGATGTAAGTATAACACATCGTTAGCTTTCTTCTCAATGTCTTTAAACTTCTCATCGATCAGCATTTGAACGAATCTTGGATATAATATGATCTTGTCTTTTCCAATGTTCTTAGATCTGTAGTCGAAAATGACGTGAGAATAGTTGAATTTCTTGTTCAGTACCAACGTTGTAGCCATGTTCATAATATAGTCTTCCATATCGTCAAACCCTCCTTTACGATGGCTAAACGCATGAATCAAACCATGTAAGAAAAAACTTGTACGGTAAACCAAGACCTCCCTTCTTGAAAGATGTAGTGTTAACGTATCCTCGATACCCCATTCGATAAAAGCATCCTTTAACCATACGTTCAGGAAAGCCAGTAGGATCTGAAGCATTGTCATTGAATTCCAACACCCTGCGAATGTCTGCTTCTATGACTTTTATCTCCTTATCTTCATTCCCAATCTATACTGCAGAAGTAATCAATTTGTCTGTCTCACTATAAGATGCCGTATTCCAAAAATACAAAACATGTGAACGATACGTAGTATGCTGATCTGTTAAGGCCTTTGTCACCGGCAGACGTCCCATAAACTCTAAAATCTCAGAAAATCGTTCTAATCCAGGAAACACCTTCTTGTCTAGAACAACGCAGGTGTTATGAAACTTTGAATAACCCAACTGCATCAACAACGACAAGAATACAAACACTTAGAAACTTCATCAAAATTTTAACATTTTAAGGGTAATTCGTACGAATCAGGTCAAAATCAAATACACATCAAACACTCAATCTTCTAATTCGCACGAATTGAACAATTTCAATATGTTTTAACATTTAGGTTGTACTTCTACGAATCAAGCTAACAACAATTTTCACCTCAATTTTCTCCTACTTCGTACGAACTCAGATTAAACAATTTGAACACTTTTAGATTGTAATTCGTACGAACTAAGCTTTTTAATTTTTAAACCCTTTGGACAGTAATTCGTATGAACTAGTCATCATCTACCTTGGACCTGCAACATCTAAACATGGTTCAATCATGAAATAGATGGTCCAATCATGTGTTATTTGTTCCGATTATCAATTTATTATGTTCAATTTCAGATTTTAACCATTAAATCTATCAATTCTAGCATTATAATGTCCCATAAGTCCGATTGATTGAAGTTTCAAGGTTCAAACAAGATCTCATTACCTGAGCCATAGACAAAGGTGTGCAAATCACCTAGATCTAATCAAATTTGGGCAGAGTAACGACGTGTATCTTACGAAAACTCTAATTCGCACACATACTTAGAGAGAACAGAAAGAACAAATATGTGATTCGTCCGAATTGAGTTTCTATTTATACTCCATTTTGATCTACTTCGTACGAATCAGGTCATATACCTAAAATTCAACTTCGTACGAAGTAGAACATTTTATATTCAAACTTGTTCAAAATTTTCAACTTTAACCTACTTGTTTTACCATTTTATCATTTTTAAAAATCCACTTAGTTGACCAAGTCCAAGATAATGACCCTGGTTAACCGATTTGTTTGCCAAGTCAAACTTAATGACCTTGGTTTAACGCTTTATGAATGAACTAAAGTTTTCGACAGTTTTAAAGTTTCAAATTAATGAACTTTTAAATCATTCAAAGCTTTTCTTTATTTTTCATTAGCTCCCAGCCCGTTGTGTCAAGATTTTCATCAGCACACTCCTTCTTTGGACTTTGAAGATCCAAAGTTTATGCTAAGATAGAAATAAAATCTTTTTGAATTTTCCAAAGTTTATGCTAAAACACACCGAAAATCTTTTTGGGATCTTATGAAAATGAAATGTAAAGCACTATGTACAAACATATTTACAGACTATTTTTGTGAGTTCGTGTTTGAGGATCATATCAGTTTTTGAGACAAATCACCAGTACCGTTGACCTTTATAAGACTTTTAAGTTTCAAAAACCAATTTCACCTAGATTGTCAGTATGTTTGTCCTTTTAAACTTCTACACATTTTAAATTGTTCCGTGTTGATACACAATGTCTATTGTCTAGGTCTTGGATTGAGTCTGTTTAGATAGGTTTTGAAAATGTAAGTTTTTGATGTATTTATGATGTAAAGACATCAAGTTCGCCGAAGTTGGTCAGGGCAGGACAAGTTCGGCCGAACTTGTCCTGGCCATGCCACACTTCAAGAGAACTTGAAAGTCTATATATAGGTGCCTTGGGTCTTTGTCATTTGTAACTTTACATTTCAAGAGGCGAAGCTCTGTCTGTCTAGATTCTTGGATGTAATATGATTTTGGTTGAGTCTTGGATGTAATATGATTTTGGACTAATAAACAGACATTTAAAAAGTAAATCTTGTGTATTTGATTAACAATCATGTAATTTCCGCTTACGATGACATTAGATAACAAATTATGTTCCTAAGCAGTGGAGGAGCGATCCTAACAAGTGGTATCAGAGCCATGGATACCAAGTTTGCTGAGATCTACACAAGACACTCTCTATTTCTACCCATTTCTTTCATTTTCAACATTTTTTTCACTAAAATGATGAATCTACAGTTAAAAATGGTTAAATTTTGAATATCATACGTAATCACCTAATAACAAACCCTTAAAACTTTCAGAACCAAATTCAATCGATTTCATATCAAAAATCACAAAAAACCATGTTTCATAAACTCATTTTGTCCGAAGTTGTATTACAAGTTCACCCAAAATTCGCCTAAAATCACACTTTTTGTTGATTTTTAACAACTTCGCTCGAACTTATCAAGATTTTCAAGGAATGTTGAACAAGTTCGCCCGATCTTGTCAAAATATTGCTGAAACTTGTCACAAGTTCGCCCGAACTTGGCAAAAAGTGAAAGTTTTCCTAGAATTTATCACAAGTTCGCCCGAAGTTGTCAAAAGGTGAAATTTTCTGAAAAAATTGTTATAAGTTCGCTCGAACTTGTTGAAAGTAAATCTGAACATTGTTTTCTGCACAAGTTCACCCGAACTTATCTGTTTGCTGATCAACTTTCACGTGTTTTTAAATGTGTTTCAGTTAAAACTTCAGTCTGACGTAATGGATCAAGAGTTTCACAATGCCTTCGCTACAGCAGTGGCTCAGACCTCAACTTCAAACGCAAACGCAGTAAACCAAATGAATCTTGACAATGAAATGGTAACTTCTATGAAACCGCCCAAGTTGATGAGCATGGATATGAAGGCTGGCATGAAAAGTTCGAGAACTGGGTACAGGCTAATTTCTTCTACAGCTGCGTGCTATTCAGATCGGATACAAGTGGCCGTTGATGAATGTAATATGGATATTGCATTATCAAAGTTTACACCTGAACTCAAAGATGCGTATGTTCATGAGAAGAAGATGATAAGCTTGTTACAGCAGTAAGTCAAGGAAGATATTATGATTCTGCTACCGGAATGTGATACATCGTAGAAGTTGTGGAATGCTTTGTGCGCTAAATATCAGGGTAGTGCTAAGATGATTAAAAGCAAGAAGGCTTTAATCAAGAAAGAGTTGGATATTTTCATGATGCTAAAAGGTGAAACCATGAAGCAGATGATCGATCACTACTGTCATTTGATGGTTCAAATGAGAAGACACGATTTGAAAAGAACAGATGAAGAGATGATTGACAAGTTAGCGGATGCGCTTCCTGAAGGAGACTGGACGACATACTTAATGGATTTGAAGAATGGTCCAGATTGGCCTCATTACAAGATAGCAGATTTCATTGATAAGCTAGAAGGTCATGAAATGGAATTACTAAAGATCGCCAAATCGAAGAATGCAAATGTTGTGCAAGATGTAGGATTGTACACAAAGGTGGTGTTCAGGATATTTCAAGTCCGAAGATTCAAACGGCGTTCAGTGCGAATGTAAATTCTTGAATCAATCATTCCAAAGCCAATCAAACACTCAGTCGAGTTATAATTGTTGGTGCATATGTCTGTTGCCTACATCATTATATATCGAGTCAGAGCTTAATCTGTTAGAAACAAAGCGTGTTTAAGTGAAATATAGGCCACGTTCGCTGGTAATGGTGTGTGTGAAGTCAAGTTCGGCCGAACTTGACTAGGTCAAGTTCGCCCGAATTAGTCTCTCACCAGCGAACTTGAGTTAGTATAAATAGGTGCCTTGGTGATTTCATTTGTAACTTCAGTGATTTTGACACAGAAACGGAGAAGCTCTGTCCAAGTGTTTCCAGGATCTGTAACGTCTACTAATCAATGAAACAGTGATTAATCAGTAACAAACTAGTATCCAATGCCGCCTATGCAAACGGATTCCTCACATTTACCTTAGGTTTGCCAAATTAGGACCCGAACGATCCGTACAATGGACCTACAAGTGGTATCAGAGCAGGATTGGCCTAATTTGAAGACATTGGACATAGAACATCTCATCTTCTACTCTATTCTTTCATTTTTAACTTTTCTTGGACAATTCCGGATAAAATGGACTGATTTTCAAGTATAATACGTAAAATCCATAATAGATAAACCCTTGAAAATATCAGAGCTTAAAACAAATGAATTCATGTCAAAAACTGCAAAAAACCATGTCGAATAACTCATGTTCGCTCGAACTTAACATCAAGTTCGCTCGAACTTGACTGAAAATTCACATTTTTCATCAAGTTCGCCCGAACTTGATTGATTTTTCAAGGATTTTACCCAAGTTCGCTCAAACTTCCCTGATTTTTATCAAATTTAATCAAGTTCGCCCGAACTTGATCAAAATTTGATTGAAATTCTCTTCAAGTTCGCCCGAACTTGCTGATTCCTTTGGATTTTCTCACAAGTTCGCTCGAACTTGTATTCTGAGTGAAACAAGTTTGCTCAAACTTGTTAAATAGCTGAGTTTCACACGTTGTGACAAGTTCGACCGAACTTGTCTAAGGCATGAAAATTCAGAAAAACGTCTCGGACATCATATATTGTTAGATTCGTATCGACGAGACGAGTTTAAAGCTCTCATCTGGTAAAAACAGTTTTCTGAAAAATTTTAAACGTTTTTAGCAAACCGATACGTTAATATTGTTAGTTTAAAAGTCAATTTTTTACTAAATTTGTCTGTTTGCTAATCACTCTTCAAGTGTTTTGAACGATAGATTAGTTTGGAAAACGAAATGGGGTCTATGAAATCGCCAATGTTGATGAGATTAGAAGAGTATGAAGCCTGGAAAGAAAAGTTTACCAACTAGGTACAAGCTATGCACTTTCAAAGTTGGCTTGCGATCAAAATAGGATATGTCGTTCCAAGAGATGAGAATCAGAATATTCTAGAGAAGTACACGTATTCTACGCAACAGAAAGAGGAGTATTTTGCTGAAAAGAAAATGATTAGTCTGATTCAACAATCTGTTAAGGAAGATATCTTGATACTACTGCCTGAGTACAAAACTACAAAAGAACTCTGGATATCTCTGAAAAATAAATTCCAGGTGAAGAGAGAAGAGAATGTAGTGGTTAAGAACTGTGAAGCTCAACTTTCAAGTACATCTACAAATGGATCTTCAAGTTCTAAACCAGTCTGTCCAGTTTATGATGTAGGTAACTATCGGGCAGATAATGCCAAACTCTTGAGTGAGATTGAGAGTTTGACATTGGAAAATAAAAAATTAAAAGAAAATGAAAAGAATTTTGAAAACAAAATAAAAATTTTAGAAAATGAAAAACTACAAATGGTAGTAGATTTTCAAAATGAAATAAAAATGTTTAAAAATAAAAAAATTGTTTTTGAAAAATTAAAAATAGAAAATCAAATAACAATAAATTTTCATATTAAGGAAATAGCTCAACTTGAAAAAGAAATTGAGACTGTTAAAAATAAAGCTGTTAATTCAGAAAAATTATTGAAAGGTTTTGTGACCTCCTCATTAAAGTTAGATCATATATGTCCAAAACCGATCAATAATAATAAAAAGGAAATTCCAATAAGTAACATTGTTACAAATTATGACGATGTCATAATTGAAGATTGTGATGATAATACCGATGATGAAAGAGCTAAAAATGATAAACATGAAATATTTAAAAGAAAATTTTCAAGAAACTGTTCTACAATCTACTGAAAAATGTGAATGCTCAACGCAAAAACCTTCTAAGCAGAATGAAGAACAAAAACAAAGTTTTAAAAGTTTTCAAAACAAAAATAAAAGCTCATCGAAACAATCATCCAATCATTTTAAAAATTCAAACAAATTTGAAAAACAAAACTCACAAAAATTTGAAAATAAGTGGTGCAGGTCGGACCATAGTGCTTCAACGTCAAATCAAAGGAACAGGAGAAGCAGGAAAGATGTCTACCACACATCAAATCAATGTTATGATTTGAGTGTATGGTTTGACAGAAAAGATCGATATGAGAACAGGAAGTGTCATAAATGTGGAGTAACTGGACACATTGCTAGTAAATGTTTACAAATTAAACCTAATCCTGCTCATATTGATAACAAAAAATCTGGAATACCAACACTGGTTTTGAAACAATGTACAGAAACTACAAACAAGGTAAAACCAGTTATTACTAAGTTTTCAAATTTTGAAACTGGTGAATCCTTGAATAGTAGTGAACAAAAAGTTTCTACATTGTATTTCAAGAAAGCTTTAATGAAAAATCAAACATGGTTGGTGAAAGGAAAAGAATTTCCACAATCAGTGAAAATTGAAAGTTTAGAGGACTTTCTGAAACTTGAGAAAGTACAAAATAAACCTTATTGTGAAAAGAAAGTCAAAATTAAGCTTGAAGAAATATCACCTAAGACTGAAAAGGCTTGGGTGTCACTATTTAACTAACTGTTTGAATTTTTGTGTAGGAACTTCTAAGATGAAAGCAAATTACTGAGAATGGAGTTCCGTAGCACACAGTAAAGACGGGCCAGGTTATCAAGTTTTACATAAAGGCCATTTTTACAAAAGATTTGAAATTCAAATAACGTTTACTTTACAATTTTTGAAAAAATTTTGGAGAAAATTTTTCGAAAACATGTTTTAATAATGTCTACTTGAAAATTTTACAAATTTTTGAAGAAAATTTGAAAACTCCTCACTGTTGAACAAGACAAAAACTCATGTTCAGTAAATTGTTATAAACACAAAGGTGTTAAGGTTTTTGTCATCATGGGGGGAGAGGATTTAAAAGAAATTGTGAAGCAGTAATGGATGGAGAATTGAAGTGCTTCTCATCGGTTGGTCAATGTTTTTCTATAAATAAAAATTCCAAAAATATGTTTTTGAATTTTAGGGGGAAAATTTTCAGAAAATCCAAAAAAACATATTAAATACAAAAAGTACAAAAACATTGAAAAAGACAAGAAGAGTTTTGTGGATAAAAGGAAATGATAGTACATCAGTGGATTATCACAGTATGCTAAGGATTTGTAAAGTTTAAAAGGAATAAACAATTCTTACTGTGGATGTGTCGATAGGCTTTACACGTTCAGTAAATTGTTTCCAAGATATAAACTAAATTTTACAACTGCTTAAACTTGTGGATTAACATCTCTCGGATATATGGACTTAGTACTCCGAAATTTCGTCTGAGAGATTGCCTGATTCTGAGATACGAGGTCTTTATAGATGGTTGATATCTGGGGTATTATAAAAGTTCTTCTGATTTTGCGTAAGCAATGGCCTAGAAGTTCTATAATGCTTTTGCAAAAATCCCCTAAAACTGCATTCAATTGAAAATATCGAAAGATACTACAATTGCAGTACAAAAAGATTCCATTTTGGAACACTACATTATAAGTCGAGCCTTCATCTCTTTGTCGATACGGTGGTATTAACCTGAGCTCTCAAGGCTTCGCATAACCCAGATACAGATATAAAAAACGCTATATTCACCTGTAAGATGAAATCTAGGGAATCTTGATACGGGAGTATATTCTAAGATGGGAACCATAGTTAAGTTAAGTTTCTTAAATCTATCTAACATATCTTGGAACAATTGAGAAATGTGTCGAAGTTTAAATGGACAATCATATCGACAATCTAGGTAAATTTGTTTAAAACTTAATGTCATGAAGAGGTCAACGGTACTAGTGATATGTCTCAAAAACCGATATGATTCTTTACCACAAACTCAACAAAAATATGGTTGTAAATATGTTTGTAAATTCTTAGTGTTTGATATTCATTTCATAAAAACAAAAAGATTATATTATCTTTTAGTTTCGACCACTGATGATGAAAAGCTGATTTTCAAAGTCTAGAGTTGCTAAACAAAATTTAAAAACCTTTTGAAAATTGATCTAAAAAGTTTAAAATTTCATTAAGCTGAAACTTACATTTGAATAAATGTGTCAGTTTTGTGTCAAAACGTTTGATCAAGATCATTAAGTTGAACTTGATATAAATCAGATATTCAAGGTCATTAATTTGGACTTGAATAACTGAGAGGGTTTAAAAACTGATAGAAGATTAAAATTTGAAATGTTGATGGTTAGAAATTTCAAAGTTTGAATCTGAAATGTTTATTTGAATGTTTGAGGAACTTTGAAACAGGAAGTAGATGTTAAGGGGGAGCTAGATAAAACTCGTTGATTGAATATACCAGAAAGCTCAAAGCAAGGGGGAGCATGGTGATTAAAGTTTTATCAAGACAAGCTCATGAGACAAGAGAAAAATTGAAGATCAAAGATGTTAAAATTATTCAAGACTAAAGATCAAGAGAATGATAAAGACTCAGGAGCTTATTCGAAGACAAATGTCTACAAGAGAAAATGACTACGGCAACATCCAAGGGGGAGTCTGTTAGTGCATATGTATGTTGCCTACGCCATTACATATCGAGTTTGAGTGATTAGAGCTTAATCTGTTAGAAACGAGGCGTATTTAAGTGAAATATAGGCCAAGTTCATTGGTAATGGTGTGTGTGAAGTCAAGTTCGCCCGAACTTAGTCTCTCACCAGCGAACTTGAGTTAGTATAAATAGGTGCCTTGGTGATTTCATTTGTAACTTCACTGATTTTGTCACAGAGACGATGAAGCTCTGTCCAAGTGTTTCCAGGATCTGTAACGTCTACTAATCAATGAAACAGTGATTAATCAGTAACAAACTAGTATCCAATGTCGCCTATGCAAACAGATTCCGCACGTTTACCTTAGGTTTGCCAAATTAGGACCCGAATGATCCGTACAACGGACCTACAATAATCGGAGTTCTCCAAATACAGCATATTCAAGTACTAGTTAAAATTCTCCATTCCAGAATCAAACTAATCAGACAAATCATTCCAGTCCCGATTCAAATGTATTTTATTGCAACATTGTGGTCAATCAGAAGAACGTTTTCTCTGAACAAACAGCCAAACAGCACATGGTGCTTCTTGCAACCGTGCTTGAATCATATGAAAGCTTAGTTGCGGGAAGATTGGGAATCCGGAGATGACGGCTGCGGATTACGACTAGGTTGATAAAGAGGAATTGGAATTGATGGATATCAAATGGAGCTTGCATCGATTATCAGAAGATTCACAAAGTTTATCGCGCTCACAGGAAGATATATTGGAAATTCGAGCAATAAGCTTGGATTCGACAAAACAAAGGTGACATGCTTCAGATGCAGACAAAAGGGGCATTTAAAACGCGAGTGCACAAATCAAGAAGCAAGTGGCAATCAAAGTCCTTTTGGAAACAACAATGACTATTACAAGAAATCTTTGCAATACAAGCCGTTTCCGAGAAAAGTTCAAGTTGAAGTACAAGATGATTCATCAAAGGAAAATGAACAGGCTCTAGTTGTTGCACATGAGGATGAAGGGTTTGATTGGAATAAACATATTTCCAAGAAAACTGGTGTCGTGTTGATGGCCGAGATTGTGGAAGAGCGTGAGTCAATGGTTGATGATGCAGCTCTTGAGAATGCGATCTTAGAAGAATATTTGCAAAGATCAGAGGAAGATGAGATGATCTATCACGAGACAAAGATGAAGAACATTATTCCTCCTAATCTTCAATCTAGTTTTGCAGGTTGCTTTGTTGCTGCAAATCAGGAGCATGTGGTTGAAGAAAAGAAACCGGATGTTGAGGAGATCATCGATGTGACAAAGGAATGAATGAAGAAAACCTCACAAAGATTGCCGACAAAGCAATGATGGCCAATCTGAAAGAGGTAAGACAAGAGGTAAAGGTGATTGAGAAAGAAGTTGTGAAAGTGCAAATTGTGGAGGTTGAAAAACCTTGCCCAAAGTGTACTAAAGCTTGTGAGCAGTGTGCTGAAAAATCATCTATCATAAGCGATTTAACAATGCATAATGAAAATTTTAAATTTGATTATCGCACAATGAAAGAAGCTTATGATAAGATGAAAGGCACTTACAGCATTGTTGAACAAGCTAATCTTGAACAAGGTGGTACAATTAGAATGTTAAAGGAAATGGTGATTGAAAAACAAGAAGCCAACATGTATATTAACAACATTGTTGAGCTAAAACATGAACTTCAAGAAACTAAAATTGAAACCGAACGGGTAAGACAGTTGTTGCTCAGTTATACGACTAACTCTTATGTCATCGATCACATTCTTCCAACAATTTCGTCGGAAGAAAATGATGTGAAGCCAAAAGGTAAGAAGCGTGGAGATTATAGCAATGTTCCACCTCCATTGTGCGCGAGTTACTACCACAAGAAAGTGGAAGAGATGGAGAAGACACTTAATGTAACACTTTTATCAGAAACAAATGATAAGTTGCCTGAGAACATTGATATAATCAACACGACATCTAATGATGACAGTGAAGCAGCAATAAAAAATGTGGTTGAAAATGTTTTGGGAAATGATTTTGATGATGGCAGTTTTGAAAGCACCGACTCGAGTTTAGATAGTTCTGAATGACAATCTGAAAATGAAGATACTTCATCAGAAAATAGCGTAAGTGATGATCCTAACGTTGTAATGTACAAAGTTAAGGACTCTGATAGACTATATTTTGATAATCGTTTTCTGATTCGGAATGTGAAAAAAGATCAAATTGACAAACTATTCAAACTTGTTGAAGTGTCGTCAGATGATCTAGAGAAGAATGCAAAGAAATTTTACTCAAAATCCAAGAAAGTTTATAACAACTACCGAAGAAATGGTGGTGATTTTCCTGAGAATATGAGAGCGGGTTTGGGTTTAGAGGTAGAAGATGAACCGAAAAAGAAACAATCATCATTTCACGAATATAAAACGAAAAACATGAAATTCGTGTTTGGGATTAACACGGTTCAGGAGAAGGATTCGATTGGAAAGCAATCAAACGATGAATTTAAGAAAGAAAAAGAGCTTCGTGATAAGGCTAAATCCACAAGTGGAGTAAAGACCACTAGTGGACAAACTGTTGATACTCAGACTTGCTTTAAATGCAATGAGGTTGGACACTTTGCACGAAAATGTCCGAAATCAAAGCCTATCTATCAACGAAGAAAGAAAACTTCAGATGGTGAGAAACTTAAGCACCCAGAGATTGTGCCAATAAAGATCTTAAAACAAAATAATGAATCTAACATTGAAGTAACATCTAAAATTGAGAAATCTATTTTGAAAAGGGTGAAACTTCGAAATCGAATGAAAACAAAGATTCAAAATTTCATATCAAAAAGGCACGAATGAAATCTCATGCTTGGGTTGCAAAGAAAACCTCATCATCATCTGAAAGTGAAAAGTCTGCATCAGTCAAAATTGAAAATGTTAATGAAACTAAGACTGATCAGAAGTTTCCGTATGTTGATTTGAAAGTTCCTACTTATGATATCCCAAATCCACCCAAGACCGGAAAGGCTTGGGTTTCCCTCTTTAAATAAGTTCTTTTGCATGTGCAGGGCTCCCAATCCATCTTGTAAAAGTGGATTATGGATAGTGGAGCTTCACGTCACATGACTGCGATACGTGCCTTACTCTTCAATATTAAAGCAATCAATGGAGGGTATGTGGGATTTGCGGGTAATCAAGGAGGTCGAATTGTTGCAGAGGGAAAGCTATCTAATGGTGTGGTGTCGTTTGATAAGGTCAACTATATCACTGAGCTAGAGAACAATCTTCTCAGTATTTCTCAGATCTGTGATAAGCAGTTTACCACCCACTTCAACGACAAGGAGTGCATGATTCTAAAACCGGGTTTCAAGATTCTAGAGGAATGGATTCTCATGCGTGATCCTCGAGAGAATGATCTTTATGTGCTTGATATGAGTATTGCTACAACTACATCGACGTCGGCACAGTGTTTCATCATGAAGGCCACAGAAAAGGAATCGATACTTTGGCACAGAAAGATGGGTCATATTCACCTGAGAAAAATGAATTTTCTAGTTCATAACAATCTCGTGGAAGGAGTGAATCTTAAAAGCTTTCAAATGAACGACAGTTGTGTAAGTTGCAAGAAAGGAAAACAGATTAAGAATTCTCATCCAAAAATGATTCTGAACTCAATAAAGCTTCCACTGGAGCGTTTGCATATGGATCTTTTTGGTCCTGTCAATGTCAAAAAAATTTCAGGAGATCTGTATTGCTTGGTAGTAACTGATGATTACTCAAGATTTTCATGGATATTCTTCCAAGAGAACAAAGATGAAACGTTTGATAACCTAATGATACTCTTTAGGAAGTTTGAAAATCTGTACCACCTTCCTATTAGACGAATTCGAAGCGACAATGGTACAGAATTCAAGAACAAACATATGTAAGAGTTCTGTAATGCGAAAGGGGTTCTACATGAATTCAGTGCTCCGTATACTGCACAGCAGAACGGGGTTGCTGAACAAAAGAATCGAACGCTGATAGAGACAGCTCGAATGATGCTTGCAGATTCAAAACTACCCGTGAGCTTCTGGAGTGAAGTAGTGGCTTCAGCATGTTATACGTTGAACAGGGTGTTAACTGTCAAACCTACCAAGTAGACGTTTTTTGAACTACTTAACCAAAGAAAGCCTAATCTGGAGTATTTGGAACCGTTTGGATCTCCATGCACTGTTATTGATCCGGATGGTGAATTTGGTGCAAAGTCTTTAGAGGGTTTCTTTGTCTGATACGCAAGTCCACTCAGACGAGTCTATCTTCCAAGTATGAAGCAAGTGGTTCTTGTTCAACATGTCGACTGCCGAAGGTATACAATGCCAACACAAAAGGCTGGTGATGCTTGGATGTTCAACTATGAAGTTTATGGAAATCTTTCGATCTTCCAGAAGAGCCGACTAACGAAGAAATAACTGCTTTGTATTATTTGCACCAGTCTGCTAATCAAGAGCAAATTTCAAGGCCAATAGTGGTTAATCTACTATCTGTTGGTACATCTTCTTCTTCTGGTGAAGGTCAAAGTAATGTTCAAGCTAAGCCAGTTACACATGTCACAGAACCAGTGAATACTACTCCAGAACCTAATCTTTCTCAAGCCATGATTCTGATTCTGATGAGGCTCCAACTTTCGATCAAGATGGCAAAACCAGTTCTTATGAGGAATCCGAGCAGATCACTAGTTTGTTTAATCAATCTGCTGGCCCGAGTTCTAAAAATGAAGCATCGTCAAGCAATCCTCCTGTTGAATCAGTGGTTGATCCGAATGTTAACAATCAGGAGAGTACAGTTGATGTCTGTGATGAAGTCATGCCGAGATCTTATTCTTACCATCCATCTGACACAATTATTGGTGAACTACAAGCTGGAGTTAGAACGAGAAGCCAGATCAATAAAGCGCTTAGTTGTTTCTACACCAAGGTGGCTCCAATTCAAGAATTCTGCTCTTACCGGTGTTTTTATATCTCAAATAGAGCCAAAGTTAGTCACTGAGGCACTTGGAGATGAAAACTGGGTTCTTGCAATGCAAGAGGAGTTACTACAATTTGAGAAATTGGGTGTGTGGAAACTTATTGATCTCCTGGCAAATCAAAAGGCGATTGATACTAAATGGGTGTTCAAATGTAAGCGTGATGATCGATGGGTAATTGTGCGAAACAAAGCTCGACTTGTTGTCAAAGGATTTCACCAACAAGAAGGTATTGATTACACAGAGGTGCATGCACCAGTCGTAAGATTAGAGTGTACCTTGTTTACGAGAGAAGTTGGAAATCATCTACTGATCGTACAAATCTATGTGGATGACATCATATATGGTTCAACAAACGATGATCTATGCAAAGAATTCGAATCTATTATGAAGCAAAAGTTCGAAATGAGCTTAATGGCAAAATGAAATTCTTTCTGGGATTGCAGGTTGATCAGTTGTCGAATGGTATCTTTATTCACCAAACCAAGTATGTTCATGACATTCTGAAAAAGTTTGAGATGGATAGCACGAAGCCGTTATCAACACCTCTAGCACTCAGCCATGGAATCTGCGTCGACGAGCTTTTAACCAAAGTTGATGAGACTCTTTATCGGTCGATGATAGGATCATTGATGTATCTGACGGCATCTCGTCCGGATATCATGTATCCTACCTGCCTCTGTGCACGTTATCAGTCCAGTCCCAGAATATCTCACATGCAGATCGTGAAGCGGATTTTCAGATACTTGAAGGGATGTCCAAGCACCAGCTTGTGGTATCTAAAGAATGACAACTTCGATCTGACGTGATATGCAGACTCTGATTTTGGTGTTGACATACTGAACGCAAAGTCTACGACGGCCGGTTGCCAGTTCTTCGGAACACGATTAGTAACTTGGCAGTGCAAGAAACAAACCACAATCGCTCTTTCTACTCGTGAGGCTGAGTATATCTCAGATTCCAGCTGTTGTTCACAACTTTTGTGGTATCCAACAGCAAATGAGAGACTATGGATTGCAATTTATTGACACTCCATTATATGTAGACAATAAGGCAGCAATCAACATAACTAAAAATCCAGTCATCACTCTCGAACGAAACATATCGAGATTCGTTACCACTTTATTCGTGATTGCTATGAAAAAAGATTGGTACGAATTAAGAAAATCCACACTGATGAACAAAAGCTGATTTTTATACCAAAAGTTTAACACGGTTTAAATACTTAATGAGGCTTAATGGTATGAAAATCTTTTGACAGGTTGAATATGGATCGGACAACGAGTTCTCGTGACCCTCATTGGTTTGTTATCTTTTAGGATTAGAGTTTCTTAAAAACTAAAATACAAAAATATGTTCTTGATTTTAGGGGGAGAAATTAAACGAGAAAATACAAAAACATATGAAAGATAAAAAGGTACAAAAACATGAAAAAGACAAAAAGAATTTTGTGTCAAAAAGGAAATGATAGTACATCAGTGGACTATCACAGTATACTACGGATTTGTAAAGTTTAAAAAGTTTAAACAAGTCTTACTGTGGATGGTCGATAGGCTTTACACGTTTAGTAGATTGTTTCTGGGATATAAACTAAATTTTACAACTGCTTAACTTGTGGATTAACATCTCTCGGATATATGGACTTAGTACTCTGAAATTTTGTTTGAAAGATTGCTAGATTCTGAGATATGAGGTCTTTATAGATGATTGATATTTGGGGTATTATACAAGTTCTTCTGATTTTGCGTAAGCAATGTCCTAGAACTTCTATAATTGTTTTGCTAAAAACCCCTAAACCCCTAAACTGCAGCAAAATTGAAAGAATCGAAAGATCTAATCAATTGAAGTCAAAAGATTCCATAATTGGAACAACTCCTTAAAGTCGAGCCTTTATCTCTTTGTCGATACGGTGGTATTAACCTGATCTCTCAAGGCTTCGCATAACCCAGATACAGATATCAGTTACGCTATACTCACTTGTAAGATGAAATCTAGGGGATCTTGATACGGGAGTATATTCTGAGATGGGAACCATAGTTGAGTCAAGTTTCATAATACTAACTAAGATATGTTGGAACAATTGAGAAATGTGTCAAAGTTTAAGTGGACAAATATATCGACAATCTAGGTAAACAAGTTTAAAACTTAAAGTCATCAAAAGGTCAACGGTACTGGTGATAAGTCTATATCAGCTGATATGATCCTTAGACACGAATTCATAAAAATATGTCTGTAAATATGTTTGTAAATAGTGTATTTGATTACAGATTTAAACCCAAAAAGATTTTCAGTGTGTTTTACATAAACTTTCGAAAATTTAAAAAGATTTTGTTCCTACATTGTTTTCAACAGCCAATGATGGAAAGCGGATCTTCGGAGTTCGGAATGGTGGAATATCTTGACGACAACGGGTTGGGAGCTAATCTGTAAAATCAAAACACACGAAAAACGATGAAAAGTCCATTTGAAACTTTAATTTGAAGAAAACATAAGTTTGTTCATAACGGGTCGAACCGAGGTCATTAACTTGGGCTCGGTAGACAAATCGGTTAACCAAGGTCATTAACTTGGACTTGGTCAACTGAATGCCTTTTCAAAACTGGTAAACTTGTCAAAGTTCAGGGTCTAAAGTGTAAAATCTAAAAACATTTAAGATGGGCCTGAGCAAGTTCGGCCGAAGTTGGTTATTTATGTTTTGAATCAACAAAAAATAACTTCGGGCGAAGTTGTATTGTCAATGATTGTTTGTTGATATGTCAAGTTCGCCCGAAGTTGTCCATCCTATATATGGACAACAACTTCGGCCAAACTCATTTATTTGTGTTTGAGAAGTTTAGAGCGAACTTGAGAGAGAACAAGTAAACTTGTTAAATTGCAATTGTTGTGCCGTTATTCTGCCCGAATTGAGTCTTGAACTAAGTGATTAGCACACTTAGGATCATGGCCGAGGTATAAATCATCTAAAACAACCTGAATTTGCAGAGTTTGAACATGTCGGACTTAAACTTGTTAATACACATAGATTTAGGTTGATTGGGATGAAATTAAACGGTCAAATTAATAATCGGTATACATATTAACAAAATAAACGAAAAATTTGAACTCTTGAACATGTGATTGTTGCAGGTATGTGTTGGAAGGGATGACAAGTTCGCCCGAACTTGTTGAAGTTGTTTTGTAACAACTTCGAGCGAAGTTGTAATAAAATGCTAATAACATAGAAATAACAACTTCGAGCGAAGTTGTTTAGAAAGTGTTGATCAAATTTGAATTAACAACTTCGAGCGAAGTTGTTACAACTTGATTCAAATACTTGTTTTTTGTTTGGGTCAAGTTCGCCCGAAGTTACATTAAACTGAACAAATTGTGTAATCATTTCAAGTTAGCCCAAACTTGATGTTTGTGTTTGTTAAAAATTTGTAAAAAATTCTAAGTGTTAATTTTTCTGTTTCGCAGAATATCCAGCTGTCGTTTTCGAAGTTCCACAACACTTGCGTGTCTCTGGATAAGAAGATATATCCTACACTGGCAGCTTTCTCAGATAATCTAGAGTTTTTGGGACATATACCAATCACGAAGGCGATTACAGACAAGCATGTGGTTTATCGTTCACATGTATACTTTTTCTGGAACTCAGCATCGTTTGATGAAGCAACAAACGTAATCACTTTTGTTGTTCGTGTTGGAAACGAAGATAAAGAGATAAAGATTAGCAGATATCCGGAAATTTTTGGAATTCATTGACAATACAGATGATCCTATAAGCTTCGAAGAAAGGATGGTCAAAGGTTGTTTCTACCGGATGAGATACAAAGGTCATGCTAATGAACCCACGTTGAAGAAAGGCGGAGTTCCTCTTCCGTACAAGTTTCTTATACACGCTATTATTCACGCATTTAGCCACAGAAAAGCCGGTTTGGATGATGTTCAAGATTATATGGCTTGTATGGCGATGGCGTTGGTGCTTAATAGGAAGTTCAACTATTCTAAAGTTGTTCTCAAACTTATGTCAAAGAATATGGGCAAAGATAGATTGGTGATGTATCCAAGATTAGTCCAAATGCTTATAGATGATAAATTTCAAGACATCACAAAAGATAAACGATATTTTGTACTAAAGTCACATGGATGAGACCACTCTGAAGAAACTTATGACGTTTCTGAGGCAAGATTCTGCTCCAATTGCGAAACCAGTATTTGGTGCTATAGTTGAAGCTAATTATGTGTCACCACCTGACGGTAAGTGGAGAGATATGGAAGTGGAGATGAGAAGGATGAGGTTGAGCTGTTGAAGACTTTCAAAGAAAAAATAAGTGACTGGTATATAAAGAAACCGATTGAGAAAAAGAAACGACAAAGAGTGTCAAAGAATGTTGAAACTTTATTGGTCGATGAACCAGATGATGATCCAGTTACTGAACAGTCACAGCCTGAAACAAGCACAGCAGCAACAAATATTGAATTGACTGAAGCAGAAAAGCATGATGATGTTATTTCAGCTACTTCTGACAAAGAAGATTCTATCGATTCAACTGATGCGAGATTAGAGCAGGCAAGAAAAGAAGAGGAGGAAGAGAGATTGAAAAAGAAAGGTGAAGGGTTATACGAACCTTCTGCTGAGGAGAATTTAGACGATGAAAGGCCAAAGAAGAAATCTAAGCGTCAAAAGACCAAAGCGGGTGATTCAAAGAAAACAACTAGTTCTCCAAGCACCAAAGGTAGAAAGAAACCTCAAAGTCAAAGATATTTAAGTCAAAAGAAAAAGAAAGATGTAACACAAGAACCTCCGGCTGCTGAATTGCAAAATATTCTTATTACTAAAGTTCAAGAGCCACCGACTGCTACAGTATAAGATCAACCAGAAGATGTTATTTCTAAAGAAGTACCTATTCAGATTACACCTCAAACTACGCCAAAGTCTACACCAAAATCTACTCCAAAGGTCACTTCAACAAGCACTCCACAAAATGAAAGATATTTCATAGACGCTTTTGGTGATATTCCAGATAATGTTCACGAACATATCTCTACTCAAGATCTGGAGGATATGTTTAAAGAAACAAAGACTAAAGAACTTGAAAGGCAAATTAAAGCTCTTGAAGATAAGTTGAAGCAGAACGAAGTCGAGAAAGAGATTCTGAATGATAAAATCAAGTTCTTGGAAGATGATCGAGGGTATTTAAAAGCGATGGTTGAAAGTTTGGGTGCGGCTAATGATAATCTTCTCAAAGTCATTGAAGAACTTAAAGCTGAAAGAGATCAAACGAATCGAAGATTTCCCAGATTGCAGAAAGTGTTGACAAATAGTCTGGGCATTGATTTTATAGCAGTGTATAATAGGCTAGATGCTCAAGAGGCAAAGATAAAGTTGAGAAGGAACAAGCAACACAAGACAAAGGTAAAGGGATTGCTGAGGGGGCTCCTAAACCATCTGAAGAGCCTGTGATAGAAAATATTGTTGCTGAGAATGTTGAATCAGTTAAAGCTCCTCAAACAAAATCGGCTCCTGAAGAAATTCTTGTTGAAGAATTTCATAATGTAAAACAAGTCGATGAACCTGTTAAAGCTGCGGAAACAGAGAAAGAATCTAAGAAAAAAGATGATGAAAATGATGATGACGATGATAAAGACGATGACCCTGTTGGTGACGATAAAGATGATTTAGATCACAGGGATGACAATGATGATGGTCAGGGTGGCGTTGGTCTTAAAGTTGATTCTACAAAGTTTCATACAAACTTTGATTTTGATTCCTTGATGAACGATGAAGCGAATATAGAGGATGATCAAAGTAAGGCGGAGCAGTCAAGAACTCAAGATGATGATTTTCTGATGCTATAGTGGCTATGCCTATTGCTGCTACTCACATTCAACCCCTAATGCTTATGTTAGAACATAATGTGGAAGAAGGAGAATTTGTCCACAACTACACCATGGAGGAACTTGCAAAGATGCTAGAAGTGGATCCTGAAACGTTTGATTTTGATTTCGAGGAGGAATTGGTGAATATAGATACTTTTGAGATGAATAAGTATTTCTACAAGCACAGACCTGAAGCAGATGATTATAACAAAGTGATTGTTGAAGATAGGTCTGATGATGAAGAAGAGGTTGCTGAAAAGTATTCGGGTGCTAACACTGACAGTTTTCCAACTTTCAACAAGATGTATGAAGAATTGAATGCTGATTTGTTGAAAGAAAAGATTGAAGAGTCGATTCGAGAAGGAAAAGTCCCAAAGCCAATGTAAGACCCTTACTTCTATTTATCAATATTCATATTAGTTTCGACTATAATTGTGTATTTACGATTACACATACGTTTGAAAATACGGGTTTCTCAAAACATTTTACGAAGTAAGACACTTCAACAGATCATAAAATAAGTTCATCCTTTGAAATGATGACGAAACATAGTGCGGAAGCTAGTATCTTGATCGTGTTCGGTTCGTGTTCGTCACTTGATCTTCTTCCGGAGACTTATAACATTCACCTAACATTAAAAAGACTTTTAACATTAGTTATTAAGGTTTTTAGTATATCAAACCAAGCTACTATCTCAAAATAACAAAATAAATCATTTTTGCACGTTTTGGGGCGCCGCCGTACGCCACCCCCCCCACCCCCTTTTTACATAAAGTTTTGATACTGGTGCTGCAGATTTCGAGCAACCCATTTTTTTACTTAAACCTTCATATCTCGCTCAATTTTTATCCGTTTTACGATCCGTTTCTTCCTACGTGATCATAATTTAATTCTCCATCACATGGAGTTAAAATCCGACACCCGGATTAACAAGATTTGAGATTTTTAAGCCTTTGGCTAAATATACATTTACTAAGTTTTGACCCGTTCATATATTCATCAAACAAACATTTTTGTTTGATCCCAATTTCTCATGAACCTCATAATTTCAATGTTGTCTTTTATACTAGGATCAAATCATGATTTATATACATTCTTAAACCCGTTCTTACTTAATTGCTTATTTTGACCCGTTAAGGTATTTAACCACTTTTCCACATAATTCACTTTCATTCACTTCTAGCATTATACTACCACATCTCTTATCAAATAATCTCCACCACAACTATAATTGTGGTGGATTTTAATGTGGTAATTATTAGTTTCGAGTTTTATCCATCGGATTACTATTTTACGACAAGACGCATTTTAAGGCATTTGACTCACAAGAATCATACTTTTCGCGTTTATACTTGTTCTAAGTATTTACTTGATCAAATGACTTATTTCTAAACAACCCATAAGGGTTGTTTATTTGATTTGTCGATCAAGGGCATTATGGTCCATTTAAGCTTTTCGTTTACAATAAATGATTTCGAAAGGCATATTGACCCAAAATCTCACATATTAAACTATGATCTTGTTTGAATAATCATACTGTTTTCAAAACACAATAACTATAATTTAAATCATTCGGTTTACCTAAAAGATAACCAAATGTCCATTTTTGACCTTATTTAACTCTCATTGAACCTTAAGTTCTAAATGAGTAATTAAACTGTTACACTTACCTGGCTCAGATCAATATATTGACCCGTTAATACCTTGCTTTAGTAACCACCAATTACTATCAAAGTGGATATCCATTAGATATTTCTTTGCGAGATGACATTTATTACCATCTCATCTACATGACTCGCTCCGGTTTACACCGTACGGTCGTTTTACTAATAAACCATTTATTAACTCTTTTGACTCCTTATGGCTTACGCCATGAAATGTAATTTCAAAACTAACGGTTATTGTCAACGTGACCAATTTACCGTTTTGACCTTATCATTCGTTTTGATTTACCCTATAAGGTTACCATTAAAAGTTCATTTTCTATTCGTCATAATATGTCCAAATTCCCAATTTACTCCTTCTTAACCATTGATATGATTTCGTATCATTTTCCTTATCTCGTTCCGTATGACTACACGTCGGAACATTATACTTCAATTGCATATTTATCTGATACATAATTAGTATGATAAGAGAATATTTTACGAATCAAGAATAGTGTAAGCTATAATTACCTTGCATCCGAATTATGCTTTTCCTTCACACTCGATTTGTTTGACCCGCTTCCTTCCCAAGCTTCCACCTAGCTTGTTAAGCGTCAAACTATCATTGTAATTTGTAAGATGGTTTGGTTAGTCATACTCATTCACGACTATTCCATCCTACGATTTTATGTCGAAATTATCATTCGATCATGTCATTGGTCAGTTTGACTTTTAAAAGTCAAACTGCCCGTAAGTAATTACACTATGAGTTCAACAACTCATTTAAGCACTTTGTCAAATATCCGGTAGGCATTATTCTTGCGCTACCGTTTTAATTACTTATTAAATCAAGTTATCGAAATCATAACTTGTTATATTATCGTTACATCAATCATTCTTAACACATGATATTTTAACATCAATCTATCATCATTTTCATTTTATCATACAAAACCCATTTCATATTAAGTATGATTATATACTCAAACACAAAATTTGTTCAAGTAGTTCCTTATTACTATCATGTATGATGATTCTAAACACAATTATATCATCAATTTCATCATATGATCAAAACCCACTTATCCTAATGTGGTAAATTATCTAAACATTCAATTCATAGCTTTATATGTATAATTTTCACTTAGGGTTTTGTTCCTAAGCAAGTATACATCACTAATTCAGCCATAGCTTCTATAATCCATACATAATTCACGATTATGATGTTTCCTTAAATTTCACCACTTCACAAATCATCAAAATTCAACATACCTCATGATCCCCTAGCTTGGGTGATCGATAATTTAGTTCATGCACAATTTGAAGATCCGAATTTGACCTCCAATTTGGTGATTTGAGATGAACTAGGGTTTTCCCCCTTTGTCTTGCTCTTGGTCGTTACACACACACACACCTTTTGTGTGTGTTGTGTTTTATTTTTAATTTATATATTTAAGTTTCAGCTTTTCCTCTTTTGGTCCCTCATGTTTGAGGTTTTATTTTAAAGAGCTACAACTTATTATTTTATTACTATTTCATGTCACTAGCTAGGTTAATTTATTCCTAGTTAGTTTGTTTACGGTTTCGCCTTACCACTAACGGTATTTTACCTGCTCTTTAAATGTTGACGTGGTTTGATTACCAAACCCGTTTTTGGGGTGTTACAAGTCTACCCCCCTTAAAGAGGTTTCGTCCTCGAAACCTTTCGTACCTAGTCATTTGTTTTTAAACCCAATACACTTAGTCTCAATAATCTTTTGAGCATTCCTCATAGTTTTACCATTTGTTAGTATTACTAGAAAAGTATGGTAATATCTTTTTGGTTACAAAGCATATACGTATCTCATACGAAATAATGCAACTCAAAATGACATAATTCCTATAAAGTATATTACCACATACTTATAGCTTTATCTTTCAAGCGTGCCTTTGCTCGATTTGACTTCCCGACACATCACTTAGGTTATCTCATGATCCCTCAATATAGGTGATCAGTATTTTTCTGTTAGTGAGGTCTCATGGGCCGTCACTTTTATCTTGTACCCATTTACCTTTATTGTTTTATTTGACCGAGTCGCCATTTTGGCCACTTGGTCATATAAGTCTATTGTTTATGTTTATTCCACGCTAATTTCATAATAAATAGCGTATTAAACAAATTCTTAATTTAAATTTTAACCTTAACCACTCTCACTGTCTAGACTTATTAGTCCAGTTACTTTATACCCATCACTCAGGCTACAATGTGATTATATTTCACATTACCTTTCTTGACCGAGATTGCGTCACGTCATTTTTAAGTTTATATCAACCCTTCGTTATCGAAAATATTTCTTTTCGAATGTATCATTCTTACACCTATCGGTGTCAAGACCTGTATCTTTTAATATTTACTATTTTGATTTCTACCAAAATATTCATATTTGTGAAAACGTTGTTTCTTATTAAAAATTAAATTTTAGTTTAATGTTTTCCCTTCAACTTATGTCAATTACTCATATCAAGAAATTGACAACCAAGAATTTATTCTTTTCCGTTATTATTTTACGCGGGAATTCTCAAATATTTTCCTCGCTTCATCTAAATATCCCGTAGGTTCTTTCACTTAGCCTCGTAGGCTACTTCCTCAGATTTTCACCCTTTTCAGGTGAGACCCCTATAGTTCGTTTCTTTCTTTTCGTGATCCAAGGGTCATTTTGGTCCCGTAGACCTTTACATTGTTTATAACCCGAAGGTTATGGTGATCCCGTAGATCATCTTTTACTCGTGTCATTTCGCTCTTAAAATATGTATTCTTGGTGTCAAGGCACCCTTTTTAAGTTTAAAAATCATTTATTTTCATTTTCAAATTCTAATGACTTTGACCGTAGTCTAAGGCTACATTCGTTTTCTTTTGGACTATCTCCTGACTCTATGACTTCTTACGTCATTTACACGTCGGTTCGTTCTACGCTTATCGTTACCCGGTTCACACCTATATTTCTTTACACACCCGTTACCCAGGTTCTTTTATCTTAATGTCTTTAACGCTCCCATTGCCTGGTCTGCATTTTCCTTTTTTTTCTTATATATTCTCTCATGACCTATTGCATAAGTTTATTAATATTTTACGCTCCCATTACTCGGTTTGCGCTTATTTACACTATCAAGCGTTATACTTTATTTGACCCGTTCGACATGTTCGTGTGAAATTTCATCACTTATGACAATCAAACTTCAATCTTTATTTAGCTCGTTCAACTTCGAAATGGTTGAACATCACTAACAAACTTCTGTTTGCGAGATTTTATTATTCTTTTAGTCATAACTCATAATCCGAGTCTTTTGACTTTCTAATCCGTGTTCCCGTCTCTTGGTTTACGCATATTCTCTAAATCCTACCCATCTATCGGGTGTTTTTACCGAAGTCATCATCAAAGCAACCATTCTGGTATGCCTTTAGACTTTGTTTTAATTTATTTGGTCGTCTTAGCGAATTCCATCACTTTTATTCGACCAAGTACTTTATTCTTTATTTAATCTGTTTGACTTGTCCATGTGAATTTCATCACTTATGACAGTCAAACAAACTTTATCCCATATGCCTTAGCATTCTCATTAGTCGGTTTGTATTTTTATTTACTCGATTCTTGTCCCTTCCCTCGGGCTCGTTATTCTAATGTATTACGCTTCCGTTACCCGGCTTGCGTTTACATTTATTATCAAATATTTTACTTATTTGATCCATTTTGGGTACCTTTTTAATTTGTCCCATTCGCCCCATTCTTACCACATCGGACATAAATGTGTCCATTATAAGAAGTTCATAGTATCACGTGTTCACTACTTACTTGGCCAGAGTAAGCGATCAACACATGACACACATGACCTTTTTATAATCTTCGCATCACGCCCCATGTAAGTAACCCTTCTAATAATTTCCATATGGTTTCAATCGGTAAAACTTTATTTAATTGTTATTTAACAATTATTAGTTTTACCCGTTTTATTCTCGCACATCTATAATGTTTTCCTTTTATCAAACTGTTATACCATCACTTTCGTTAATGTAATCGCTACTTTTCTCAATAGTATTATATTGAGAATTATTTACTTGGATGATTACTTCTGTCCAAGTTTCCACATAAACTAATCCTGTTATTGCTTTATTATTCACAATTGTAAACAACACCATGTTTCTACAAAATTTCTCTTGGAAACATCATCCTGGATAGGTATTCTATCCAGGTTTTTCCAAGTGTTTATCTTACATATGCAACAGCCAATATCTACATATTTGTTGCATATTACTATTTGTACAATAAATTTAAAGCGTACACGTGGTAGATGCTCGCGCCAACGGGTTTTCCTTGCCATTACTCTTATTTACCATTGTTACACGATTTAGGTCCTTGGTGAACATGCTTTACTTTTCATACTTCGGACCATTCCTCCGTCATATCCGCAATTTGTTAAACTCTCGCCATTTACAGTTACGAGTGTCTTTCAACTAAAACATTTACAAAGATTAGTAATGTCGACATCAATAAATGCCTATACTATAATACAAGGCTTTTCACTATACGTGTCAACACACGTAATTTCGTTAACTATATTGATCCTTTATCAATTTAGTTATGGTAATGTGTATTGCACGATAACCCTATGTGTTGTTTACAACACTTTGACATGCTAAACCGTTAACATACTTATAACTTACCTGATTATGCGATCAAGTCTTTAACCGAACACTGTACACTTTAACTTAGAGCTCTGATTACCAACTTGTAAGACCCTTACTTCTATTTATCAATATTCATATTAGTTTCGACTATAATAATGTATTTACGATTACACATACGTTTGAAAATACGGGTTTCTCAAAACACTTTACGAAGTAAGACACTTCAACAGATCATAAAATAAGTTCATCGTTTCAAATGATGATGAAACATAGTCGGGAAGCTAGTATCTTGATCGTGTTCAGTTCGTGTTCGTCACTTGATCTTCTTCCGGAGACTTATAACGTTCACCTAACATTAAAAAGACTTAATGTTAGTTATTAAGGTTTTTAGTATATCAAACCAAGCTATAACAAAATAAATCATTTTTTGCATGTTTTGGGGGTGTCGTCGTACGCCACCCCCCCTTTTTACAGAAAGTTTTGATATTGGGGCTGCAGATTTCGAGCAACCCTTTTTTACTTAAACCATCATATCTCGCTCAATTTTTATCCGTTTTACGATCCGTTTCTTCCTACGTGATCGTAATTTAAATCTCCATCACATGGAGTTAAAATCCGACACCCGGATTAACAAGATTTGAGATTTTAAGCCTTCGGCTTAATATACATTTACTAAGTTTTGACCCGTTCATATATTCATCAAACAAGTAGGTTTGTTTGATCCCAATTTCTCATGAACCTCATAATTTCAGTGTTGTCCATTATACTATGATCAAATCAAGAGTTATAGACATTCTTAAACCCGTTCTTACTTAATTGCTTATTTTGACCCGTTAAGGGTGTTTAAGCACTTTTCCGCATAATTCACTTTCATTCACTTCTAGCATTATATTACCACATTTCTTATCAAATAATCTCCACCACAGCTATAATTGTGGTGGATTTTAATGTTGTAATTATTAGTTTCGAGTTTTGTCCCTCGGATTATTATTTTACGACAAGACGCATTTTAAGGCATTTGACTCACAAGAATCATACTTTTCGCTTTTATACTTGTTCTAAGTATTTACTTGATCAAATGACTCAAACAAACAACCCATAAGGGTAGTTTGTTTGATTTGTCGATCAAGGGCATTATGGTCCATTTAAGCTTTTCGTTTACGATAAATGATTTCGAAAGGCATATTGACCCAAAATCTCACATATTAAACTATGATCTTGTTTGAATAATCATATTGTTTTCAAAACACAATAACTATAATGTAAATCATTCGGTTTACCTAAAAGATAACCAGATGTCCATTTTTTACCTTATTTAACTCTTATTGAACTTTAAGTTCTAAATGAGTAATTAAACTGTTACCCTTACCTGGCTCGGATCAATATATTGACCCGTTAAAACCTTGCTTTGGTAACCACCAATTACTATCAAAATGGATATCCATTAGATATTTATTCCTGTAAACATACATCTCGATAGATAATTATTAGTCGATGTTGTCAAAGGGTGATACCTTCACCTTTTGACCCGTTTAGTCTAAGTGACCGTTTTTCTTTGCGAGATGACATTTATTACCATCTATCTACATGACTCGCTCCGGTTTACACCATACGGTCGTTTTACTAATTAAACCATTTCTTAACTCTTTTAACTCCTTATGGCTTACGCCATGAAGTGTAATTTCAAAACTAATGGTTATTGTCAAGGCGTGACCAATTTACCGTTTTGACCTTATCATTCGTTTTGGTTTACCCTGTAAGGTAACCATTAAAAGTTCATTTTCTATTCGTTATAATATGTCCAAATTCCCAATTTACTCGTTCTTAACCATTGATATGATTTCATATCATTTTGCTTATCTCGTTCCGTACGACTACACGTCGGAACATTATACTTCAATTGCATATTTATCTGATTCATAATTAGTATGATAAGAGAATTTTTTAAGAATCAAGAATAGTGTAAGCTATACTTACCTTGCATCCGAATTATGCTTTTCCTTCACACTCGATTTGTTTGACCCCCCCAAGCTTCCACCTAGCTTGTTAAGCGTCAAACTATCATTGTAATTTGTAAGATGGTTATATTAGTCATACTCATTCACGACTATTCCATCCTACGATTTTATGTCAAAATTATCATTCGATCTTGTCATTGGTCAGTTTGACTTTTAAAAGTCAAACTGCCTATTAGTGTAAGTAATTACACTATGATTTCAACAACTCATTTAAGCACTTTCTCAAATATCCGGTAGGCATTATTCTTGCGCTACCGTTTTAATTACTTATTAAATCAAGTTATCGAAATCATAACTTGTTATATTATCGTTACATCAATCATTCTTAACACATGATGATATTTTAACATGAATCTATCATCGTTTTCATTTTATCATACAAAATCCATTTCATAGTAAGTATGATTATATACTCAAACACAAAATTTGTTCAAGTAGTTCCTTATTACTATCATGTATGATGATTCTAAACACAATTATATCATCAATTTCATCATATAATCAAAACCCACTTATCCTAATGTGGTAAATCATCTAAACATTCAATTCATAGCTTTATATGTATAATTTTCACTTAGGGTTTTGTTCCTAAGCAAGTATACATCAGTAATTCAGCCATAGCTTCTATAATCCATACATAATTCACGATTATGATGTTTCCTTAAATTTCACCACTTCACAAATCATCAAAATTCGACATGCCTCATGATCCCCTAGCTTGGGTGATCGATAATTTAGTTCATGCACAATTTGAAGATCCGAATTTGACCTCCAATTTGATGATTTGAGATGAACTAGGGTTTTTTCCCTTTGTCTTGCTCCTGGTCGTTACATACACACACACCTTTTATGTGTGTTGTGTTTTATTTTTAATTTTTTATATTTAAGTTTCAGCTTTTCCTCTTTTGGTCCCTCATGTTTGAGGTTTTATTTTTAAAGAGCTACAACTTATTATTTTATTACTATTTCATGTCACTAACTAGGTTAATTTATTCCTAGGTAGTTTGTTTACGGTTTCACCTTACCACTAACGGTATTTTACCCGCTCTTTAAATGTTTACGTGGTTTGATTACCGAACCCGTTTTTGGGGTGTTACAGCCAATGACAAAAGAGGAAGTCGCTAAAGCGAAGAAGTCCTGGTTCAAAGAGATGCCAAAGCAACAAAAGTTTCGAAGACCACTTGCATTCTTTACCAGGGACAAAGATAAATCATTGGGAGATATTTTGAGCTGGGGATGGTTGAAAGAATTGGGTGTTATGCTATTAAACGTGAATTCGGAGTGCAATACTTCCGATATTTGATGGATCTTAAAACATTACCATATTTGGATATAGAGGAGTTGGTGCAAACACGAAATATTAGTTATCAGATGAAGTTTCACGACCAACATCTTTGGTAGGTTATCAAGTTTGAAGCAATGCACGGTTTTAATTACTGGAAATCGTTTATCCCGAAGCGGCGAATCAGGATTGATAAAGAGACTGTGAAAAAGATATTACACTTGTGATGAAAAGGCCTAGAGCGTTGAAGGATATGTCGCTTATGCCGATTGAACAAGATTTCTATCCTCTATTCAAATGGTGGCAGATAGACCCAGAAACATGTGAAGTCGTGATTGTTCTGCGAGCTGACGAGAACTGGGATATTACAAAAGAATTAACACCAGAATTGATAGAGAGACAGAGGATATGGGGGTTATGGCGAACTATCCGAATACTAGACCCGATGTGGCTAGTAAATGCTCTAAAGAAGATATCAGATGTTTGTTTTTCAAAAAAATCTGCTTTGAAAAAAGAGAGGAAGTTCAGGCCAAACAATATCAGGGTGTTGTTGTTACGCTCACGGTGTTAATGTAGGATGTATGTGGAAGTCCAAATGGAGAGAACTAGAAAGAGAAGATTTTCTGAAAGAGGAACGGCGACTCGAGAAGATACACGAAAGGGGTAAAGAGGCAAGACTTAGAAGGTTTCAATTTATGACGAAAGTACCTCCTATTGACCAACGCCGATTCTGAGACAAGAGAGAAGGAAGAAATCATACAAGAATTTCTTTGGACGTTAGAGTCAAAATTTGAAGACAAAGGTTTTTGAAGACTGATCAAGACTACGACAATATCCAAGGGGGAGTCTGTTGATACACAATGTCTATTGTCTAGGTCTTGGATTAAGTCTGTTTAGATAAGGTTTGAAAATGTAAGTTTTTGATGTATTTATGATGTAAAGACATCAAGTTCGCCCGAAGTTGGACAGGGCAGGACAAGTTCGGCCGAACTTGTCCTGGCCATGCCACACTTCAAGCGAACTTGAAAGTCTATATATGGTGCCTTGGGTCTTTGTCATTTGTAACTTTGCATTTCAAGAGGCGAAGCTCTGTCTGTCTGGAGTCTTGGATGTAATATGATTTTGGTGGAGTCTTGGATGTAATATGATTTTGGACTAATAAACAGACATTTAAACAGTAAATCTTGTGTATTTGATTAACAATCACGTAATTTCCGCTTACGATGACATTAGATAAAAATTAGGTTCCTAAGCAGTGGAGGAGCGATCATAACATTCCGAGATAAGCGGTGGAGGAGCGTGACTTAACTGTGTATCCCACCTCAGAATATACTCCCGCATCAAGATTCCCTAGATTCCATCTTACAGGTGAATATAGCTTAACTGATATCTGTATCTGGGTTGTGCGAGACCTTGAGAGCTCAGGTTAATACCACCATACCGACAAAGAGATGAAGGCTCGACTTTAAGGTGTTGTTCCAATATGGAATCTTTTGACTTCAATTGTTGAATCTTTCGATACTTACAATTCGCTGCAGTTCTGAGTTATTAAGCAAAAGTATTATATAAGTTCTAGGCCATTGCTTACGCAAAATCAGAAGAACTTGTATAATACCCCAGATATCAATTATTTATAAAGACCTCGTATCTCAGAAACAGGCAATCTCTCAAACGAAATTTAGGAGTACTAGGTTCGTATATCCGAGAGATGTTGACCCACAAGTTAAGAAGTTGTAAATTTAAGTTTATATCCCATAAACAATTTACTGAATGTGCAAAGCCTACTGGCACATCCATAGTGAGATTTGTTTTCTCAACTTTCTAAACACTTCAATTCTTTAGCGTACTGTGATAGTCCACTGACATACTATCGTTTCCTCGTTTTTCACAAAACTATTTTTGCCTTTTCTCATTTTTTTTGTACTTTTTGAATTTTATATGTTTTGGTATTTTCTCCAAATTTCTCCCCCTAAAATCAAAAACATATTTTTGTATTTTTTTTATTTTTAAGACAGAAATAAAAACTAACTAAAATAAAGTGACTAACCAATGAGGATTACGAAAACTCATCGTCGGACCCATTTCAACATCCTCCCCATCTGACGAAAGATTTTTCATACCGTTTAATCTCATAAGATATTTAAATCTTGTTCGTGTAAAAGCTTTGGTATAAAAATCCGCCTTCTGTTCATCAGTGTGGATTTTTTCAATTCGAATCAACTTTTTCTCGTGACAATCACGGATAAAGTGATAGCGAATTTCAATATGTTTCGTTTTAGAATGTTGAACAGGATTTTTTTGTTATGTCAATTGCTGCCTTGTTATCTACATACAGCGATGTGTCAAGAAATTGCAAACCAAAGTCTCTCATCTGTTGTTGTATCCACTAGAGTTGGGAACAACAACTGGAAGCTAAAATGTACTCAGCCTCACCAGTCGAGAGAGACGACTGTGGTCTATTTCTTGCACTGCCAGGTTATAATACGAGTTCCAAAGAACTGGCAACCGGCTGTAGTAGATTTAGCGTTAAGTTTATCACGCCCAAAATCAGAATCTGCGTATCCAGTGAGATCAAAATTGTCGTTTTTAGGATACCACAAACCGGTGCTTGGGCAACCATTCAAGTATCAGAAAATTCTCTTTACGACCATCAAGTGTGATACTCTTGGACAGGACTGATACCGGATGCATAGGCAGGTAGGATACATAATGTCTGGCCTCGAAGCTGTCAGATACATTAGTGACCCTATCATCGACCGATACAGCGTTTCATCCACTTTAGTTCCATGTTCATCTGGGTAGAGACCATGATTGATCGCCAATGGAGTTGATATCAGTTTAGAACTCGTCATTTCAAACTTCTACAAAATATCCATGCACGTATTTAGTTTGATGAATGAATATACCATCGGGTAACTGATCAACCTATAATCCTAGAAAGAACTTCATCTCTTCCATCGAACTCATCTCGAACTTTTTTTCATGATATCTTCGAACTCTTTGCACAAATCGTCATTTGTAGAACCAAAGATTAAGTCATCCACGTAAATTTGTACAATCAGCAAATGTCCACCAACTTCTCTGATAATGAGTGTGCTATCCACAGTGCCTCTGATAAAGCGTTGCTCAATAGGTGTTGAGACAAGGTCTCGTACCAGGCTCTCGGGGCCTGATGCAACCCGTAAAGTGCTTTATCCAGTAAGTATTCCTTGTCTTTGTTCTGCGAATCGACAAACCCCGGTGGTTGTCCGACAAACACACGCTCTCTCACTTTTCCGTAGAGAAAAGCTAATTTGACATCTAACTGATATACTTTGAAGCCCTTCCACGACGTAAACTCTAAGAAAATTCGAATTGCTTCCAGTCTCACAACCGGAGTATACACTTCTATGTAATCAATTCCTTCTTGTTGATGAAAACCTTTGACAACGAGCTGAGCTTTGTTGTGCACAATTACTCCTCGATCATCATGCTTGCACTTAAAGACCCATTTAGTATCAATTGCCTTTTGATTTGCTGGAGGATCCACAAGCTTCCAAACGCCTAACTTCTCGAATTGTAGCAGTTCCTCCTGCATAGCGTTGACCCAGCTTTCATCAGCAATTGCTTCCTTCCAATCCTTTGGTTCAACCTGCGAGATAAAACAGTGACAAGAACAATATTCCTGAACAGGAGCTACTTTAGTATAGAAAAAACTAAGTGCTTTGTTAATTTGATTTCGTGTTTTTACTCCTGCACGCAGTTCACCAATGATGTTGTCTGATGGATAGTATGATAAATTTCGAGGAACCACTTCATCAGAAATAGCTACTTCGTTCTCCAGATTAGTAATATTCTGTTCAGCCACCGAAACAACAATAGTACCACTCGTATATGCTTCATTTCTTGAACTAGGACCGGCAGATTGATTTAATAAACTTGTGATCTGCTCAGATTCATCATTAGAACTTGAATCACCATCTTGATCAAAAGTTGGTGCAGAATCAGAATCAGACTCATTTGTTGGAGAAAGAATGGATCGGATGAATTTGGATTTGTTGCAGCAACTAGTTCAGCTGTAGCATTTGTTTGAACATTTTCAGCACTTGAAGTACCAACAGGTGGTTGTGTTACCACTATTGGTCTTGAGACATGTTCTTGATTTGCTGCTTGTTGCATTTGATTTAACACCGCAAGTTCTTCTTCATTTGGTTCTTCTGGCAATTCAAAAGAATCCCACAAATTGTCGTAGTTAAACATCTAATAATCTCCAGGTTTTTGTGTTGACGATGTGTATCTTCGACAATCAACATGTTGTGCAAGTACCACTTGATTCAAACTTGGCAAAAATACCCGTCGTGGTGGACTTGCATATCCAACAAAGGAACCTTCTAGCGACTTTGCTCCAAATTTGCCATCAGGATCAATTATCGTACAGGAAGATCCGAAAGGTTCAAGAAACTCCAAGTTAGGCTTTCTTTGATTGAGAAGTTCGAAGCATGTCTTCTTAAACGGTTTAAAAGTTAACACCCGGTTCAAAGTATAACCTGCCGAAGCAACAGCCTCACTCCAGAAATCACAGGCAATTTAGAATCAGCCAGCATTGTTCTTGCCGTTTCAATAAGCGTGCGATTCTTACGCTCAGCTACTCCATTTTGTTGAGGAGTATAGGGAGCGCTGAATTCGTGAAGAATGCCTTTATCGTTGCAAAATTCGAGCATTTGGTTATTCTTGAATTCTGTACCATTATCGCTTCTGATTCTTCGAATGGGTAAATGATATAAATTCTCAAGCTTTCGGAAGAGAATCATCAGATGTTGAATTATTTCATCCTTGCTCTCTTGAAAGAATACCCACGAAAACCTTGAATAATAATCTGTAACCACCAAGCAGTATAGATCTCCAGAAATGCTTTTCACATTAACTGGTCCGAAAAGATCCATGTGTAAACGCTCTAAAGGTAACTTGATTGAATTTAATAGCTTTTTTGGTGAGATTTCTTGTGTTTCTTTCCTTTCTTGCAACTAACACAATCATCATTTAGATGAAAACTTTTCAGATTTACCCCATCAACTAAGTTGTTGTGAACCAGAAAATTCATATTTCTTAAATGTATGTGACCCATCTTTCTGTGCCATAACACTGATTCCTTTTCTGTAGCTTTGGTGACAAAACACTATGTAGACTTTGATGTTGTAGTGGCAACTCACATATCAAGCACGTATAAATCGTTTTCTCTTGGAGCTCTCATCAAAATCCACTCTTTTGGAATCTTAAATCCATGTTTCAAGATCATGCATTCTTTGTCATTGAAATGTGTGGTGAACTTCTTATCACATATCTAGGAGATACTCAGCAAGTTGTTTTCTCAACTCTACAATATAGTTCACTCGATCAAAAGATACTACACCATTCGACAACTTTCCTTCACCGATAATCCGACCGCCTTGATTTCCCGCAAAGCCCACATATCCACCTCTGATAGATTTGACATCATAAAGCAAAGCTAGCATTCCAGTCATGTGTCTGGAAGCTCCACTGTCCATGATCCATTTAGAAAGAATCAACCGTGGAAGTCCCTGCACACATAAACAGAGAATCTAGTTAAAGAGAGAAACCCAAGGCTTTTTGGTCTTGGGATTGGATAAACATTTTCGTAATCACACTCAAATGCATATTCATTCTCATCTTCAAAATACTCATCAACAATTTCATTTTTAAAATTGACTCTCTTTTTCACCTTTGTGGGTTTAGGAAAATCTTTTACACTGTCAATTGTTACCGGTTTTTCAACTTTCTCAAGTTTTACACTTTCATTCGTGCTTGCATGTTCACCTTTTCTTGTCCTTTGGTTGGAACAGCTTGTTTGGATTTCACATAAGATGATTTTGCTTTTACCACCCATCTTTGTTGATTCAAATTTGCCTTTTAAGGATAATACATTGACTCTTTCTTTTCAACTTTTACTGACAACTCACCAATATCATTTTTGGTACAAAATCATTTACTGGTTTTTCAGTTTCTGTTTACCTTTTCAAAATTTTTGTTGGTACAAAATCTGGTGCGAACAACATCGTGCGATATGCCCAACCTCGTTGCATTTGAAACAGATTCTGCTATCAGATCTAGCAGATGAATCCAACTTCTGTTTACGGAGTTCTTTTTCCTTCTTAAACTCATCATTTGATTGTTTACCAATGATTTCTTTTTCAACAACCGTGTTACTTCCAAAAACAAATTCCATTTTCTTATTGTTATAATTTTGCTTTGGAAATTTTTTGTCATTTTTCTTTGTTTCAAAACCTAAACCTCCTCTTCTTGTCTCATGAAAATCCCCACCTTTCCTTCGATAATTGTTGAAAATCCTTTAGGATTTTGAATAAAACTTTTCAAACTTATATCAAGATCTTCTCTTTTTACTTCCACCAATTTGAAAAGTTTATCAATGTGATCTTCTTACACATTCTAAATCGGAAAAGTTTCATTAAAGTACAGTTTATCAGAATCCTTAACTTTGTATAAAACAACGTTAGGATCATCACTTAAACTCTCTTCTGAAGAAACTCTATCTTCATCTTCAGATTGTGAATCAGATTCTGAATTATTTAAGCTTGACCTAGCACTTTCAAACTTTGAATCATCAGAATCGTTTTCCAAAACTTTTTCAACCACATTTTTCACAATTTCAGTTTCAGGGTCGTTTTCTGTCTTAGTGTTGATTATATCAATGTTCTCAGGCAGCTCATATTTTGTTTCAGTTTTGAGTTTCAAATTGAGCGCCTCCTCCATTCCCTCAGGTTTCTTTTTCACATAGCATTGCCTCATAGGTGGAGGAACATATCTATAATCCACACTTTTCTTCTCAAGTTGACCATCCTCTCATATCTTTACAGTAGGAAGAATATGATCAATGATATATGAATTTTTCGAATAACTGACCAAGAGTTTATTTACCCTTTCAGTTTCAATTTTTTCTGTTTTAAGTTCCATTTTAAGCTCAGCAATCTTGTTAATATGAATATTAATAGCCGTTTGTTTTTCCATCAAAGTGGCTTTTAACATATCCATCGTTTTACTTTGTTCAAGATTTGCTTGCTCAACCATTTTATACGTTCTTCTCATTTTATCATATGATTCTTTCATTGTTCGATAATCATATCTGAAATTTTCATTATGTTTGTTAAGATCTTTGATTATCTCATCTTTTTCAAAACATTTTTCACATGATTTAAGGCATTTTGCACACGGTTTTTCAACCTCAACCATTTGCACTTTAACCATTTTATCTTCTGAATCAGGCTCTACCGCTTTCAAATTTGCGATCATTGCTTTGTTAGCAATTTCAGTCAAATTTTTAGCGGTCATCTCCTTTTCCACATCAATCATTTCTTCAGTTTCCGGCTTCACTGTCTCCACTGTCTGTCCATGACATCCAGTACCAAAGAATCCTACAAAAGAAGACATCAAATTAGGTGGAATTATATTCTTAAATGCATTGTGTAAAATCTTTTCTTCCTTAGTGCGTTGAAGATATTCCCATAATAGTGCATCTTCCAAAGATTCTTTTTCATCGAAGACAGCACTTGAATCTTCCATTTCAGGTTCTGGCTCTTCGATAATTTCGGCGAATAAAGCTAATCTTTAATTCTTGGAACGATATTTGTTCCAGTTAAAGCCCTCATCTTCTTGTGCTACTACCAAAGCCTTTTCTCTCGATGGTGACGGTCCATCTTCAATTTGAACAACTCTTGTTTGTGGAGAAGGTCGATGGTAAATAGCCCTTTGGTAGTAATCATTGTTGTTCCCGAATGGGTTTTGATTAACGCTTACTTCACGATTTGGACATTCACGCTTAAAGTGACCCTTTTCTTTGCATTTGAAGCAGATGACCTTTGATTTATCAAACCCCAATTTGCTTTTTCCATTTCCAATATCTCTTCCAGTTAATTCCATGAATCTGGTTGCTCTTCAGATGATAGAAGCCATACACATCTTATGTCCATCAACTCCAGTTCCTCTTGGTCGATTTGATCATAATATTTAGTTGTCATTTCTGGATTCCCAATCCTACCAGCGACCAAACTTTCATAGGACTCTAAGACTATTGCGAGTAGTGCCGTATGTTGCTTTGCTGTTTGCTCATTGAAATTTTGAGCATTCTTCAAATTAAGAGCAATGTTGCATTGAATGACATTCGGGTTTGAGCTTGCATTGCTTGATTGACTTGATTGATTACTAAATGGATTTGTATCATGTGGTGTCTGAGGTGTATTCGGATTGTAACGCGGAAATGATTGAAAACTTGATTGGCTAGAATTTGAACTTCTAGAAGTATTTACACTGAAAGCGATTTGTATTTTAGGGCTCTGAGTTTCAGTAGACCCAAATTTGTAGTACAGACTGACATCTTGTACCAGTTGTGCACTTTTAGATCTTGTTATCTTCTGAAGTTCCATCTCATGACCTTCGAGTTTTTCAATGAATGTAGATAAGTTGTATCCACTATACTCGATCACGTTCTTTAACACCATTAGATATGTTGACCATTCACCCTCAGGCAATGCGTCTGCAAGTTTTTCAACCAGTTCTTCATCAGTTTTGAGTATCCTGTGCCCCTTCATCTGGTGTACCAAGTGACAAAGCGCTCAATTAATTGTTTCATTGATTCGCCTTTCATGAGACTGAATATGTCAAATTCCTTTCTCAGTAGTGCCTTTTTGCTTTTCCTCATCTTGGTACTTCCATGATATTTCATTCGCAAAGCGTTCCCAATGTCTGTGAGTGATTATCATGTTGTAAAAGTATCAGAATGTCCTCTTTGACCGACTGTAACAATCGACTCATCATTTTCTTTTCGTTGACAAAATTTTCTTTCTCTTCCGAGTAAAATTCTTTGGGATTTTCTCCAAGTTATTTTCGTCTCTCGGCAAAGTATATTTGGTTCCGATCGCAAACCAACAGTTGAAATGATTCGCCTAAACCCAGTTCTCGAACTTTTCTATCCAACTTTCGTAGTCTTTGAGATTCATTAACTTCGGGGGCTTAACAGCAGTTCCCATTTCGTTTTCGAGGTTCATCTGAGCAACAGCGTTTGTTGTTTTTGCAGCATTGGTTGCAAATGCATTGATAAACTCAGAATCCATTTTGATATGCTGAAAATATCTGAAAACACGTAAACTTTAAAATAATCAGTCTAATGGACTAATTCGTACGAATTAGAATGTTCTAGTTCGTACGAACTAGCATAACATGTTCTGAAAAATCTTAGATAGGTAATTCGTGCGAACTAGGGTAATGATTTTTGAAAGCCTTTGGACTTGTAATTCTTACGAAGTTGGTAACAATTTTTTGAAATACTATTGAGTTGTAATTCATACGAATTACATGTTTCTAATTCGCATAGAAATATTCACCAAAATGTGATTTTTTGCAATTTTCGATATGAATTCGTTTGATTTTAGGTCTGAAACTTTCAAGGGTTTATTGTTATGTGATTTTACATGTCATACTGAAAATTCAGTCCATTTTAACCGTGAATTCATTAAAAAGTGAAAAATAAGAAGAAATGAGTAGAAGTAGAAATAGATCTTGTGTAGATGTCCACAAATCAGGCCTCCATAGTTCTGATACCACTTGTAGGACCGTTTAATCCCTTAGCAAAGTTACCTAAGATTTATCTAATCCAAGTAAGCGGAAATTACGAGTATTAGTGACATTATACACAAGTTTAACATTTTAAATCGTCAGTTTATTAATGTCCAAAGTAGTACATTGAGAATCCAAACTGACAAAGCTCCCCCGTCTCTAATGCAAAAGTTAACAAATGAAAGAACCTAGATGGCTATTTATAGATTTCCTAGTTCACACCAAAACCACCAAGTGTCTAGTTCGTACGAAGTACTTCGTACGAACTAGCACATTACATTGTCTACTTCGTGCGAACTAGTCCTATTTCATACAAAACTTAATTTTAAACTTTAACATTATAACCCTATACATTTAGACTAGATCCAAGACATAGACAATATACATAGTGTACCAACATAATGTATGAATGATGAAGACTCTATGTGCTACCTCTTATTGTTCACCAACATGTCTTCCTTTTGTCGAGATTGAAGGGCAGATCTTCGACATAGAGAAAGAGTTGAGAGAAAAAGGAAAGAAAAGTATCAGATTTATGTGGTGGTGGAACCCTAGCCGCCGCCTTGTGCCTTGAACCACAACCATCACAAGACCACTGTTGGACAAAACCCTAAATAAACCCATGTCGTTGTCATAGTTCCTCTTCAGGCCACCACCACCGTCACCATCTTCTTCTATCGAAGCACCGCCACCGGATGGGCGACTGTGACATCTGAGAACCTTCCACCATCTGCCGCCAACAATCAACCAAAATAATCGCTAAAACATTCTAGAATAAAAAAACAAATATCCAAGTTCTAGTCAAATTAATCGTACGGAACCATAAACATTCTTATTACTGCATAAATCAAACGTTTATCATAAATTTTCTTGATTATATGCGATGAACTGGTAAGATGGAAAGGTATTAGGCTTTAGGTGGAAAAGGAAAAACGATTTTGATATAATCTGCTTATTTTGAATTCGGGTTAATAAGATCTGTATAAAATGAAATTAAGGGTAACTTACCGGATCCTAGTGAGACCGGAAGAACTTGGTGATGGAACTACTTAATCAGCAAATGATTTGCAGTTTGGGTTTGTGAATTTTATAGATGATAATCAAATATAACAGAACGGGTTAACAACACGTTGAATCAATTAAGCTTCATAGCATTGAAAGTGAAGAAGAAAGCGAAACCGAGAAGCGTGAAGGAAAAGATTGAAGGATTTAGGGTTCTGTAAGCGTGAAATGAGGCGAATCAGTGATTTAGGTTTATTAGATAGTTTATATACCCGGGTAAAAAAACGGGTATGGATATAACACGCGGGATCCATAGAAAAATAACACTTTTTTCACATTTTCCCATCAAAACCATAAAATTGTTGCACCATGTGAGAACATGTGTCCCAAACCTTATTTTTTTATTATATATAAAAAGCTATTCTGTATTATACCTCTCTTGTAACTTTTATTTGTATCCTTTTAACTCACTCGGTGTGTAATATTTATACACAATACTTCCTATATGGTGTTGTGCAAATGGTTATACAGTCATAACAAGTTCAGAGTGTAATATTTCTACTTTATCACTAATTTATGTAAGAGTAAATTACAAAAATCGTCCTTTATGTTTACACTATATTGCAAACTATGTCATATGTCTTCAATATATAAAAGAAACGTACTCGATTGCAAACCCTTGCAAGTTATGTCCTTTAGTCCTAACACAATTAGTTTTCATGGTTAAATTTGACTATGTCAACTCCACATAAAGGTATTTTGGTTATTTTATCCTAAATTCTAAATAACAATTATAAATAAATAATAAATAAAAGAATTTTAAAATTATATGTATATATATTTATAAATATATACAGACACCCATACATGACCCATCTTTCCCTTCTTTCTCTCTAAATATCCTACCACCACCTACCCCCACCACCACCACAACCCACCTGCCACACCACCACCACCACCGATCTGTCTCCTCTCTTTTCTCTCTTCACACACACTTTCTCCCTCTAGAACCACCACCACCCCACCACCGCCACCACCACCCCACTACCATCCACCTCTGATCTAACCAACACCATCACGAATTCCACTATATCCTACAACCACCACCACCTATCTCAAGATCTGAAACTTTCCCCTGTAACAACAATCAAACCCCTCCCCAACCATCGTTCACAAACTTTCACCACCACCAACACCATATCCTACAACCACTACTACCACCCATATTAAGATCTGAGACTCTCACCACCACCCATCTCAAGACCTACAACGACAATCAAACCCCTCCTCAGCCATCGTTCACAGCCACGATCTCCACCACCAATGGCAAAGCACCAATTAACCCCCAAATAATCAACCAACAAAACCCCAAAAAATTAAAACAGAAACCCACTAATTGATGAAATTACCCACCGTCATCGTCACCGCCGTTAGCGACGGAACGAAACCATAGCACATTACGAACTCACCATAAGTCGATGAACTCCTTAACATCTGAATCGCCGATATCTGATTAGGCTCGGTGGTGGTGGGTCTGCGATTGGGTTGTGATTAGAGTGGAGTCTGTGTGCTGCTGCTTGGGTTTTAGTCCGGCAGGTGGTTGTGGTGGCAGGTGGGTGGTGTTGGTTGCAGGTAGGTGGTAGTGGCAAGTAGGGTGGTGGTGGTAGGGGGAGGTGGTGGAGGCCGATGGGAGTAGGTGGTGGTGATGCTAGGGAAGTTAAAGAGAGAATTGTGAGGAAAAAATTTATGTCTGTACATATAATCTTTTGTAAACATAATAATTAATGAATTTATTATTTTTTATGATTATTTGTTTTAATATTTGGGGTAAAGTTGATTAAATACCTTCATGTAGGGTCCACTTTATCAGACTTAACTATGAAAATTAACTGAGTTGGGACTAAAGAACATAACTTGCAAGGGTTTGCAAACATCGAGTACGTTTCTTGTATATATTAAAGACAAGGGACATAGTTTGCAATATAGCATAAACATAAAGGACGATTTTTGTAATTTACTCTTTATGTAATATGTCACTTTTTGTATTTTATTTGTCTATACACTTATGATTTATCTAGATGACTTTCTCGAGCCCGGAATCACTTTCTATTACATATGTAATCATAACAAGTTAGGTGAAGGTTTTTTTTATAATGATTATTGGTTTGATCATTATTTATATACCTTTTTATTCAGTGTTTTCCATTAAAGATAGAAAAAATTGCAAAGATGCTATATGAAAGAATATAAACATATAGCTAGAAAACAAAAGCATAGTTCGAAACCATTTGTATATTCTCACAATTCCAAGAGTAAACATAAACCAACCCATTTATTTTTCTCAACTACAAATACCTTCATCTTATATATACACATTACCCATACCCTTAGAAACCATAAACACCTAATTAATAACTTGAACTTCAAATCATTAAACTACTTTAACAAGCTTATACTAACTCATTACAAAACTTGGATTGCCATAGAATGTAAACTAGATGACGTGTTCAAACTCTCAACCATATCAAAAGTAAGCAATGAAACCATTGGACGCGACAAACGGTTCGAACACTCAACCACAGACAAGATATCCGGCGATAAAACCATTTTTGCTTGGCGTACCCCGTGCCACTTAGCTTGCATGTATTTTAACTTCCGCCAAGGTGCGATGTGCATCTTCTGATCTTTCATGCACTTTTTTGATGCTAAGCATAATATCTTGATCAACGATTGTAGTCGTTCTGTTTTTCCAACATATATTTCGGGTAGTCGGCTTATTAGACGGTTGTAATCTTGGCTACCCTTTGCCATCTGAATTCGGCCCGAAAATTTAACTCGATGATCACTCTTACAACTCCCTTTTTAGAGTTTGGACTTGTAATTCGTAGAGTTGGTAACAATTTTTTGAAATACTATTGAGTTGTAATTCGTACGAATTACATGTTTCTAATTCGCATAGAAATATTCACCAAAATGTGATTTTTTGCAATTTTCGATGTGAATTCGTTTGATTTTAGGTCTGAAACTTTCAAGGGTTTATTGTTATGTGATTTTACATGTCATACTGAAAATTTCAGTCCATTTTAACCGTGAATTCATTAAAAAGTGAAAAATAAGAAGAAATGAGTAGAAGTAGAAATAGACTTGTGTAGATGTCCACAAATCAGGCCTCCATAGTTCTGATACCACTTGTAGGACCGTTTAATCCCTTAGCAAAGTTACCTAAGATTTATCTAATCCAAGTAAGCGGAAATTACGAGTATTAGTGACATATACACAAGTTTAACATTTTAAATCGTCAGTTTATTAATGTCCAAAGTAGTACATTGAGAATCCAAACTGACAAAGCTCCCCGTCTCTAATGCAAAAGTTAACAAATGAAAGAACCTAGATGGCTATTTATAGATTTCCTAGTTCACACCAAAACCACCGAGTGTCTAGTTCGTACGAAGTACTTCGTACGAACTAGCACATTACATTGTCTACTTCGTGCGAACTAGTCCTATTTCATACAAAACTTAATTTTAAACTTTAACATTATAACCCTATACATTTAGACTAGATCCAAGACATAGACAATATACATAGTGTACCAACATAATGTATGAATGATGAAGACTCTATGTGCTACCTCTTATTGTTCACCAACACTGTCTTCCTTTTGTCGAGATTGAAGGGCAGATCTTCGACATAGAGAAAGAGTTGAGAGAAAAAGGAAAGAAAAGTATCAGATTTATGTGGTGGTGGAACCCTAACCGCCGCCTTGTGCCTTGAACCACAACCATCACAAGACCACTGTTGGACAAAACCCTAAATAAACCCATGTCGTTGTCATAGTTCCTCTTCAGGCCACCACCACCGTCACCATCTTCTTCTATCGAAGCACCGCCACCGGATGGGCGACTGTGACATCTGAGAACCTTCCACCATCTGCCGCCAACAATCAACCAAAATAATCGCTAAAACATTCTAGAATAAAAAAACAAATATCCAAGTTCTAGTCAAATTAATCGTACGGAACCATAAACATTCTTATTACCTGCATAAATCAAACGTTTATCATAAATTTTCTTGATTATATGCGATGAACTGGTAAGATGGAAAGGTATTAGGCTTTAGGTGGAAAAGGAAAAACGATTTTGATATAATCTGCTTATTTTGAATTCGGGTTAATAAGATCTGTATAAAATGAAATTAAGGGTAACTTACCGGATCCTAGTGAGACCGGAAGAACTTGGTGATGGAACTACTTAATCAGCAAATGATTTGCAGTTTGGGTTTGTGAATTTTATAGATGATAATCAAATATAACAGAACGGGTTAACAACACGTTGAATCAATTAAGCTTCATAGCATTGAAAGTGAAGAAGAAAGCGAAACCGAGAAGCGTGAAGGAAAAGATTGAAGGATTTAGGGTTCTGTAAGCGTGAAATGAGGCGAATCAGTGATTTAGGTTTATTAGATAGTTTATATACCCGGGTAAAAAAACGGGTATGGATATAACACGCGGGATCCATAGAAAAATAACACTTTTTTCACATTTTCCCATCAAAACCATAAAATTGTTGCACCATGTGAGAACATGTGTCCCAAACCTTATTTTTTTATTATATATATAAAAGCTATTCTGTATTATACCTCTCTTGTAACTTTTATTTGTATCCTTTTAACTCACTCGGTGTGTAATATTTATACACAATACTTCCTATATGGTGTTGTGCAAATGGTTATACAGTCATAACAAGTTCAGAGTGTAATATTTCTACTTTATCACTAATTTATGTAAGAGTAAATTACAAAAATCGTCCTTTATGTTTACACTATATTGCAAACTATGTCATATGTCTTCAATATATAAAAGAAACGTACTCGATTGCAAACCCTTGCAAGTTATGTTCTTTAGTCCTAACACAATTAGTTTTCATGGTTAAATTTGACTATGTCAACTCCACATAAAGGTATTTTGGTTTATTTTATCCTAAATTCTAAATAACAATTATAAATAAATAATAAATAAAAGAATTTTAAAATTATATGTATATATATTTATAAATATATACAGACACCCATACATGACCCATCTTTCCCTTCTTTCTCTCTAAATATCCTACCACCACCTACCCCCACCACCACCACAACCCACCTGCCACCACCACCACCACCACCGATCTGTCTCCTCTCTTTTCTCTCTTCACACACACTTTCTCCCTCTAGAACCACCACCACCCCACCACCGCCACCACCACCCCACTACCATCCACCTCTGATCTAACCAACACCATCACGAATTCCACTATATCCTACAACCACCACCACCTATCTCAAGATCTGAAACTTTCCCCTGTAACAACAATCAAACCCCTCCCCAACCATCGTTCACAAACGTTCACCACCACCAACACCGTATCCTACAACCACTACTACCACCCATATTAAGATCTGAGACTCTCACCACCACCCATCTCAAGACCTACAACGACAATCAAACCCCTCCTCAGCCATCGTTCACAGCCACGATCTCCACCACCAATTGCAAAGCACCAATTAACCCCAAATAATCAACCAACAAAACCCCAAAAAATTAAAACAGAAACCCACTAATTGATGAAATTACCCACCGTCATCGTCACCGCCGTTAGCGACGGAACGAAACCATAGCACATTACGAACTCACCATAAGTCGATGAACTCCTTAACATCTGAATCGCCGATATCTGATTAGGCTCGGTGGTGGTGGGTCTGCGATTGGGTTGTGATTAGAGTGGAGTCTGTGTGCTGCTGCTTGGGTTTTAGTCCGGCAGGTGGTTGTGGTGGCAGGTGGGTGGTGTTGGTTGCAGGTAGGTGGTAGTGGCAAGTAGGGTGGTGGTGGTAGGGGAGGTGGTGGAGGCCGATGGGAGTAGGTGGTGGTGATGCTAGGGAAGTTAGAGAGAGAATTGTGAGGAAAAAATTTATGTCTGTACATATAATCTTTTGTAAACATAATAATTAATGAATTTATTATTTTTTATGATTATTTGTTTTAATATTTGGGGTAAAGTTAATTAAATACCTTCATGTAGGGTCCACTTTATCAGACTTAACTATGAAAATTAACTGAGTTGGGACTAAAGAACATAACTTGCAAGGGTTTGCAAACATCGAGTACGTTTCTTGTATATATTAAAGACAAGGGACATAGTTTGCAATATAGCCTAAACATAAAGGACGATTTTTGTAATTTACTCTTTATGTAATATGTCACTTTTTGTATTTTATTTGTCTATACACTTATGATTTATCTAGATGACTTTCTCGAGCCCGGAATCACTTTCTATTACATATGTAATCATAACAAGTTAGGTGAAGGTTTTATTTATAATGATTATTGGTTTGATCATTATTTATATACCTTTTTATTCAGTGTTTTCCATTAAAGATAGAAAAAATTGCAAAGATGCTATATGAAAGAATATAAACATATAGCTAGAAAACAAAAGCATAGTTCGAAACTATTTGTATATTCTCACAATTCCAAGAGTAAACATAAACCAACCCATTTATTTTTCTCAACTACAAATACCTTCATCTTATATATACATTACCCATACCCTTAGAAACCATAAACACCTAATTAATAACTTGAACTTCAAATCATTAAACTACTTTAACAAGCTTATACTAACTCGTTACAAAACTTGGATTGCCATAGAATGTAAACTAGATGACGTGTTCAAACTCTCAACCATATCAAAAGTAAGCAATGAAACCATTGGACGCGACAAACGGTTCGAACACTCAACCACAGACAAGATATCCGGCGATAAAACCATTTTTGCTTGGCGTACCCCGTGCCACTTAGCTTGCATGTATTTTAACTTCCGCCAAGGTGCGATGTGCATCTTCTGATCTTTCATGCACTTTTTTGATGCTAAGCATAATATCTTGATCAACGATTGTAGTCGTTCTGTTTTTCCAACATATATTTCGGGTAGTCGGCTTATTAGACGGTTGTAATCTTGGCTACCCTTTGCCATCTCGAATTCGGCCCGAAAATTTAACTCGATGATCACTCTTACAACTCCCTTTTTAGAGTTTGGACTTGTAATTCGTACGAAGTTGGTAACAATTTTTTGAAATACTATTGAGCTGTAATTCGTACGAATTACATGTTTCTAATTCGCATAGAAATATTCACCAAAATGTGATTTTTTGCAATTTTCGATGTGAATTCGTTTGATTTTAGGTCTGAAACTTTCAAGGGTTTATTGTTATGTGATTTTACATGTCATACTGAAAATTCAGTCCATTTTAACCATGAATTCATTAAAAAGTGAAAAATAAGAAGAAATGAGTAGAAGTAGAAATAGATCTTGTGTAGATGTCCACAAATCAGGCCTCCATAGTTCTGATACCACTTGTAGGACCGTTTAATCCCTTAGCAAAGTTACCTAAGATTTATCTAATCCAAGTAAGCGGAAATTACGAGTATTAGTGACATATACACAAGTTTAACATTTTAAATCGTCAGTTTATTAATGTCCAAAGTAGTACATTGAGAATCCAAACTGACAAAGCTCCCCCGTCTCTAATGCAAAAGTTAACAAATGAAAGAACCTAGATGGCTATTTATAGATTTCCTAGTTCACACCAAAACCACCGAGTGTCTAGTTCGTACGAAGTACTTCGTACGAACTAGCACATTACATTGTCTACTTCGTGCGAACTAGTCCTATTTCATACAAAACTTAATTTTAAACTTTAACATTATAACCCTATACATTTAGACTAGATCCAAGACATAGACAATATACATAGTGTACCAACATAATGTATGAATGATGAAGACTCTATGTGCTACCTCTTATTGTTCACCAACACTGTCTTCCTTTTGTCGAGATTGAAGGGCAGATCTTCGACATAGAGAAAGAGTTGAGAGAAAAAGGAAAGAAAAGTATCAGATTTATGTGGTGGTGGAACCCTAGCCGCCGCCTTGTGCCTTGAACCACAACCATCACAAGACCACTGTTGGACAAAACCCTAAATAAACCCATGTCGTTGTCATAGTTCCTCTTCAGGCCACCACCACCGTCACCATCTTCTTCTATCGAAGCACCGCCACCGGATGGGCGACTGTGACATCTGAGAACCTTCCACCATCTGCCGCCAACAATCAACCAAAATAATCGCTAAAACATTCTAGAATAAAAAACAAATATCCAAGTTCTAGTCAAATTAATCGTATGGAACCATAAACATTCTTATTATCTGCATAAATCAAACGTTTATCATAAATTTTCTTGATTATATGCGATGAACTGGTAAGATGGAAAGGTATTAGGCTTTAGGTGGAAAAGGAAAAACGATTTTGATATAATCTGCTTATTTTGAATTTGGGTTAATAAGATCTGTATAAAATGAAATTAAGGGTAACTTACCGGATCCTAGTGAGACCGGAAGAACTTGGTGATGGAACTACTTAATCAGCAAATGTTTTGCAGTTTGGGTTTGTGAATTTTATAGATGATAATCAAATATAACAGAACGGGTTAACAACACGTTGAATCAATTAAGCTTCATAGCATTGAAAGTGAAGAAGAAAGCGAAACCGAGAAGCGTGAAGGAAAAGATTGAAGGATTTAGGGTTCTGTAAGCGTGAAATGAGGCGAATCAGTGATTTAGGTTTATTAGATAGTTTATATACCCGGGTAAAAAAACGGGTATGGATATAACACGCGGGATCCATAGAAAAATAACACTTTTTTCACATTTTCCCATCAAAACCATAAAATTGTTGCACCATGTGAGAACATGTGTCCCAAACCTTATTTTTTTATTATATATAAAAGCTATTCTGTATTATACCTCTCTTGTAACTTTTATTTGTATCCTTTTAACTCACTCGGTGTGTAATATTTATACACAATACTTCCTATATGGTGTTGTGCAAATGGTTATACAGTCATAACAAGTTCAGAGTGTAATATTTCTACTTTATCACTAATTTATGTAAGAGTAAATTACAAAAATCGTCCTTTATGTTTACACTATATTGCAAACTATGTCATATGTCTTCAATATATAAAAGAAACGTACTCGATTGCAAACCCTTGCAAGTTATGTCCTTTAGTCCTAACACAATTAGTTTTCATGGTTAAATTTGACTATGTCAACTCCACATAAAGGTATTTTGGTTATTTTATCCTAAATTCTAAATAACAATTATAAATAAATAATAAATAAAAGAATTTTAAAATTATATGTATATATATTTATAAATATATACAGACACCCATACATGACCCATCTTTCCCTTCTTTCTCTCTAAATATCCTACACACCCACCCCACCACCACACAACCCACCTGCCACCACCACCACCACCACCGATCTGTCTCCTCTCTTTTCTCTCTTCACACACACTTTCTCCCTCTAGAACCACCACCACCCCACCACCGCCACCACCACCCCACTACCATCCACCTCTGATCTAACCAACACCATCACGAATTCCACTATATCCTACAACCACCACCACCTATCTCAAGATCTGAAACTTTCCCCTGTAACAACAATCAAACCCCTCCCCAACCATCGTTCACAAACTTTCACCACCACCAACACCATATCCTACAACCACTACTACCACCCATATTAAGATCTGAGACTCTCACCACCACCCATCTCAAGACCTACAACGACAATCAAACCCCTCCTCAGCCATCGTTCACAGCCACGATCTCCACCACCAATGGCAAAGCACCAATTAACCCCCAAATAATCAACCAACAAAACCCCAAAAAATTAAAACAGAAACCCACTAATTGATGAAATTACCCACCGTCATCGTCACCGCGGTTAGCGACGGAACGAAACCATAGCACATTACGAACTCACCATAAGTCGATGAACTCCTTAACATCTGAATCGCCGATATCTGATTAGGCTCGGTGGTGGTGGGTCTGCGATTGGGTTGTGATTAGAGTGGAGTCTGTGTGCTGCTGCTTGGGTTTTAGTCCGGCAGGTGGTTGTGGTGGCAGGAGGGTGGTGTTGGTTGCAGGTAGGTGGTAGTGGCAAGTAGGGTGGTGGTGGTAGGGGGAGGTGGTGGAGGCCGATGGGAGTAGGTGGTGGTGATGCTAGGGAAGTTAGAGAGAGAATTGTGAGGAAAAAATTTATGTCTGTACATTTAATCTTTTGTAAACATAATAATTAACGAATTTATTATTTTTTATGATTATTTGTTTTAATATTTGGGGTAAAGTTAATTAAATACCTTCATGTAGGGTCCACTTTATCAGACTTAACTATGAAAATTAACTGAGTTGGGACTAAAGAACATAACTTGCAAGGGTTTGCAAACATCGAGTACGTTTCTTGTATATATTAAAGACAAGGGACATATTTGCAATATAGCATAAACATAACGGACGATTTTTGTAATTTACTCTTTATGTAATATGTCACTTTTTGTATTTTATTTGTCTATACACTTATGATTTATCTAGATGACTTTCTCGAGCCCGGAATCACTTTCTATTACATATGTAATCATAACAAGTTAGGTGAAGGTTTTTTTTATAATGATTATTGGTTTGATCATTATTTATATACCTTTTTATTCAGTGTTTTCCATTAAAGATAGAAAAAATTGCAAAGATGTATATGAAAGAATATAAACATATAGCTAGAAAACAAAAGCATAGTTCGAAACCATTTGTATATTCTCACAATTCCAAGAGTAAACATAAACCAACCCATTTATTTTTCTCAACTACAAATACCTTCATCTTATATATACAATTACCCATACCCTTAGAAACCATAAACACCTAATTAATAACTTGAACTTCAAATCATTAAACTACTTTAACAAGCTTATACTAACTCATTACAAAACTTGGATTGCCATAGAATGTAAACTAGATGACGTGTTCAAACTCTCAACCATATCAAAAGTAAGCAATGAAACCATTGGACGCGACAAACGGTTCGAACACTCAACCACAGACAAGATATCCGGCGATAAAACCATTTTTGCTTGGCGTACCCCGTGCCACTTAGCTTGCATGTATTTTAACTTCCCCAAGGTGCGATGTGCATCTTCTGATCTTTCATGCACTTTTTTGATGCTAAGCATAATATCTTGATCAACGATTGTAGTCGTTCTGTTTTTCCAACATATATTTCGGGTACGTCGGCTTATTAGACGGTTGTAATCTTGGCTACCCTTTGCCATCTCGAATTCGGCCTGAAAATTTAACTCATGATCACTCTTACAACTCCCTTTTTAGAGTTTGGACTTGTAATTCGTACGAAGTTGGTAACAATTTTTTGAAATACTATTGAGTTGTAATTCGTACGAATTACATGTTTCTAATTCGCATAGAAATATTCACCAAAATGTGATTTTTTGCAATTTTCGATGTGAATTCGTTTGATTTTAGGTCTGAAACTTTCAAGGGTTTATTGTTATGTGATTTTACATGTCATACTGAAAATTCAGTCCATTTTAACCGTGAATTCATTAAAAAGTGAAAAATAAGAAGAAATGAGTAGAAGTAGAAATAGATCTTGTGTAGATGTCCACAAATCAGGCCTCCATAGTTCTGATACCACTTGTAGGACCGTTTAATCCCTTAGCAAAGTTACCTAAGATTTATCTAATCAAGTAAGCGAAATTACGAGTATTAGTGACATATACACAAGTTTAACATTTTAAATCGTCAGTTTATTAATGTCCAAAGTAGTACATTGAGAATCCAAACTGACAAAGCTCCCCCGTCTCAATGCAAAAGTTAACAAATGAAAGAACCTAGATGGCTATTTATAGATTTCCTAGTTCACACCAAAACCACCAAGTGTCTAGTTCGTACGAAGTACTTCGTACGAACTAGCACATTACATTGTCTACTTCGTGCGAACTAGTCCTATTTCATACAAAACTTAATTTTAAACTTTAACATTATAACCCTATACATTTAGACTAGATCCAAGACATAGACAATATACATAGTGTACCAACATAATGTATGAATGATGAAGACTCTATGTGCTACCTCTTATTGTTCACCAACACTGTCTTCCTTTTGTCGAGATTGAAGGGCAGATCTTCGACATAGAGAAAAGTTGAGAGAAAAAGGAAAGAAAAGTATCAGATTTATGTGGTGGTGGAACCCTAGCCGCCGCCTTGTGCCTTGAACCACAACCATCACAAGACCACTGTTGGACAAAACCCTAAATAAACCCATGTCGTTGTCATAGTTCCTCTTCAGGCCACCACCACCGTCACCATCTTCTTCTATCGAAGCACCGCCACCGGATGGGCGACTGTGACATCTGAGAACCTTCCACCATCTGCCGCCAACAATCAACCAAAATAATCGCTAAAACATTCTAGAATAAAAAAACAAATATCCAAGTTCTAGTCAAATTAATCGTATGGAACCATAAACATTCTTATTATCTGCATAAATCAAACGTTTATCATAAATTTTCTTGATTATATGCGATGAACTGGTAAGATGGAAAGGTATTAGGCTTTAGGTGGAAAAGGAAAAACGATTTTGATATAATCTGCTTATTTTGAATTGGGTTAATAAGATCTGTATAAAATGAAATTAAGGGTAACTTACCGGATCCTAGTGAGACCGGAAGAACTTGGTGATGGAACTACTTAATCAGCAAATGATTTGCAGTTTGGGTTTGTGAATTTTATAGATGATAATCAAATATAACAGAACGGGTTAACAACACGTTGAATCAATTAAGCTTCATAGCATTGAAAGTTGAAGAAGAAAGCGAAACCGAGAAGCGTGAAGGAAAAGATTGAAGGATTTAGGGTTCTGTAAGCGTGAAATGAGGCGAATCAGTGATTTAGGTTTATTAGATAGTTTATATACCCGGGTAAAAAAACGGGTATGGATATAACACGCGGGATCCATAGAAAAATAACACTTTTTTCACATTTTCCCATCAAAACCATAAAATTGTTGCACCATGTGAGAACAAGTGTCCCAAACCTTATTTTTTTATTATATATATAAAAGCTATTCTGTATTATACCTCTTTGTAACTTTTATTTGTATCCTTTTAACTCACTCGGTGTGTAATATTTATACACAATACTTCCTATATGGTGTTGTGCAAATGGTTATACAGTCATAACAAGTTCAGAGTGTAATATTTCTACTTTATCACTAATTTATGTAAGAGTAAATTACAAAAATCGTCCTTTATGTTTACACTATATTGCAAACTATGTCATATGTCTTCAATATATAAAAGAAACGTACTCGATTGCAAACCCTTGCAAGTTATGTCCTTTAGTCCTAACACAATTAGTTTTCATGGTTAAATTTGACTATGTCAACTCCACATAAAGGTATTTTGGTCATTTTATCCTAAATTCTAAATAACAATTATAAATAAATAATAAATAAAAGAATTTTAAAATTATATGTATATATATTTATAAATATATACAGACACCCATACATGACCCATCTTTCCCTTCTTTCTCTCTAAATATCCTACCACCACCACAACCCACCTGCCACCACCACCACCACCACGATCTGTCTCCTCTCTTTTCTCTCTTCACACACACTTTCTCCCTCTAGAACCACCACCACCCCACCACCGCCACCACCACCCCACTACCATCCACCTCTGATCTAACCAACACCATCACGAATTCCACTATATCCTACAACCACCACCACCTATCTCAAGATCTGAAACTTTCCCCTGTAACAACAATCAAACCCCTCCCCAACCATCGTTCACAAACTTTCACCACCACCAACACCATATCCTACAACCACTACTACCACCCATATTAAGATCTGAGACTCTCACCACCACCCATCTCAAGACCTACAACGACAATCAAACCCCTCCTCAGCCATCGTTCACAGCCACGATCTCCACCACCAATTGCAAAGCACCAATTAACCCCCAAATAATCAACCAACAAAACCCCAAAAAATTAAAACAGAAACCCACTAATTGATGAAATTACCCACCGTCATCGTCACCGCCGTTAGCGACGGAACGAAACCATAGCACATTACGAACTCACCATAAGTCGATGAACTCCTTAACATCTGAATCGCCGATATCTGATTAGGCTCGGTGGTGGTGGGTCTGCGATTGGGTTGTGATTAGAGTGGAGTCTGTGTGCTGCTGCTTGGGTTTTAGTCCGGCAGGTGGTTGTGGTGGCAGGTGGGTGGTGTTGGTTGCAGGTAGGTGGTAGTGGCAAGTAGGGTGGTGGTGGTAGGGGGAGGTGGTGGAGGCCGATGGGAGTAGGTGGTGGTGATGCTAGGGAAGTTAGAGAGAGAATTGTGAGGAAAAAATTTATGTCTGTACATATAATCTTTTGTAAACATAATAATTAACGAATTTATTATTTTTTATGATTATTTGTTTTAATATTTGGGGTAAAGTTAATTAAATACCTTCATGTAGGGTCCACTTTATCAGACTTAACTATGAAAATTAACTGAGTTGGGACTAAAGAACATAACTTGCAAGGGTTTGCAAACATCGAGTACGTTTCTTGTATATATTAAAGACAAGGGACATAGTTTGCAATATAGCGTAAACATAAGAACGATTTTTGTAATTTACTCTTTATGTAATATGTCACTTTTTGTATTTTATTTGTCTATACACTTATGATTTATCTAGATGACTTTCTCGAGCCCGGAATCACTTTCTATTACATATATAATCATAACAAGTTAGGTGAAGGTTTTTTTTATAATGATTATTGGTTTGATCATTATTTATATACCTTTTTATTCAGTGTTTTCCATTAAAGATAGAAAAAATTGCAAAGATGCTATATGAAAGAATATAAACATATAGCTAGAAAACAAAAGCATAGTTCGAAACCATTTGTATATTCTCACAATTCCAAGAGTAAACATAAACCAACCCATTTATTTTTCTCAACTACAAATACCTTCATCTTATATATACACATTACCCATACCCTTAGAAACCATAAACACCTAATTAATAACTTGAACTTCAAATCATTAAACTACTTTAACAAGCTTATACTAACTCATTACAAAACTTGGATTGCCATAGAATGTAAACTAGATGACGTGTTCAAACTCTCAACCATATCAAAAGTAAGCAATGAAACCATTGGACGCAACAAACGGTTCGAACACTCAACCACAGACAAGATATCCGGCGATAAAACCATTTTTGCTTGGCGTACCCCGTGCCACTTAGCTTGCATGTATTTTAACTTCCGCCAAGGTGCGATGTGCATCTTCTGATCTTTCATGCACTTTTTTGATGCTAAGCATAATATCTTGATCAACGATTGTAGTCGTTCTGTTTTTCCAACATATATTTCGGGTAGTCGGCTTATTAGACGGTTGTAATCTTGGCTACCCTTTGCCATCTCGAATTCGGCCCGAAAATTTAACTCGATGATCACTCTTACAACTCCCTTTTTAGAGTTTGAAGTGTCCAATACGTCTATATATGAGTGCTCCCCTGGAAAATTATAATCACCATAGGAATCAGTAACTTTGATTTTGAAATATCAATGGTCTTTATTTTATAATTTAATTCAGTAAACCATTTATAACCCGAGGTTAGAAAAAAAATAAATACAAAACACTAGCTACAGTTTCGTTTTTAATTAACCCATAATTAAACTGAACCGACCCATGGTCACCCGTGTTTGTGAAATAAAATATACTGTAACCTGAAGGGATATGTTTTAGATTATTCCACTTGGCCTTGCAAATGCCACAGTTGTAACCTGCTTGTTGCAACCGGTCAGAGATCTCCGTTTGCAAACACCTCCGGCAATAATCAACCGCGGTCACACCACAGTTACAACACCCAACTGCCGCCGATCTCATCTCCTTCATGATCTCTTTAGTTGCCAGCCTAATTTTCGACTCGATCGAGCTAGTTCTATACAGATTTTCCTGCAACATGATCAAAAACCATATTTAGTATTCAACTTATTCCCACAAAACAGACACAATTGCAATATTTACCGTGAGGAGTTGTTCTTGAGATTCCCAGAACAATCTGTCCTCTTCGGGATCACCCGAGTTTTCATCTTCCTCTAAATCACCATTCTCAGAGCTGTCCCCAGAACTGAATGAAGTTCCTGATGAAAGCTCGTTCTCTTCAATGAACTCGAAGATCATATCGCCATTGTCATCGAGGTTCTGGTTGGTGGACGGGCCTTCGGGGCTCCGGCCATGTGTTTATGGATTGATACTCTTGCAAATAGATGATTATTTGGTTTTTATAGTGAAAACTTTTTAGAGGCTGTGTTGGTCCACATTGCATCACTTTTTGCCAAGTTGGATCAGGGGGATGGTAAAAAAAATGTTTCTTTTCTCTTCAAAGTTGAAATCAAAGAGTTTTCTTTTCTTTTTTTTTTAAATTTTTATCACTAAAAAGTGATTTGGTGAGACTTTGGAAAACAGCTAGAGATGATAATTAGGCAAGAACAATAACGTAAAATTATAAGGCTGTCTCTTATCGGTTTGCGTGCCACGTCACATCAGAAGGCTGGGACCTCAAACACCGTGCCGGATTGTGTTCGTGGCGCCATTGGAGCCAACATCATTGCAATAACGAACCATCACTAGTGCTCTAATGGTGGCCATGGATATTTAAGTTCCGCCTATAGTGGGTCCGGGTGAGTTTTCACCTCAATGTATCAAGTTCGAGTCTTGATGATAGGTGTTTCTCATTGAGATGTTTAAATTGGGGATCTATTATATGATGGGCTCTCTAGCGCGGACCTGATTAAGGCAACATAGGTTAGACCTCCCGACATTCGTGAATAATTCACACCTTTCGAAAAGAAAAATCATTGCAATAACGAGCGATATTGTTTTTGGTTGTGAGCCCATTATTCTGCAACCAATCAATTTTTTTTTACTTTTTCTAATTTATTGTTTACTTACATGATTATTGAGTGGATTAATTATTGCTTATTTGCCTACATGAAGTTGACATGGAAGCAACTTTTTTTATCGGTCAATAAATCAATCTCGAGTATTCTTGGGGCATCCACTGGACAAACGGAGTACTCCGAGAGTAACCCAAATCATCCATCACCACTTTCAGGGAAAATCCGGTAACCCATCCGCCCGTAGGCACGATTGTGAAATTACCGGTAAAACCCGTTTGGCTCAAGGATCGAACTCAGGTTTTCCTGGGTCTCCTATCATTGCCCACCAAAGCTTTACTCCTTTTTACATCAAGTGGGAATTGAACTTGAGTCTTTATAGAAGAACTTAAGCCCTCTTACCACTTGAGCTAAAGAAAAGCACCTTCTGCTAGTTATTGAGTGAGATTATTATTCGAAAACACATTGTCTAACTAGTCACATGCTTTTATATTTCGTTGTTGGCAAATATGTTTTTTTCCTTTCAAACTGCTGATATCAAATATGTCAATTAGCTTTAGTTTTTATTTGTTTTGTATTGAAACGAGAAATTCTAATATATTTTTTCTTACAAATTTTTTTTTATCTACTACTATTCATTTAAATTGTATCAAATTAATCATAACCATAATGTACTGATTGTTTAGGATTGAATTCAAGAATTATTACATAAGAGACTTAGCTACTTCTATCATTTGGGTTAGTTGTGCACTAGCAGTTAATATCTAACTAGTCTTAAGCCCCTCGTATTGTGAGGCAGAGAGGGAGGGTGTAAAACCGTGTTAAGTAGCAACCGAACCAACCTCAAAACCGGGAAAAACGTAAAACAAAAATACAAAATTTTAACACCAAGTGACTCATGTAACGCAAAAAGTAGAAGAAGTCGAATCTATACCGACACAGATTGAAAAATCAAGGGAGTAAAAAAACCCGATGGACCAAATGTGACTACCAAACACCGTGCTAATAGCAATCGAACGAATAATACTAAGTGACCAAATGTGACCATCAACATTGTGCTAAGTAGCAACAGAACGACGACGACCAAATCCAAGAAAGAGCGTAAAACAAAAACGAAACTTGTTTAACTATTTATTGGCAAAATTATAAAAAAAACTAAATTCATAAAACAAAAATTGAAAAACCCTAGAGTTAAAAAGAAAAAAAAAGCACAAAATCACAAAAGACAAGAATATGTTACTATTCCAATGTTAGAAATTAATACATAGTGAGGCAAAATTATAAAAAAAAAACTAAACTCATAAAACAAAATTTGAAAAACCCTAAAGTTAAAAAGAAAAAAAAAACAAAACACAAAATCACAAAAGACAAGAATATATTACTATTTCAATGTTAGAAATTAATACATAGTGAGAGAATGAGAATTAGATCCTACGTTTTACACTAATACTTCATAACTACTTTATTTTAAAAACTGTAAAAGTATTCTTTTAATTTATTGTGAACAACGATAACAAAAAGTGTACTTACCTTTTTAGTAGAATCAAAATAGTTATACAAAAGTTAATAAAAAAGGTATAACTGAATATAATATATATATCATAAAAATATTATATTAAAAATATTTTTAAAATTTAATGTAAATAAATATGCTGAATGGTAAATATATATTATTTATTTAATAAACTATTTATAAGTAAATGTTAACTATATATTATTTATTTAACAAACTATTTATAAGTAAATGTTATAAAGTAAATACAATAATATTTATTTTTAATTAATAATTAATTTTAAATACATAAACACATTTGTACCAGAATTTCTTTTATAAGGTGGTGTTATTATGTAAAAGTGAAGAAAAGAGTTTTTGAATGGTCGATGAAATAGAATCACCCGCATTCAAAATCATTTCAATTCCTCATGTTTTTTTTCATTCCATCTCATCTTACACCCGTCATTAACAGCACCATAAGCAACCATCGTCATTACCACCCACCCACCACCACCGCCACCACCCACCCTCCCGTCACCCCCGACGCACCACCGCGGCCGCCATTGACCCGCCACCGTTCCACCCACCAACGCCAACGCCGCCACCAACAACCATCGACGCCTACCGTTACCACCCACCACCACCACACCACCACCCGACGCCTACCGACCACCACCCCCACCCACCCCCCACCGCCACCACCGCCGCCGCCACCACCCACCACCGTCGCCACCACCCACTCGTCGTCGTTACCAACCGCCTCCGTCGCCACCAACCACCTTCGCCGTCGCTACCCTCCCGTCACTGCCACCGCTGCCATCACAACCACTTGCCGCGCCACCACCCACCGCCGCCACCACCGTCACCTATCACCACCCACAATCGCCGCCACCAATCCCCAGCAGTCATCGTCGATTTTATTTATTCAGCTTCTCTTGCCTACTAAACAATACACTATAATAATTTATTCTATTCCCGATGGTAAACAAACAAGACATGAAATGGTAATGATCTATGTCCATTCCATTACTTCGTTTATTGCATTACCCCATACCAAACAGACCCCTAATTTTATGATTAAGGCCTATAGGCAGTTATGCGTATCTTTAAATGATGATGAACCCCTACAACGATGCCTAAACAGTCGCTTTTCAGAAAGATATCACATTGGTTACCAAATTTCAAAAAAAAATATATTGGATGTTCTTGCTCTACATGGTACAAATTTGAGTTTGCTGACCAATGTGTTTCACAAAATGTGTGGATTAGGTCAACCCTCTTCCTCTCCTTGGTCCCCATCACTCAACTTATAAAGCAACAAAGCTTTTTTAAATTAACTGATACATTTACTCTTTAATTATTTTCTTTTAATACACATGCATAGAGAAAGAGATGTTGATTTCGAAATAAATCATTTATTAAGAACAACCGTAATCGTATAATGTATAGATAGGTGTATATCTCAGGCTAAAATATGTTTTTCACGGTTACCAAATTGGTACCGGTATCAATATTTCCTATTTTTCAATACCGAACAGATACCATCATCATCCCTATTACCAATTACAATATAAAGGTTTTTCTTGTATCATATAAGCGGGTAAATGTTAATGGGGTTGAAGATGGTTAATGGTCGAACCATAGGTTTTCGGCTGTTAATTGACCTGCATGGGACCGAACTTTATAAATGGTAAGTTTCCATTTTTATCTTGTCCAAACAATATGTGCTTTATTTTTAAATTTGATTTGATGGCACGTCAGTTGCAGAGAGGCGGACTATTTATTCAAAATAGATTTAAGTTCATAACAACGGATGGACTGAACTTATGTATTAATTATGAAGATGATGATAATAATAATAATAAATGAGGTAGTATAATACGGTAGGATAAAATAAAAATATGAGTATTTAATTAAGTTCACCTATAAATTAGCTATATACATCATGTGAAAGAAGAACTTATAATAATACTAAATTATAAGAGTTTACTAGTTAGAAACGTATCTATTATCGTAAATTTAAAGCTTGTCTATTTGTTATCATCATCATAAACTATTGGAAGTAGTTGCCTTATGCTCGCACTTTATTAGTTTGTCATTATCATATTATGAAAAAATGGGCATTTTTATCTCTTTTCCTTTCCACAAGCTAAATATAAACTGTCATGTAGTGAACTATAGTAAAACATTGTAAATTACTTTATTCATTAAAACAGTGACATTTTTTATTCGATGTTCAAATTTCAATTATTAACTCACAACGTCAGTGGAGAATTGCAAACCCCTCCTTAAACGCAGTAAACAACGTTGTTAACGCTGTGATGTGTACGACGTGAAAAGACATTAACGCTGTTGATCCATGCTCACACTTTATGGTCTTACGCCCTCTTACTCCGTATACTCTAATAATAATGATACAATTTAAAAGTATTTATTATGAAGATGGTATGGTTAACAGCTTTATCCCGGTCAGCATGGCCAATAGGAGAAGATGAATGACTTGTTCGGATATACACAACATTTGGAAATATTCTAAATAAGCATGATATGGAAAATTTTATATTGTTTTATTTGTATTATATTAAACTAAAACTACCCACTTGATTCATCTAATCTTTCGCGGAAACCAGACTAGGTGATGTGTGGGCCTTAGCTTTGTGCATGTTTTGTCTTATTTAATTATTGTTGTTTGTAATAATATTAATGAAAACTGTAACAAATAATAAAATGCAATATAGCAATTAAAGAATATATACTTAAAACATGTGCAGGGAGGGGGATCCAACAACTACCCACAAATGTTCACATATGCCAGACATCGTAAGTTTGTGGGTTATTTTAGATGTTTGTAAGGATATGCTCACCGATGAGTTCAAGTGGCTCATTCAAGGCTCCAACAATTTCTTTTATAACTATAAGCAATAAATAAATATAATTTTCATATGTTTTTATGAAGTAATTTTATTAATAAAATTTAATATACTATTTTACTTATTAAACATATAATTGTATATTTCATCGAATCATGTTTGAAAAGCATTATACATTATTATTCAAACCTTATGATTTTGAAAAATATGCAAATTTTTCCAACTTAAGTCACTCTCTGCAAGTGTTACAATCTTATGAATTTGATTTGTGAATATTAAGTAAGACAAACGAATGTCTATGAAATTTGATTACTATTTCGTAATTTATCTTTTTCCAGGATACTTAAAAGTAAGATGTAATAGTGAAGAAAAACGTTCACTAAATAATAACTAAATTTTATAATCATTTAGTTTATGTCAAACCAAAAAAAAATCAATAAAGTAATCAAGATATATATATGTTTTATTTGCCTTAATTTTAAATTTTTAATGATTTTAAAACTCTAACATTTATAAAACGAATGAATTTTTAAAGATACTGAAACACAAAAAGAATAACTTTTTAAAGATACTGAAACACATAATAAAAGTTAAGAGACTTTAATTATTTTTTTGAATGACTTTAGAAAAGTATTTGAGGAATATGTACTTACCCTTATTTTCAATATTTTAACTAATATTGTAAGTGTTTTAAATTATGTATTAAATTAAATAATCGAGAGGCAATAATGATAGAAAAAGAAAGCACTTGCTAGCATTAATAAAGGTACTATGTCTCAATTCCTAGTACATTCTTGATTTATCCGTATCTAGTCTGTACAATTGAACATAATTAGCATCAAGCATATGCCGATTTCATAGGTTTGTACAATTGAACCATCAATTAGCATCAAGAATATGCCGAATTTCAATAGCTAATGTTAATGTAAATGGCCAATTTACCCTTAATGGTCCTGATGACGGATACCGCAAGTCTCAATAAAATGGTTGAAACACATAAACGCTGAAAAGGTTAAAGGTTTAAAACTCGCGAACTCTGGTGAACAGCAAAAAGAACGTGAACAGTGATCAACCACATCACTGATTGCTTGTGAAACTTTCCCTCAGCCGTAAAAGGGAGCATGTGCACAAGTGACACTCGTCCGCAGGTCTAAAGCCTTCAACCCCTAAACGGGTAATCCCTCCACTACAGCCTTGGATCCTTGGTTAAGAGCTTCCTCTTATAGAATATGTCACATCTATAAATACTAGCTCTAACATCCACACTCCATACTCTAGATCAGTTGAGTTTACACCTACCATCTGATCTCTCTCTTCTCCCTTGAGAACTTGCTATATGTTTGCTTCTCTTCTTCACTTTAATATTGCAACTACACTAACAACAACATTCTGGCTTGAATTCCCTTCAAACCCGAATCAAAAGTAAACAATAAACAAGTGATCCAACCCCATGTGCTGCAAACGTTGGAGGACCCCACGACCTGCGTTAGGCTAATTGGAACCCTTGAAGCCTTTTCGTCTAACCAGTCTGTCCACTACCCTTGGTCTCGTATTTGTTGTAGCAACAAGTTGGCGCCCACCGTGGGGCTACGCTACTTATTTTCTCAAAAGACCAGTAGTGTAGCTCGATTTTCTTCAAAATCATCATGTCAGAAAACGGATCTCCTGGGGAAGTGAATCAGGTACCACACACCTTGACGACTATCGTTAGTCCAACTTCACCGGTGGTAACAACTCCACTCTCCACCCCTGGAGACACCTCCGCCGGGATCTCGTTCCTGGAATTTTTCCAAACACCAACGCCTTCTCATTCCGGAGCCCCTCCCCACAAATTGGCACTTCAAGTGCTCCAGAACGTGTTGATCTAACCCTAGAAGAAGTTGCTAGGAATTTCTTACGCTTGAGGTCTCTCCTCAACCAACACGTAAGCCAAGAAAGGGAAAAAGGGGTAAGAATAAGGTTGGATTATGATGAACCAACCGTCTCTATCACAAGGACCACCACCTCAACCTTTCAGCAACTCACAACCCATGGCATCTGGCCATGAAGTTATTCCCAGCACGGTAAACCAACTCTTTAACCCTACCCCTTATTCTTATTGAAGGCCTAACCCGACTGCCTTTTCTATATTTACCTCCCAGCCGGTCATGACAAGTGCACCTATTGGGCACAAGACCACTTTTGAGCAGCTATGGCAGTCCCCGGCTACAAACGTTCCCCCTCCGGTTGCTACCACATAGGAACAAGCATTGGCAACTTTGCCTTTAGCACGGGGCTCTATTATGAGTACCTCCATGGGAATGTCTTACGCTGTGCCACCAAAAAGCCTCAAGGCTTTAACCTTATGCTTCAGCTGATGATTCACATGATGGCACAGTTCCCATGGCAACATTTCATAATCAGGTGCTTTCCACTCATCAAGAAACTTCAAATGGCAATCAAGGTTCAAGAACTGAAGAAGACCTGGCTAAACCATACAAGCCAAGCAATCAGTCCTATTTTTCACAACAGATCGCTGACTATGATTTCTAAACTAGAATCAAGATGCCATCTCACATAAAGACATATGACGGAACGGAAGATCCAGAAGATCATCTCCAAATATTCACCAGAGCAGCCAGAATTAAAAATGGTCCAATGCTGAGTGTTGTCTCATGTTCATGCAAACACTCGTTGGATCGGCCAGGATATGGTTCAACGATTTACCTGACAGAAGCATTCAAACCTTTGACAACCTAAGCAATGGTTTCTTGGCCAACTTTTCACAACAAAGAAGATACGTCAAAGACGAAACAGTGATTTTCCAAATTAAGCAAAGAGATGACGAAAGTCTCAGAGAGTTCATTGAGAGATACAAAAACGAAGGCCTCACCTACGTAGGCGCAGACGAAAAAATGAGGGTAGTTGGATTTATGAACGCCATCACTTCCAAGTACCTCACAAGAGACTTCTAGAAGTGCCTACCCAAGACTCTTGAGGAAGCCATTGAAAGGGCTGAAGCTTACATACGAGGAGAGGAAGCAGTGGATATCAAGGAGCAAAGGAAACGGGCGCCAAGCTGGCGAAGCAGCAGCCCAAGCAGAAAGAGGGGAAATTTTGGCTATTACGATAAACGGTTCAAGGGTTCAGACTCTCGAAAACCTGAACTCGGAACCCTCCAAGCAGAGAGAGAACCATCAATTTCACAGCCTTAACCAAAACCCCTCAAGAAATCCTAGCAACTGAGGAAATCAATCACAACTTCCAACCTCCCAGACCTTTGCCCAAAAGTAAGAAGAACGAAAACTCCACTCAATATTGCGAGTCCCACGACGAAAAAGGCTATCACACGAATGCTTGCTTTCAGCTTAAGAAAAGAATTGAAGAGGCTGTTAAGTCTGGGGAGTTGGCCCATTTGGTGAAATGGGTACGAGACAAAATGACTGAAGGCAAGAGCAAAGAGGTAAACATGGTGGATTACAAGGGAAAGGTTCAGTACAAAAGGCCACGTTTGGATGCCTGGAGCGACAGTGTGTTTGCTTCCCACCACCCGAGGGAGACTTGTCGTCGAATACTTTGGTAGTGGAAGCTATGCTCGGAACACTCGAAACAAACAAAGCCTACATCGACACAGGGGCGGCCACGGAAATCATGTTCGAAAAATGTTTCAGCCGCCTCACTGTTGATGAACGTTCAAGGCTTCAACCTTCTGAATCATCCATCAAAGGTATCACTGATATCCCAATCAAACCCCTAGGCCAACTAACCCTCAATGTTTGTTTTAGAGAAGGCATGATGGAAAGAACCAAACCACTCACTTTTGTGGTTATAAATATTCCTTCCAACTATGATGTTATTATAGGAAGGCCAGGACAAAGTGCATTCAGCATGGTTGTCTCAGTAGGTCAAGGAACCGTGAAATACCCAACTGAAAGAGGGATTGCAACCCTTCAACCTTCCAAGGAGGCTTACATGGTTAAAGGAGAAAGTTCAAAAAACGAAGATGACGAGCAAGGGCTAATCATAAACCCCCAATATCCTGAACAAAGGATAAGGTAAACACAAACCTTTCCGAAGAAACCCTCTCGTACCTTGAAAAGCTACTAGTGCACTACAAAGACGTATTTGCTTGGTGCCCGGAAGACATGACCGGGATCCCTTGGAGCATTGCTGAACATGAGTTAAAAATCCCTTCGGATGTTAAACATGTCGTTCAAAAGAAACGGAGCCTAGCTCCTGAACGAAGCCTTGCAGCATGCCAAGAGGTTGAAAAGCTTGTTCTAGTTGGGATCCTCCTGGAAGTCAAGTATCAATCTTGGGTAGCCAATCTTGTTATGGTTCGAAAGCCCGATAAATCCTGGAGAATGTGCATCGACTTAAGGATCTGAACAAGGCATGCCCAAAAGATTACTATCCCTTGTCGGAGATAGACCTCAAAGTTGACTCTCTCACTGGTTATCCTTTTAAGTGTTTCCTTACGCTTACAAAGGTTATCAATAGATCCTCATTAAAGAAGAAGATGAAGAAAAAACCGTATTTCACACATACAAGGGTATCTTTTGCTATCAAAAGATGCCTTTCGGCCTAAGGAATGCAGGTGCAACCTACCAACACCTGGTTGTCAAAGCATTTGCTAGTCAAATCGGCAAAAACATGGAAGCTTATGTCGACGATTTAGTGATCAAAAGCAAAACTGAGTACCAAATGCTCGACGAAATATAAGAAACCTTCCAAAATATTAGAAAAATCAACATGATACTCAATCCGATAAAGTGCTCGTTTGGGTTTAATGAAGACAAATTTTGAAGCATATTATGGGAAAACAAAGGATAAAAGCCAACCCCAATAAAGTCGAAGTTGTTCTTGAAACCAAATCTCCACAAAGCAAAAAAGAAGTGGAACGCCTGAACGGATGGCTTGCAGCCTTGAAACGTTTTACCTCAAAGCTGGTAGAAAAATCATTACCCTTCTTCAAAACGCTTAAGGGTTGTACCAGCAAAAAAGATTTCAGTGGACGAAGGAAGCAGAAGAAGCCTTTAACCAGATGAAGCAGCACCTTGCTTCACTCCCAGCTATCGCAGCCCCAGAAACGGGAGAAACAATTTCTGTCTACCTCTCGGTTGCTGAAGAAGCGATAAGTGCGGTCCTAACCATTGAACTAAACAAATTTTAGGTACCCGTTCACTTCTTCAGTAAAACTTTAAAACTAGCAGAAATCAAGTATCCTCCTTTGGAAAAACTTGATTTAGCCCTAGTCCAAGAAGGCTTCGAAGGTACTTTCAAGCACACCCAATGTAAGTGGTCACTGGCCAACCCATTAAAAGTGTGCTTGAAAAACCAGAAAATTCAAGACGATTGGCCAAATGGGCTGTGGAACTAGGTGAACACAACATCACCTATGTTCCCAGAAAAGCTTTCAAAGCCCAAGTCTTGGCCGATTTTATTGTTGAAATCCCAAAGTAAGTCACCACGGAAGTTAACACAACTACCGCTAAACCCTCTGACCCTGAAGCCTGGAAGCTTTTTACCGATGGAGCTTCCAGCATAGAAGGGTCAGCGTCCGGGCTCATTTTAATCAACCCCGAAGGGTTAGACTTTACATACGCTCTTTGACTTGAATTTCAGACCACCAACAATGAAGCTGAGTATGAAGCACTGATCGCCGGTTTAAGAATAGCCAAGGAAATGAAGGTTCAAAAGCTTCAAGTCTTCACCAACTCGCTGCTTGTTTCAAGTCAAATCAATGATAGCTATGCAACAAAAAAGCCAAACATGAAGAAGTCTCGAGAGAAATCAAAAGAATTGATGAACACATTTCAAGCATGTACCATCAAGCAAGTCCCTAGATTACAAAACAAAAGAGCTGATGCTTTGAGCAAACTCGCGTCTCTCACGTTTGCTCATCTTACCAAGAAAGTGTTGGTTGAAGTATTAAAAACCCCCCTTAATCCAAGAATTGGAAGTTCAAGACGTAATCACTGAGGAAGGCCCTAATTGGATGACTCCTATTGAAAATTTCCTCAAGAATGGTGAATTACCCACTGATCTGAGGGAGGCTGAAGGGTTCGAATCAAGTCTAGACAGTACGTGTTGCAAGGAGAAACCCTTTTCAAGAAAGGATACCTTGCACCATTACTGAGATGTGTTGGCCCGGAACACGCCAATATCTGGTCAAAGAGGTTCACGAGGGGATATGTGGAGCTCATTTTGGACCAAGATCAGTGGTTGTAAAATTGATAAGTCTCGGGTATTTTTGGCCTTTTATGCATCGAGATGCCACCGAGCAACTAAGAAAGTGTAAAGCTTGTAAAATACATGCACCGGTTCCCAAGAGCCCCAAGCACGATCTTGTTCCTATCCGTTCAGCCTGGCCATTTCACAAATGGGGAATGGATATTGTTGGACCATTCCCACTGGCCAAAGGTGGGGTGAAGTTCTTATTGGTTGCTGTGGATTACTTTACCAAGTGGCCCCAAGTCAAGCCACTTGCAAAGATAACAGGTAAACAAGTCATCGACTTTGTATGGGAAAGCATCATTTGTCGCTTTGGGTTGCCGGGAGTATTGGTTACGGACAACGAGAAACAATTTGCTGAGAAACCTTTTAGCACATGGTGCAAGGAAGTTAGAATAACCTAAGTGTTCAGCTCAGTTGCATACCCATAGTCCAATGGCCAAGACGAGAGAACAAATCGCAGTATAGTAGAAGGTATCAAGACCCAATTAGGAAGACATGAAAACTATTGGCTTGAAGAACTTCCAAACGTTCTATGGGCGATAAGAACAACAGGAAAAACAAGTCATAAGAGAACACGTTACAGCATGGTGTTCGGATCAGAAGCTGCAATTCCAGCAGAAATAGGAGTTGTAACTCAAAGAACACTCAACACGGACCTCCAATCAAATAACAAAGGGAACATGTTGAACTTGCAACTCCTCGAAGAAGCCCGCGATCATGCCGCCATACAAGAAGCCAAGTACAAGCAAAAAATGGAAGCCTATTACAATGCAAGGTAAAACGTGAACGTTTCAAGCCAGGAGATCTCGTACTTCGAAACAACGAAGCCAACAAGAAAGAAAACCAAGGAAAACTTGGCCCAAAGTGGGAAGGGCCATACACAATCCTTGAAGCTCACAAAGATGGATCCTATAAACTGGCCGACGCAGAAGGCAAAAAGCTTCCCAGGCATTAGAATGGCAAAACCCTTAAAAGGTTCAATGTCTAAGTCAAAAAGTTTAGAATGTATTTCAAGAGTTGTTCAATTTCCCCTTTTGTAAACAAAAAAACCTCTTGAATGAATGATGAAGCTTTTATCATAGTTTGTCTTATCTATCCTATAATCTAGGTTGAGAACCTAGCAAAAAAACTTCATAGCAAGGGCCATGTAAGGAGATGAGCTCCCAGGCCACATCGCTCAATAGGTTCACGGGTTGCATGAACATATATAAGGGGTGAGTTCCTAAATCAATACAACTCCATGGGACTTAGAAAATTTTCAACAAACTTGTCTCATAGACGGGTTTGAGCAGCCTACATCAATTGTTCCTTAAACTTTAAAAAGTTTACGAAATGCAAACACATTAAGTAATGATATAAATGATTGACAACATGTACCATTTACCTAATGAAGCCTTGAAGCAAAAGCGACTGCAGCACTAAAACTTCTTAAGGAAAATTAGATAAACGGACACATAAAACAAACAAGACATACCATCATCAACACATATGCAACAGGAACATAAAAAACCAAACATAAACGATGCATAAACATAAAGGGCCTTAGGGGCCATAAACCTAGACATTGTTCCCACAACCATCAAGGCTAACAACTAACAGAAACCCTAAGGGTTTCGATAAAACCTACATATTATTCAAATAGCCACTAAGGCTAGCAACCATAAAATGGAAACCTTAAGGGTTTTCACACAACCTAAACTGCTCAAAATGCATAGTAACATAACATTGTTCGGGGTGCTAAGAAAGCTACGAATAGATTTAAAAGTTTCACATCGCATCATCAACCACAGACACCAGCTTCACCACCTTTTGCTTTCTTCACTTTCTTTTTCTTCTTGCCCCCAGCGGCTACCTCCGAGGCTTCAAGGCTTGGATCCTTCAAAACTTCACCATCACCTGAAAGGGTCTCCTCACTATCCCCCGAGCACGACCGCTTTTTGGATAAAGACTTAAGCACTTCCCCACAAGTAGCCGCATCAAGGCCACGAGGCTTCAAACCCTGTAAAACATAAACGGGTTTACCAAAACAACTTGAGATCTCACCAACATAAGGATAAGTCAGATGCTCCATCTCCCGGATTGACTCTTGAAACACTTTATGAGCTTGAGGTTGATGAAGGGAGGATTTTTCTTGAGGATCACCAAATTCACAAGCTTGGTAACCAGCAACATAACCTTGATGTCGCCCGTGGACCAAAAGCTTGCTATAAACATCACCCAAGACACTGTTAAACTCAGCAGAATGAAGAAGATAGGTGACTACCTGCTGGAAACCATGCTCAATAAGCCACTTGTTATCATTAGTCGCTTGGGCAAGGAAGCAGTCAACCTATTCTTCTCTTCCAAAGAAGCCTCCACCTGCCTTTTCACATCCTCAACCTCCGCCTCATGACCTCGAGTAAGCTCCCTAATCTTTTTAATCCAAGCATCTCCCTTCTTCGCAACCCCCTCACTTTCCTTCTTCAAAGCATCAAGAGAAGCTTTCATCTTATCTCTCTTTTTTGAGAATTCTCATATTCCTGCATCCTTTTGCAGAAACGAGCAACTCCCTGAGGAAGCATATTAGAAAAATTACAAGCACTCAACATCAACCGGGATAACATCATATCATCTTCCATCTCAGCAATAGTGCCACGAACCATAGGAGGAGCAAAATGGTTCAACACATCGTCACAAACAACCGGGTCCTTGAAGCTATCACCAACCTTGACACTCCAGTCAGGCACATAGACTGCATTTACATCAACACCCTTAGATTCGCTAACACTCTTAGCAGAAGAACCTGTTAAGGCAGCAACCTTTTTAACCCCAGATCTTTTTCTTTCCAACCGCCACTGGCAACTCTTTCTTCTCACCAACAGCCTCCAAGCTATCCGACACTTCTATTTCCTCGCTCACATCCACAGGACCAGAACCAGAAGGCTGGCCAGCACCCTTTATCAAACGACGACTTGACCAACGAGTTGATGATTTCACAACAGCAGTTTTAGAAAACCCCTTCACATTCAGCACATTAACATAACCCTTACCCTCAAACCGATGCTCCAAACCACGAGCAACGGCATCCTCACCAACCGTAGCTTGAGCATCCGTAAAAACGACGTCTGATGTGTCATCACTTTTCATAAAATCCAATGCCGACATAACTACCAAATCCAAATAAAAACAAGGTATAAGCAAACAAACAAAAAGAAGGCAATAACACAAGAAATTAAAATGCATGCCCTGTCCGTCCCTTATAAGAATAGGAACTCGATCCTTTTTATCCCAAAGTTTGCAAATACCCAATAAAACCAACAAATGCTCATGAAAAGGGTAGACTCTTAAAGAACACTCTCTGATTGCCTTAAGAAAACAACTATTTATTTCAAGATCAGAGGGTTCAGGTTCATTAAGAACGGCGTCTGGATGTCTCCAAATCATTTTAAACGGAATAATCTCATCTGAGACCCAGAAGAACCGATCCTTCCAGAAACCAAGACTAGTGACCATAGAGGAAACCAAACAAGTATCGACTTGAGACGTTTCAAATGTATACCAATCGCCATTCTTCGCTAGACGAAAGAAACTGTGAAAGGACAACCAAGATGGGTCATAACCCGACGATCGACACAACACCTCAAAATGCAAAACCCTAGCCAAACCCTGAGGATGGATTTGACCAAAGTAAATGCGATAATACTCTAAAACGTTCAACACAAAGATCGAAAAGGGATACCGAAGGTTCGAAAACTCAAAGTGATGACAGTATAAAGCAATCGAACCAGCAGGACATCGTCGATAGGTTTATCACAACCCGGTGCAACCGGTTTAAATTTCAAATCGATACCCCATTTTATGCAAAAACCCTCTACTTCTTCTTGGGTTAAACGTGAGTATGTCACCGCTAGATCCTTACGAGAACCCATGAAGAAAGACTAAGTGGATAATAAGAAGAAAAGAGGGGAAAATCAGAACTAACCTGGAATAAGGAAACAAAACTTGTGAAGGAATGTGTAAAGATAAGATTTTCGGTAACGAATAAATGGAATATAAAAGAGTAATAGCCTCTATCATTACCCATTAGGCAATTAAAAACTGCCGCCTTACGAAAACTGCAACTAGTCACATCAACCGCCATTTCAAAATTCAAAATCTCAACTGCTCCGAACGCTTCAAGCCTTGAAGTCTTTAAGCAATAAAAATAATGTGTAAAAGTCAGAAGCATTTGAGCTTACATCCCTTCAAACCAGAATCAAAAGTAAACAATAAACAAGTGATTCAACCCCACGTGCTGCAAACGTGGGAGGACCCCACCACCTGCGTTAGGTTAATCGGACCCTTGAAGCCTTTTAGCGTAACTAGTCTGTCCACTACCCTTGGTCTCGTATTTGTTGTAGCAATAGGTCCAATATTTTTTTTAGATGATCAACAAAAACCTTGATTTATCATCCACCAACTAGCTAGACGCTAGCTAAATATTACAGTCACGATTACATAAATGAAACAGAAAAAGAAAGAAATAAACCAACCACATACAAACCAATTAAGCTAAAGACCCGAGACTAAAGGACTTCAAATCATCCCAAGATAAAACTCTAGCCTTCGATCTGTTCTTCACCCAAAGGTAACTTAAAGTTTTCAACTCCTCGACGACTGTGGACACCATCGGGTTACAACTTATATCGCATTCTTTCTTTGTTTTGGACCGCTTGAAAACTTATGGAAGTCGAGAAGATCCCGGATTTGAAAAATGAAAATGGGCTGGAGATGACACCAGTGGCTAATAATACTCTAGATGGTCTAAGAGAATTGGCATGATAGGAAAATATGGTCCACAGAGTCTTGAGCATCCCCACATAAACAACACAAAGGGTTTTGTATTGTAATGTTTCTTCGTTGAAGAGCCATTATAGTGGGTAGTCTTTGAAGCTCTGCTCTCCACACTACAAACCGAACCTTTTCCGAACCCAGTTATTGCTAGAGAAAATAACATGGTTAGGGTTTGACCCACGCCCTTCAATCAAACTTTTCATAGACTTCTAACGAAGAAGAGTCGGACTTTTTTAACGCCCACACCCACTTATCCGAGGCATTAGAGAGAGACACATAAGCAAGGGCTAACCCGATGTTGTCCAAGATATAACTTACGGATCATGGACAATGTAAGATACGGTACTATTAATGTCACCTACTTTTTCCAAATATTCTTGGGATTAATCGTAATCAAGTTTGATGATGCGTATATCATCATATTGTACATGGTTAATCCCATTTGCAATACATTTAGTAGGTGAGATAACATAATTATCTTACAAAATCTACTAAAATGAGAAGGGTACAAAACACAATGGATCACAAATTATAACTTAATGTCTAGCAAAGTATTACACAATGCCGAGAAATATAATACAATGTTGAGGAAGAACTATACAATGAGTCGCAAAAAAAATACACAACGATGCAAATATAGAAAAGATATAGTGTTAAATAAAACAAATACAATGATAAACAAAAATGCTAAAATCTACAAGTTAAAAATCAAAAAGCGAAAACCTAAAATCTATAAAGATGACAATATTACTTAAAAATATAAAAAAATGTATAAAAAAATCTATAAAGATGACAATATTATTTAAAAATATGTTTTATTAAATATGATAAACAAATTTATAACACTACAAATTTTCTTTGAAGTGTTTATATCTTCAAGAAACAAACACTCTTGTTTTGCGATTGCTAATACGTAAATGCTACCACTTGTAATCTGAAAATAAATAATCACCGTCCTTTAAACAGTTTCGCCCCTTTTCTTCTTTTTCGAATTGCATGGTTTGAGCGTTGATGAATTTTCTCCCCAAAACAATGATACAGTATGCAGATTGTTAATCAACTCTCCACATAGAGGTGTTAACATGAACGAACAAGAGAGTGTTGCAAGAACTAAGTTGCTTGTAATTTTGGTTCATAAAAGAAGAGAATTGACTTATTGTCCTGACAGGTTGGTTTAGTGATTAGTTATTTGGAAGTTTCTCTCCTTGAGGTCCTAATTCAACTCCACTAGCATCAATTTGAAGGACATTGGTGGTGGTATGAAGTTTAGAACTAGGCCTCTTTGGAGGTCAGAAATTCGAAAACGAGCCGAACCGGGTTTTACCACAGTGGGCCTTTGGGAGGGCGGGTTTTCTCCGGAACTGGTGGCTCAGGTATGCATCCAACTCTGACCGTTATGGAAGAGGGGATGCATTTGCTCGATTATGGGGCATTCCAAGATGCTTATCCGATGATTTAGTTGGCCGTTAAAAAAAAGAGAATTGACAAGGTTTAATATGCGTTTCTCTATTGATTTCCGATAAGTGTAGAAGTGGTTGTATCCATAGAGGCCTAGAAGCATCCCTTTAGGCTGGCGTGATTTGACTAAGTCTCCCTTATGAACAAGTGTCAACGTGAAAGTGTTCACCGAGCCATAAAATTGTTTGGTCTTAATTCATCGTGAGTGATGTTTTAGATCTTACATGCACGAGAAGGGAACCATCACACCTTTTTGTGTCTTCTATTTCAAACTAACCAACCGACCGGGAAGACGGACCATTGCGTCTTTACGTCATTATGTCGTGTCTCCCACTAAACTTAACAATCATATTTGATAGGTTCAACCACCTTGTGAACAAAATAAAAAATAATGAAAGCAACTCGCAATGATGCTTGTGTATGAAGTGCAAAATACTCCATTAAACGTCATCCTTTGTCGACACCCCACGTAGTGATTGGTCCACGTTGCAGTGCCGTCTCCGAGAACTCTAAAAACAATTTAGTCCTCGGCAACACAAACAATTGGGCTCAAAATTGTGGTCAAGGGGAAATGAATTAGAAAAAAATAAGGTAGTGTTAGGTATGTAGGAATAAAGACAAATGAAATGAACTATTATTGGGGAATTAAGGAATGAAGAAAAATGTATTTGGTTGGTGAAGCTAATAGAATTATCCACTCTATATGGCATTCAATTCCCTCAAATTTATTCCATCAATCCCCTTGTTTCTTTCATTCCATCCCTCTCTCATCCTTTATCACCACAACTAACCATTACCACTACCACTCGCAACAACTGCCACAACCACCGCCGCTGCCACCCGCCATTGGCGTTACCACCGACCCCGCCGCCACCGCCACCGCCACCGCCACCGCCACCACCCTCTGTCACCGCCGCCGGCGCCAACGCTGACCACCCCCCTGCCACCACCCACTGCCACCATGGCCATTGACCATCGCCACCCGTCACCGCCACCCTCCGCCATCGACCATCGGCGCCACTACCGACCATCACCATCCACCACCACCACCACCCGCTACCCACATTCGCCGCCACCTGCCATCACCACTACCAACCGCCTATTTTATTCCTATATCATTTCCTGCTTACCAAACAACACAAAGTAATGATTTATACCATTCCTACGTGGTAATTGTTTTGGGTGAAATTTACAATCCAGGATCCTGAGTCAGTCTGGCATCGTTGAGGTTAATACTTACTTAGTTCACCGATTATTGTTCTTTTTTTTAAATTGTTCTCACGGGTAAATCATAATGACTAAGTTTTAGTCGTTGCTAGTAAGTAGGAAATGTAATGAAAAAAAATACGTGGAATGAGTCATATAAAACATATTGAATGCATTATTCCTAAAGAATCGGTCAAAAAGTTATAGAAACGTGTAAAATATGCGAAGAAAGTGGTTCACAATGGTCACAAGTGAAGACTAATTAATATCCAGGATTCTTGGAGATCTGTGGTTAGGAATCCTTGACAAGTTCAGGATCATGAGCTTCAGTGCTACTAACCCTAGTTTTTGTCAACCCTTGTTATTATTCACAAGAAAGGCTAGAGTCAACAACTCCTTGAATAAGTCTTCCCAAGAAATAGCACCAGTGGATGAAAGGAACATGTTGAAAAGGTGGAAAACAAGCTGAAGTAGTCCAAAACGTTCAATAAAGCATATGCTCAGGATCCATGGAATAGTGGAAAGTTTGTTAGGATTTGTTTTTGCTTCTGTACTATAAATAAAGCATTTCAATTGACTTAGGAGACACTTGAACACTCACACAAACTCGCAATTACACTCTGTAACACATAGCAATTCATCGATCAAGCTCCATTCCTGTAATTTTTCAAGTTATTAATAAACTGGAGCAAAGTAGTTTCCAGCTCCCGGGGTTTTTGTGCCAGCTATCATCTTTTGAAGAGATCAAGGGCTTTTCCCTGTAACAAATCATTTGTGATCTTGTTAGTTTATACATTCATACTTTGTTCATCACATTCCAACCGTTTTACCAAAGTTCACAACCTAAAATCTTGTTTTTAGACCAAAAATCCAGACGTTTACTTCAGGATCCTCGACAATAAACTTACCATTTTTAAAAAGCTTCTCACCTCAAATTCTCAATCTGGTCAGTAAATTGATCTCTCCAGTTTTTGACCAAAACAATTTGACGCCATCCGTGGGAGAAGTGGTGCTTTTCATCGAAAAATTTCTCTTCAAATTTCTAATAAACTAGTTTCTTTTGAAGTTATTTTCAAAAATGGCTTCTCAACCCAAATCAACCTAAACTTCATCCTCTGAAATGCTGCAACCTCTGGAACAAGCAACCCTTTTTCTCCTCCATATTAAAGGAAAACCATTGCTACTGGAAACGCCTCTTCGGGATTTGGGAAATTGTTTGCTGGACTTGTTCTTGCTTCTAGTGATGATATTTTTATCAATGTTTGTTACGATGAAGGAGCAGATGAAGCAACAGCAGGAGACAAACTAGTTGTTGGGTAGTGAGCTCAGGGAACTGAAGGAATCTAGAAGGCCAATGGATGTGACAACGTCATTACAGCCAAGGATCCCGAACTTCAGAACTGGGGGATCCTTAGTAGTCCATCAGGGAGACTTTTTACCTCTACAACAAGGATCGGCAACAGTTGGTCCAACCTCATCTATCAGGCTCCCAACGAACAGGGATCTTAGAGTTACTCAGGGATCTTCTTCTCGAGATCCCAGCATCGGTATCTATGTCGATAATAGTTCTTTAAATACTAATGATTTTATGCAGAATGTAGGTGTTAGTCCTGAAATGGAAAGGGAGCCGGAAAAACTAGGGGAAATCTCTAGTGTGTCAGGAGTGGTACAGCCTATACCAGAGGTATCCTAGGAAGCGACTGGATCTATAGATTTTCTCATCCATATGTAATGTAGAAATCCCAAAGAGATTCCAAACTCTGAATATGAAGCTCTACGATGGAACTACTGATCCTGAAGAGCATGTAGCCCAATGTAGAGTAAGGGATGAAGATAAATCCCATCCCAACAGAGTTAAATGAAGCATGTTTGTGCAAAGGATTTGGTTCCACCCTGACAGGACCAGCCTGAAATGGCTGCTTAATTTCCCTCCATACTCTATTACGTCATTTAGTAAATTTATTTAATAGCCATTTTTCATGCAGCAAGACCTTCGAGAGATTGACTAGTGATCTTTACAGGGTCACTCAAGGTTCAGATGAATCCTTAAAGGACTATGTAAGCAAGTTCGACAGAGAATCCGTGGAGATCCCTAACCATGACACTTTTACGATGGCTCAAGCCTTTAAAATGGGTCTGCAGAAGGATTCTCCTTTTTATGAGGATTCAGTAATGAATCTATACAGGAACCTCGATGAAGTCAGGAACCGGGCCTTAAGGTTTATAAGGCTTGAAGACAATAAAAAGATTCAACACCAGCTCAATGCGCCTACTAACTATCATCACCCTAATAGGAAGTGGGAGTCACCTCAGAAATCCTATAAATCCAAACCATATTTGAAAATGATAATCACAGGATTAAGGCAGTGGATGGTGAGGATCCTGAAGAGGATTACCCAAAAATAGCTAACTACTGTTTTTCTGTTGATGTTTCAGGATTGCTATATGCTATGCAGGATCTTGGAGACAAGGCACGATGGCCTAGAAAAAAATGACAAGTCATCCAGTTGGAAAGATAAATCTAAATGGTGTGCATACCATGAAGATTTTAGGCATCTAACCGAAGACAGTTATGCTCTCAAGAAGGAGATAAGCTATCCCTCAAGAAAGGGTTACTTGAAAGAATTTCTAGGTCGGAAGAAGAAAGGAACCAGGATCCTGAAAAGTCTGCTAAACAGGTAGGATTCCCATCGCTAGATGCGAAGGTAATTAATTTTATTTCTGGTGGATATGATATCTGTGGTGTCACACCCCGACCCGCAACGGGATGGTACAGGGCATGATGATTGCCCATGCTTATGACACTATTATAAGTTTAGATATTGAAAGTCACCAAATTAAATTTTGTCACACATAGTCATAGAAAATATTTAACATAAACCATACAATTATTTAAAAGATAAATAGTTAAACAAGGTCCAACTATATATATATATGTATTAGTTGGTTTTCTTGTATATACATTAGTCTCTTTGTGTATATGTATGTGCGTTCTTGTGTATATATTTGTTTCCAAAATATATATTAGTATATCTTAGATATATTCTATTAAAAATTATTATTTTTAACATCGCACTAGTATATATGTATACATGGGTTTAAGTATTTATACATACACGTATACCTATGTATGTGTACTTCTTGTATACTTTTACATTAGGTATTTATACCGTAATTGTACGTATATAATTATACATGTATATTACTTGTAATACTTGTATTTTACTAAATGTGTAAATGTACGTATTTATACGTATGAGTATACTTTATACTTGTACTTAGTTATTTTTATATTTCTTTTCCAGAAGTTAATAATTGATAAAATATATATTTATAGAATCCTTATAAATAATATTGTTTTGGTCAAAAAGCAGATCAAGGATAATGTAACCAATTTTTGAATGTGAGGTTGAGTGCTTAATGTGTTGAAAAATTACGTTGACAAGTTAGAAATATAAACAACGATGGACACCGGGATTTATACGAGGAAAAAGCCCTTGATCTATGATAGATATCCGCACAAAAAACCTCGGGTGATGGAACTACCGATCACCAACTATATTGCATAAAAAAGATTACAACTTTGGATGATAATGAGCTCAATACAATGAATTCTAACGTGTGTTCGTGAGAGTTACTTGAGAGCTGCAGAAATGAGTCAGGCTGTGTGTATGCGAATTGTGTGACTAATGAGCTCTATATCCCCTAAAAATAACAAGTCCATAGAACATCAACTAACTATCCGCAATATTAGAAATCTCCCACGTTCGTCCATAACGTCCACATAACCTCATGCACGTGCGTTATTCCTAGCATGTTCCACGAATCTTTAGCTTGACTAAGTCCACCTTTCATACCTGCATCAAATTCAAATAGTATACCGAAGACAATTGTTAGAAACTGCTATAAGTAATAAGGACCCTTGATCCTTCCATCATTCGCTGATTGATTAAGGATCAAATATCCTCAATACATAGAAGGATCACCGATTCACAAGTAATAATAAACCGGTCCTAACAATTGCCCCCAATATGACGGTTGTGAAGGTGGGTCACAGCTGTCATAATGCATTTAATTTAAACTAGTCGTTATCATGAACGATGAGACTTGCACAGGCTATGAAACCATCATAGCTGTTAATAAGGAAAAGATAACCCTCTTTTGTTTTAAATTTGTGAATATCTTTCATAAATCCACCCAAAGTGCCTTCATTCAGGTGATCTTCTCCCTCTTTCTTCTCGTTCCCTTCGAATTCCGGTAACATGAATACCCGATCCTCACCACAATCCGACCCCAAAAAGTCCGATGAGTTTCCTAAATCACAAAACATTTTAAGGGACCCTTTATCTAAGATCTGTAAGTTCACAGATCCAGAAATCCAGAGCCTGAAATCATGTTTTCCTTCAACAACCATTTTCCGACCATTTGACCCCTCCGTGCGAAGCAATGCCACGTCAAAAACCTAGATATGGATATGCTTCCCTGTACTTCCCTACCTCTTAGGGTTTTCATACCCTTTCCCTCCTTTAACCTAGAACTTCTTCACGCACACCGGCATTAGCTTCAGCTAGGTTATGCCGATGCTATGGAGAACTCTGTTTACCATAGAGGAGATCATCAAGGAAAAAGGGTTACAGTTTGGTCTCAACGAATTAGCTTATCTTTACGCCCTGGTTACCCACGGTTCCAATCAATTCTTGTTTAAATCCAAGCCTCGTGTGACATCTGAGACATTTTAATCATTTTACAAATTCAAAACAAGTTCATATTCAAAAAGAATTTCATCTATTCAGTCCTTGTTCGATTTCATATTCTTATACAGCCTCTTTAAGCGAATTCGTAAACCGATACGCAAACGAAATCTGTTTAACATGATGTATACTCCGAGACAATGACACAAGCTTAACATACCCTGAATAACCTTTACATAACTTAGAAATAAGTTTTGAGGGCTTCGGTATGGCAAAAACACACTTTTGTAACTTCAGGGGCTATTTGCAAATTTTGCGAAAGTATGCCGTTAAGCGTTTTTCGCTATCCGGAACATGTACGGACATCCAAATATTATTGTAATCATTAAAATATCATATTTTAATGATTGGAATGCAAAAATATCATTCGTTACGCATTTACGGTCACACACGTGTTCGTTACGATTTTCCTCGTAATTAACCGAAAACCGCGACCGTGCGACCAAACGAACCGACCTCTGGAATATTTTTGACATATTTCAAGTTCCCTATACTTTAACGTCTTTATGAACTTAAATATTGGGTTAACGGGTGTTAGAAATGCCAAAACACGATGAAAACACGTGTAGGGACCTGTTCTGCCATTTTTGAAACTTCAGAATTGAAAATGGGGGCTAGGTGTAGCGTGTAGCTCTAGAGGGTTACCCGTCGCGTAGTGTGACGCCCCTGTTTTCACAGAAACATGTGCTGGCAACTTCCAGATGCATTCCTTTGCCACCAATTCGTAATTTTTGACACCTAGCTCGAGAATTGCCACACTTAATCTTCTTATAACACCTCATAAACAGTTGTTAACACCACACACACCTCCCAAAACTTGTCTTGATCATATTCATCCTCTTCATCTATAAATACCATGTTCTTCATCATTTTGAATCTTTTCAACCTCGTTCTTGCTCTCACCTGCTACAAATCCGAATTTGCAACCATCTTGGAGCTTTCTCTGTGATTCTTTAGCAATCCTTTGTGTTTGTAAGTGTTCCTTTCTTGTCTTGTTCAATTCTTGTAGTTTAATTGGACTAAAAGTCAAAAGTTTTACTTTTGTTTGACTTCCAGATTTGATCATGAATTGATTAACATAAAGTCCAATTGAACTTTGCAATATGATGGTAATCAAGATGGTTATGATTCTTAGTGATCATGCCTACTAATTTCCACCTTTTCTAGTCTTAGTGATAAGTCAAAGTTTCGGTCAAAATGCGATTTTTGTGCATTTTGCAACGGATCTATTTTCGGGTTGTTTTGATGCCAAAAATACTTTTATAAAACTTATTTAGACATGTCAAGAACATGTTAAATTCGTCACTGTTTTTATAGTGCTTGTTTAGAGTCAAAAGTCTAGCGGTTTGACCACCGCTTTGACTTTCGAATATGACCGTTTGGTTGATCTTTAGATCCGACCAAATACATATTTATGACCATAAATATACAGGAAATAACCCTCTGAGGTTATACCCAATGGTCATAACCACTTGGTTAGTCAAATGACAAGTCCAATATGTATTCTTTAAAATGCCGAAAATACCCTTTTTGCACTTAAATTAGTTTTGAACATATAAGAGCATTGTTTTGACATTCAAACTGATTATACAACTTATATAAACTAATTATGGCATATTAGAATTGTCATAGGATATATTTAACCATCTGAACCCATAGTTACGTTTATGACCCGTTAAAGTGGAGTAAACCACTTTAGCGAGCCGTAACGAGCCAAAACACTTTGAAATGCTTCCAAATCAGATTGTTTAATATTATGAACCATATTATACAAGATCCAACTCTTGTTTGGTTTATATATTTCATTCTATCTGATTTCTCTTTTTCAAGTTTCGACACTAACATGTCATTATCCGATACACTAGGAATCACTTCAACACTTGAACTATTGATCCTTTGAGCTTTGTTATATCATTTGAACATTGCTCCCCCTCTTTTACATTTTCCAAATGTTTTAAGGTGATTCATATGTGTAACCGATTTTTCTCAAAGGTATGGCTTGTATGTGTTTACTAAGTGCTTTTATGTATTAGTTCCGATTATGCAACACGACAATTGATGACACGACAGTTAAAGAGGTCTTTCAGGGCCTATATCCTTATAGGATCTTTTTATCTTTATAGTTAGATTGTCAAAGGATATTTTAAGTACAGTCTTAAATCTTCCTATCTTTATAGTGAGATTTCTAAGAAGTACTTTACAAGACAATGGTTATGGTTTATGTGTAGAATTGTTGGTGATTTAGATAACAAAACTAGAGTAATATAATAAGAACATGGTGGATACGCCGCTGGTACTTCCTATATATAAGTGTGCTTATTGTATTACCCTTCGTAGCATTGCCCGATTCACCATTAGGATTATGAATTTGTGATACAATGTAACAAGACTTAATTCCCATTACATCTGCCTATCTTTATAGTTAGATATTTGTGGAATGTTTAAAGTACTAATTGGTAGTCCTTGATTGGATTCTGTATACTTTAATGCGTATTTGACAAGACAAGTTGACAAGACAATGTGACAAGTCTTAATTCCCATTACATCTATCTTTATGGTTAGATATTTGTGGAATATTTAAAGTACTAATTGGTAGTCCTTGATTGGATTCTGTGTACTTTAATGCGTATTTGAAAAGACAAGTGACAAGTTGACGATTATGTGTTTATGTTGTTAGTTGTGATTAGGATGATGAAACAAGTGTAATACGATAAGAACATGGTGGATACGCCGCTGGTACTTCCTATATATAAGTGTTCTTATTGCATTACCCTTGTAGCGTTATTCGAGTTACTTTAGGATTTTGTGTGCAGTTGATTCACAGGTTCGACAACCAAATCCTTGAAGAATCCTTTCATAATTTGTATGCTAGATTCTTAGAAGGATATTTAGTATTACTATAAATCATTGATTGATTTCAAATAATACTCACGCGATTTATGACCGATTTCGGTATAGTTATTGTTAATCCTGATTGGATTTCTAATAATATACTCACAAGTTTATGGACGATTTCAATATGTTTACAAAGAACAAAGTACAATTTTCAAAGGCATGAAAATTACTTAGTAATGATCAAAATGCCATATACAAAACTCTTTTGTCACAAGTTTCATAAAAAAGTTAATTTATTGCAATGCTAACCCTTTTTGCCATTCTTTGGCTAAAATTAGTCGATTTACAATTGGCAACTCTCGTAGTTGTCAAAGTATTGCAATACAAAACCTTTTGCCATTTATTTGGCCAACAAAACTATGTGCTCGCCAACATTGTTTGTTGATGTCTCTTTTTCACATATGTTTCAGGTTAATATATGTTCGAGCATGCTACATATAGGAGTGCATCCGGGCTTTAGACTTCTTTAAACAAAAGACTATTACGTGTATTCTTTGTATTGTAAAACAATGTAATAATAATGAAACAATTTAGTACCAGTTGTGGCTGAGCAATTTGTAACGTGACTCCCTGATATTTCCATCGCGTCTTGTTGTATTACACGATTGGGGTGTTACACCTCGCCAACCACTCCCTGTCCTAAAAACTACAAGAAATGATTCTTCTTGGAAGAATTAGTGTTTCTTCGTAAAGAGAGATTCCCTTCCTGAGGGGGATACTCTGCCTCTTGGGTGGATCTCGAAGGGTAGGAGATAGGGCTGCTGTTTACAACTTATTTATAGCCTGAATTCTAATCAATCTTTGTTTTCTTTTTCAGTGAAGAATTTTGCGAATTTAGCCAAAGAGCTGGGAACCGTTGATCGAGCCATAGCCTTCCTGAAACTTGACCTTATAGACAGAACATTCAAGATAAGGATCCAGGATCCTGTTGAAGAAGTACACACCTCCTCATCCTACAACATGTCAAGCAAGTACTTGTATAATATGTTGCATAAATGAAATAATATAATTTGAATTAAGAACTTATCTTTTTGTTGTGTGATGAGTAGGTGTCCAGAAATCCACTTCCAAGTCTGCATCATTTACCCTTGACGATATCCACAACATCATAACTTCCAAGGCGGTGAAGAGGGAGCCAATGAAGAACATCCCTACTACTGAGCCTCGCCAAGTCTCCACCAGAGCTAAGTCTGGTTCAAAGAGAAAGAATTCCTCTGAACCAGAGGGTGATCTCTCCGACATAGAGAAGCGCCTCCATGATACCCTGACCGAGGTAAGGATCCTTGATCCTGATACTATACTTTACCTGTTTGTGAGGATCCTGTATCCTGAATTTGCTGATCGTTTGCAGGGGTCATGCCGTATAAAGATCTATTATGAGAAGAGGGTGGCTGAATATGAAGATACTCTGGCTAGGATTCGTGCCATTGCGGTTACCAAGGACAAGGACATATCCAAGCTCGAAAAGGAGAAGAAGACTCTGGAGAGGATGCTAAAGGAAGCTGAAGCCACTGTCGAGGAACAGCGGAGCAAGCCAAACTTAGTACGGCTAAGTCTGTTCTTCAATCAATGTTCAAGATGGCTAAGGAAGCTATCTTGGGTTTGACAGGTCTTCGTGGGACATGGCTTCCTGGGAGATGGCCTTGAGCAACCTTGGCGGCGATGAACCAGGAGCTGGCAGTGGTGGTAGCAGGTGAAGCAGGATCCAGGGGGGTGCATAAGGAGGTAGAGGAGATGGTGGTTGAAGGTGCCGAAGGTGATGGCACACCAATGGGCAATGAAGGATAATCTAGACAAGGCCTGAGCCCTTTTTTTTTGTTTTTAGATGGTTATTTGGTTTGAACAATTTATGGTTTGTAAGTATTGAACAGTAGCTCTAGATTTAAGGATCACTGATCCTTCAGAAAATAGGTAGGATGACAAAGGTGAAGAGATCCTCTGTTTGGGGGATGAAGCCTTTGTTATCCTGCTCCTTTATATTCTGAACTTTAATTTCTACACAAACTACAACCGTTAGATGAATCTAATCCGACCTGGATGGATGGTCCATGTTTTGCTGGTGAAGTCCAGGCTGGATACTTTTGATAAATATTAACGGGCCTTAATAATATTAGACTTTTAACTACATCCTGTGTTATACATTTTGGAATTTTGTTTTGTCTAATTCTTACTGATTAATTCACTTATATAAAATTTGAAAGTTTCTAAATTGTTAGCAAGGAAGCTAAACATCTTATTGTAACAAGTTCTTTAAAAGGTTAAACATTACATGACTAGGAATTACGTCTCCTTAAATCAAACGTTGAGGACAATAATACTCGAAAATGAAGGGAGGATAGATCGTACCAAGAAATCCAAGTTACGATTTTAAATCCTTGAAACTTACAGTCACACCAATAAAGCATAGAAATCAGTCAAGGTTTGAGGATCCGGGATCCTTACCCATTTAGCTTCATGAACCTGTATATATAACTTGGGACTAAGCCAAACATCCATTGAGCAAACCTTTAGTAACTGGGGACAAGCCCACTAATCTGGGGACAAGCCCAATAAACTGGGGACAAGCCCAATGAACATGGAGACTAGCCCAATAAACTGGGGACAAGCCCATAAATGATAAAACTTAAGCTAACGTGAATACGTTAGAAACCGTAGGATTCTGGTGTATGGCCCAACACTGGCGACTAACCAATCTTACGTGACATGAAAATGACAAAACCTTAGCTAACGTGAAAATGTTAGAAACCTTAGGAACAGATGTATGGTACGTCTACCATTATACTTAGGATCCTACATATAGCCAACAGTAATGAAATTGTCAGCCCCTAACGCGGGTACTGGTCTCATTGCCTCGAACTATACTTGGATAACGTGCGCTACTGGTGGGGTGTTGAAACCATTCATGTGAAAGGTGAAAACCTTTAAACCTTAGAAGGTAATGGATACCTTAAGCTGGGGACGAGCTCGAGAAACTTTGGAGAGGAGGCCAACCTCTTGATCCTTTGTCAAAAATGTAATCTTCTGCAAAAACTTGAAACTTGATAACATAGGATGTTAAGAATCTAACATTCGTTTCCCACAATAAGAAGTATAATCATAATGGAATTATTAGGAAAATATTACCGAGATAAGGATTACATATCCTCTGAGGATCCTTCGACCCAAACTGAATATCAGAATCCTTAAGGATCCTTGATCCTTACATAAAGTATTTCTTTAAGTGAATAGCATTCCAAGCTCTTGGTAGGAGGTCACCATCCATGGTTAGCAAACGATATGCCCCCTTTCCAGCCTCAGCTTTAATCATATAGGGGCCTTCCCACTTTGGTGCTAACTTTCCATCAACAGGATTTGTGGTATTCTGAAATGCCATCCTCAACACCAAGTCACCAACTTGAAATCTTCAACCCTGACATTCTTGTTATAAGCACCAACCATTCTCTGTTGATAGCTAGCCAACCTTATCCTTGCCATGCCTCGAAGTTCTTCCATAGTATCCAGGTCTTGAATTAGAATCTCAGGATTTGCTTCAGGATCACAGATGCTTTTTCTGGCTGTAGGGACTACCATCTCTGTAGGGATCACTGCTTCAGCTCCAAAGACTAGAGAGAAAGGAGTTTGACCCGTAGCATTCTTGGAGGTTGTTCTATCTGCCCATAGGACATATGGTAACTCTTCACCCCATTTGCCTTTCTTGGATCCAAGCTTTTTCTTCAAGTTTTTGATGATGATCTTGTTGGATGATTCTGCCTGACCATTAGCTTGTGGGTAGACTGGTGTTGATGTTCTCATCCTAATCCCCCAGCTGTCACAAAAGTTAGTAGTACGACTCCCAATAAACTGGGATCCGTTATCACAAACAATTTCAGAAGGAATTCCAAATCTAGTTATGTTATTTCTTTTAATAAAGGATATGACTTCCTTTTCTCTAACGTGTGTAAAGGCTTCTGCTTCTATCCACTTTGAAAAATAGTCTGTCATAGCCAACATGAACACTTTTCCTCCTGGTGCCTTGCAAAGCTTGCCTACTATATCCATTCCCCATCTCATGAATGGCCAGGAAGAGGATATAGGATGCAGGGGTTCTGCTGGTTGACAAAGAATATTACTGTGTCTCTAGAAAGCATCACATTTCCTTGCGTAATCCACAGCATCCTTCTTCATTGTAGGCCAATAATATCGTGTTCTGAGGATCCTTGAAAATAGTGCTCTGCCCCCGGTGTGATTTCCACATTCTCCTTCATGAAAATCCTTCAAGACTTCTTGGATCTTAGGATCCTCGATGCATTGCAGATAGGGACCTGGAAGAGATCCTTTATACAACATGTTATTGGGATACCTTAATTTTGAAGGCTCTAGGATTCTCCCTAGTGGGAATTTCTCCATTCTGAATATATTTCAGGATTGGAAGTATCCAGGATCCTGGATCAGACCGCACTTCGTCACCAGGGATAATTCCAGCATCTTTTATTATCTCCATGGCTTCGTTTTCCTCAATAGCATGAGACAAAACATGAATGATAGGTATCCTCACGTCCTCTTGCATCTTTAGTGAGGATCTAAGGTTGGCTAAGGCATCAGGTTCTGCATTTTCGTCCCTGCGTACCTATGTAAACTGAAAAACGAAAAAGAATCTGCCAATTTCCTAACTATCTCTAAATATTTGATTAGTTTTTCACCTTTGACAGCATAGGAACCATTATAATGATTAGTTATTAAAAGGGAATCTACAAATACTTAAGATACATGATCCTCATATTCTTAGCTAATTGCAAACCTGTTATCAAGGCCTCATACTCAGCCTCATTATTAGTGGTTTGGAACTCACATGCGATAGATTGGGGTATAATGTCCCCCTGTGGCGATTTTAGTAGTAAGCCTAGTCCAGTTCCCTTGACATTTGAAGCTCCATCTGTGAAGAGTGTTGATGTATTGTAAAATACATCGTTTATTCGTGTCTAGTTTGTACAATCTTTAATAGTTTCGTTTTCCGTTGAATAGTTAGTCTTTTGATCCAATTGCGTTTTGCAGGTCGTATGAGTTTAAAGTAGCTGAAAAGCGTGAATATTGAGTAGAAATACGATTTGGTTAAGTCATGGAACGAGTTGGAGAATTTAGGAGCTGAAATAAATGAAATTCTGATGGAAATGCCTCCTGGCGGGCCGCGACTGGCCAGACCATTGCTTCTCGCGGCCAGCGAGAAGCATAGTTATTGATGATGTCACAAAGACGGTCGCGGGCCGCGACCCGTTAGCCTAAACCCTCTCGCACCACGCGAGAGGGTGTTATCTGCAGATGAGTTGATTTTCAGCTGAGACTTGGGGGTATTTAATGGATTTTATCATAATGAAACCCTAGTTACGAATCTTGGGAGTCTTTGTAGCAGTTTTGGAGTCGTAATAGCCAAGTTTGAAGGTTGCGAAGCTCTGGAATCATTGGATTAAGTGAAGATTGAAGATTAGAGACTTTCTCGGGTTTACACGATCCTTGTTTGTTTTGTTTTCTCTTTTCTAAACTTTTAATAATGAATTCTAGTTTTATTACTTTTGATTTGCTTTTGCTATTGACAATGCTAGGCTAAACGCATTAACTACCTAGACTTTGATGAATGGATTGATATAAAGTTTATACCTTTTTCATTAATTACATGTTTATTATGGTTTAATTGTGCTCTGTAAGCAGTTTGTTTATCTGGCTTGGTGTGTTAGCATGCTTTGATTTGGTTTTCTGCTTTCCATTACTTCATACGATTCTTGGTGACTGTCTATATCACCGAATGGAGTTGTATTAGGTTATGAACTTTGGTGAGTGTCTATATCATAGAATAAGTTCATAGTCTTTAAGGTTGAAGGGCCCAGTAAACCTTAGAAGTGATTGTTAGTAGGTTATTAGATTTGAGTGTTCTACTAGTCCTAATACATGGAAAGTGTGGGGCTATTGATAGGTCTTACCCGGCGAATTGCTATTATCGGTCTTTGGAAAAAGTCCATGCCTTTGTTGACCCATCGGTTTTATTAGTCTATCAAGTCAAGTTTAGATACTCAAACTACCCTAGATCTATAATTGGAAAAGAGTAGGTCATCATTAGGGTACTCACACAATATTAGACAACTGGAAAGACGTCTAATCAACCGGTAGGATTAACGGCCTAGGTAACGCCATAAGTTTCACCTCGAGAAGGGTTGAGGGACTTAGCTGGTGTTTTATAGGTTTAGTATCATAAGATCCCGGTTCCAGAAAACGAGCAATTAACTTAATCGGTAAACGCTTAAAATCAATCCAGGATTCTAGTCTAGGTAGTCTTCATCACCTTGTGAGAACAACTTCCATCCTTCGTTAGTGTTAGTTAATTTAGTCTTTAATTAGTTTTAATATAAATTTCCGTAGATTTTCCGTAACCCCCCCCCCCCCTAAAATAATCAAAACAGTTTTAATCGTGTCTGTCCGAGTCTTTCAGAGTCTAATCAGCGTAATTCATAGAGTCTAGTGGGTTCGATATCCGGACTTACTTAGGTTATACTACATTGATCGGTGCACTTGCTGATAGTGTGGTTTAGGTTTAAGTCGAGTCTAGTTTTTAAAGCTTTTTTGCGCCGTTGCCGGGGACTCTTGGCAATTGCGTTATTAGCTTTGATAGACTTTCTTGACACTTACGTACTACGTGTTTTATTTCATTTTGAATATTTGTTTTCTCTTTAGTTTTATTTGAGTCTTAGTAACTATTGTCTGATTTCTCGTTGTAGTTTCTCTTAGTTTGCAGTGGATGCCACATCTGCGCTCGCAGGGACCTCCACCGAAGCCACCTACAGACAAGTCAACCGTCTCGTCTTCATCTCTCCAAGCAAGTACACCACTTCCTTCATATTCCACCCATTCTGACTCTACCCTCCAATCTAAATTACCAAACTTTGACTTCACACCGAAGTCTTCACCCCATAATTCCCCACCACCTTCCCGTCCCCAAAGCCCACCCATCATCCAAATGGCCGATCGTAGACAAACCGTCCACCAACAAGCCACCCAAGGTTTCACTGGTCTCGCTTCACCCATCACTGTCCCACCCATCGTGAACCAAAACTCATGGCAAATTCCCTCATATGCCATGACAGCCATCACCAATACCATTCAGTTCCATGGTCGCGATGACGAGGATGCACCCGCTCATATAAATCGTTTCTCTCGCATGCTCGCCACCTTTAGCCTCCATGGAGCGCCCAAAGATGCCACCTATCTTCAGCTTTTCCCATTTTCACTCGCGGGCCATGCAGCTACATGGTTGGACTCTCAGCCAACCGGTACCTTCACTACTTAGGCGGCCCTTCGTCAAGCCTTTCTGAATAAGTATTTCCCGCCCGCTAAAGCTTCTCGTCTTCGCGATCAAATTCACTCCTTCCGCATGGAGCCCGACGAGCCCTATTACCTTGCTTAGGAGCGTTTTCAAAACTTAGTTGCTCGTTGCTCTCAACACGGTCTCTCTGATTGGGCTCTTTGTGAGATATTCTACAACGGTCTTACCCAAGAGACTCATGATCGTTTTGACACTAATGCGGGAGGTCACATGATGGGAATACTTACTGTCGCCGAGTGTTTAGAGCGTTTGGAAAGCTTTGCCCAATCTCAAGCTCAGTCGCAATCTGACCGACGGTATTCAACTGGTAATTCCAATACCACTACTAGTGCACCCACTCGAAGGGTGAACCAGATCAACCTGGATCCTAGTGTAGCCGTTGTGTTAGAAAACCTCACTCGACAGCTTAAAGAGATCAAGGAAAAACTTGATAAGTGTGAGTATTGTCGAGGGGTCATGATACTAGTGCATGCCCATTGTTGATCGGTGAGGAACAGGTCGATTTCTTAGGAGGAGGTCTAGGTAGAGGTCAGGGTAGCGGTTTTGGTAGCAATTTTAACTCGGGGTGGCGTAATAATAATAATAATTTCTATAATAATAATAACTTTCGTTCCACCGGTAACCCCCTAGTTTCCAAGTAGCTCAAAATCCCAACAGGGGGCATGGTTCATTCTTTGGTGGGGGGTCAAATGGGCAGTTCAATAAGGGGTTCAGTAGTTAGACTGGGTGTGAGGGTTCGAATTGTCAGGTTCAACCAAATCAGGGGTCAAATAGTGATGTAGGGGGTCATCTTCAGCATTTAGAAGCCATGATGAGTCTAATACTCGTCAAAGATCAAGCCACCCAAAAGGTCCTCTCCGAACATGACCTTTTGCTTAAGAACCACCAATCTTCACTCCACAACATTAAAAGGGTCATGGGTGATATGTCTAGGAAACTCGAGGAGTGATCACCCGGTCAGTTCTCGGGTACGACCTAACAGAACCCTAATGCCCAAGCCAAGGCCATTACCACCTGTAGTGGCAAGACCATAGGGAATCCGAGAGTAGAGGAGAGACTTGAGAGTGAGGATGAGGAGATTGAGATGGAGGCGCCGGGCAAAGTGCAATCTAGGCTAGTCCCAGCAAGTACCGCACCGCCCGGTGAGCCCGTAGGAGAGAAGAGAGTAGAGAGACCACCCGTTGACGTTAGACTGTCTCCGCTCGTAGATCACTCACGTGTTCCGTTTCCTTCACGTCTTAGGAATCAAAAGTACTCTAAGGAATACGGGCACTTCCTAGATATCTTCAAGCAGTTGAAGATCAATCTACCCTTCATAGAGGCACTCCAGTCCATGCCTAAGTACGCCAAGTTCTTAAAGGACCTTCTTAGAAATAAGGAGAAATTAGGGGAGTTGTCTAATGTCCCGTTGAATGGAGGGTGTTCCACCGTCGTTTTGAACAAGCTTCCCGAGAAGCTCACCGATCCCGGTATCTTCACCGTCCCATGTCTATTCGGTAGTAACAACAAGACACGAGCCTTAGCCGACCTAGGTGTTAGCATCAACTTGATGCCCTTTCTCTTTACGAGAAGCTAGACCTAGGCAAACTTTCACCTATCCGTATGACATTATCCTTATCCGATCGGTCCATGAAGTACCCCCAAGGGTGTTGTCGAGAATCTACTAGTCAAGGTCGACAAATTCGTTTTTCCGCCGATTTCGTTATTCTTTATATGGAAGCTGAAGAGCGAGTTCCTATCATTCTAGGTCGTCCTTTCTTGCGTACCGCCAAAGCTCTCATAGATGTCTATGATGGGCAAATTACTCTTAGAGTTGGTGAGGAGAGAGTTACTTTCGAGATTGATCGTTCCATGAGCCACCCGAGTGGTTCCGATGATTATAGTGGTCCGTGTCATTCCGTCTATTTCTTTAATTCGTTCATCTCGTGTGTAGACCATTGTCTAGAGTTCATTAGTGGTGCGGACTTGGTAGGAGATGAAGGGATTTCTATAATTCCCGAAGTGTTAGAGGTTAGTGAAAACACCACCCAACCACCACCCTTAAAGCTTAAGGTCCTTCTGTCTTACCTAGAGTATGCCTATTTAGGAGAGGGATCCGAGCTTCCCGTTATCATATCATCGAAATTAGAGGAGGGTGAGAAGTTGAAGTTGTTAGATGTGCTGAGGGCCAACAAAGAGGCCATTGCATGGAGGTTGTCCGACATTAAGGGTATAAGCCCTTCTTATTGCACCCACCGGATTCTCATGGAGGACAATTTTAAACCGGTGGTGCAACCTCAGCGAGCCTCAATCCTAACATGCAAGATGTTGTGAAGAAGGAGGTGATGAAACTCTTAGATGCCGGGAAGATATATCCCATTTCCGATTCACCATGGGTGAGTCCCACTCAGGTTGTCCCTAAGAAGGGAGGGATGACCGTTGTCATGAATTCGAAGAATGAGCTTATCCCTTCTTGCACGGTCACGGGTTGGCGCGTATGTATCGATTATCGCAAGTTGAACGATGCCACCCGAAAACACCACTTCCCATTACCCTTTATCGATCAGATGTTGGAGCGTCTCGCGGGTCAGCATTTTTACCCTTTTCTCGACAGTTTTTCTGGTTATTTTCATATCCCTATCGCACCACAGGATTAGGATAAGACCACATTCACATGCCCCTATGGCACTTTCGCGTACCGACGCATGCCATTTGGGCTGTGTAACGCTCCAGCTACCTTTCAGCGATGCATGGTCGCCATTTTTCAGGATATGATAGAGAGTTCCATGGAAGTCTTCATGGACGATTTTTCAGTGTACGACGATTCGTTCAAGCAGTGTTTAGTGAACCTCGAGAGGATGTTGAAGAGGTGTGTTGAAACGAAGTTGATGCTTAATTGGGAAAAGTGTCACTTCATTGTGACCGAGGGGATTGTTTTAGGTCACAAGATTTCGAGGGATGGTATAGAGGTAGATAGGGCGAAGATTGATACCATTAGTAGGTTGCCCCCACCCACGAGCATGAAGTCGATCCGTAGTTTCTTAGGTCATGCGGGGTTCTATAGACGGTTCATTAGAGATTTCTCTAAGATCACACGACCCATGACCCGTTTGCTAGAAAAGGATGTTCCATTCGTCTTTGACGAAGAGTGTCTCAAAGCCTTCAACTTTTTGAAGGAGCAGCTTGTTAGTGCACCCATTCTTATCTCGCCCGCTGGAGCTTGCCGTTTGAGCTCATGTGCGATGCGAGTGACTTTGCTGTAGGAGCGGTTTTAGGACAAAGAAGGGATAAGCACTTCCACCCGATCTACTACGCGAGTAAGACATTGAATGACGCTCAAGAGAATTGCACCACGACAGAAAAGGAGCTCTTAGCCGTGGTTTTCGCTTTCGACAAATTCCGCTCATACCTTGTTCTCTCTAAAACCATAGTCTTCACCATCACTCAGCGTTGCGTTTTCTGTTCCAAAAGAAAGACGCGAAACCTAGACTTATCCGTTGGATCCTCTTACTTTCCGAATTCGATATCGAAATTAGAGATAAGAGCGAGGCCGAGAACGTGGTCGCCGACCACCTTTCACGTCTAGAGGATCCCAAGAGAGAGGAGATTCGTGAGGAGGAGATAGGGGACACATTCCCTCACGAATCGATAGAGTTCGTTCATGCCGAGGAAGAAGGATTGCCGTGGTTTTGTGATTTAGCGAATTATTTATCTAGTGGCAATATTGTTAAGGGAATGAATACGCAACAACGCAGGAAATTTCTTAGTGAGGCTAGGAAGTATTTGTGGGATGACCCTTTCCTTTATAGGATAGGAGGAGATAGAATCCTTAGGCGTTGTGTGTCTAGAGAAGAGGGAATGAACATCGTTAAACATGTGCATGAGGGTCGAACAGGAGGCCACCATGGAGCTCATACGACCGCACAAAAGGTGTTCGATTGTGGTTTTTATTGGCCCACCGTACTTTGTGATGCCGAGAGGTTTGTGAAAGCATGTGATGCTTGTCAACGAACCAGCAACATTTCGGCCAAAGATGAGATGCCTCAAATCCCAATCCAAGTGTAGAAGTATTTGATGTTTGGGGAATAGACTTCATGGGACTGTTCCCTACCTCGAAAGGGAATCGGTATATTCTCGTGGCGATTGACTATGTGTCAAAGTGGGTTGAGGCTCAAGCTCTTCCCACAAATGAAGCCCGAGTAGTGTTGAATTTCCTCAAGAAACTTTTTTGTCAATTTGGTACACCTAAGGCCCTAATTAATGACTGTGGCACTCACTTTTGCAATGCATTGATGGAGAAGTTGCTTGCACGCTACGGGGTCACTCATCGTTTGTCCACCGCCTATCATCCACAAACGAGTGGACAAGTGGAGAACGCAAATCGGGGTGTCAAACGCATTTTAGAGAAAACCGTGGGGAATAATAGGAAGGATTGGTCCGATAAGCTCGACGATGCATTGTGGGCGTTTAGAACCGCCTACAAAACACCTTTAGGTACCACTCCATTCATGATAGTTTACGGAAAAGCGTGCCATCTCCCCGTCGAATTAGAACATCGTGCCCTTTGGGCTTTTAAAACCGTTAACCTCGACATGACCGAAGCCGCTAGGAAACGTTTCTTTCAAATTCACGAGCTAGAGGAGCTTAGAGACGCGGCTTATGCTCGATCGTGGAGCATTAAGGAGAAAACCAAAGCACTACACGATCGTAAGTTGAGGAAGATTAAGGAGTTTAGCAAGGGTGATAGAGTGCTACTTTACAATTCTAGGTTGAAGTTGTTTGTAGGGAAGTTAAATTCGAAGTGGCCGGGTCTTTACATAGTGAATGATGTGTCTCCATATGGAGCGGTTGAGATTGTGGATGAGTCCGATCGCAGAAGTTGGAAGGTGAATGGCCATCGTTTGAAGCACTACATTGGCGGACCACTTGATAGGAATAAGAGGGAGGATACTCCTCTCGAAATTCCACCGAATACCACCACTTAGTGTTTTGGGTGCGAACCCAAGTGTACCGTTTGTACCTTTTGTATACGAGTCGTATTTATTTAATTTTCATAGCTAACGGTTTTCTTGGGTAGTTTGTGGGTCTTTGTTCGTGTTTTGAGTCATTTTGCAGGAATTCTATACCAAGGATATGCAGGGAATGAGGAGAAAAATGAGTCCAGGTAAGTTCCAGAGTTAGAAAAATTTTGGGTTGTGTTTTATGGGTTTGGTTAAGTGCTGAAAAATTTTCGAAGGCATGAACCCTTCAAAATTTTGAAACTTTCTGTCAAAAATGCCTTCTAGCGGGGCGCGAGGGGTTTCACCTCCTCTACTCGCGGCCAGCGAGAAGCCTAAGAAATCTGACGTCACTTTTGCAGTGGCGGGGCGCGAGCGGGTATCTTATGGGGCTCGCGGCCCGCGAGCAACCTTATCTGCAGCCCCCCTTTGTGAAAACCCTAGATTTCACCCATTTTGCTCTATTCTTCTTCCCCAAAACCGCCGACAACCACCTCTCACCACCATAAACCACCGAGATTCACCATCTACTCACCAAATCTGCAACCCCACTACGTTTAGACACATTATCCCACCGATTTTAACCATCCTACTTCATCCTTTCACCGCAAACACGGGATTTTCACGAGGGTTTCAAGTTACAACCGGATTTTTCTTAGTTTCTCTTGTCTAACTCAACTCCAAGGTATGCTTCTTGTAATCTTTGTACAATGAGTCGTTTATTTCAGTTTTTATTGCATTTAGTTTTCGATTTAGTTGTCGGGTCTTGTTCTAGTCTTGTGTTTGGGTATGTTAGTGCTTGTTTGAGGTTGCGGGTGGTTCGGTATGGGTAGTTTAGCATTATGCAGGTTGCAGAACGGTTGGTTTGGGTTGATTGCTTTACGTGTTATGATTTCCATAGGTTTGAGGTGTAGTAACATTTAGTGTGGGGATTCGGGTCGGTCATTTCTTTAAGCTAAATTTGTGTTTATAACTTCACTTTTGACCCGTTTTGCTGTTTATGACGTTCAAGCTTTCAACTTTAGCACTCAATGTTCGTTTATTTTGGCACTTGAGTTTTAATTGAGGGCAATTAAAGTGCCGTGAGGGGGTAGTGTACATTGAGTCATGTATTTTGAGTCTAGTAGTCTTAGTGTTAGTCGGTCATGGGTTTACTTATATGACGTACAGGTACAAAATTCCTCGCCCGTACTCAATCTCCATTCGGGGAGGTTGTTTATGACTTATGCTTTTGTAAAAGGTAACCCGGTTTTTATTTTTTGTTTATGTCGGTTTCAACCGCGAAGAAATGCTATACGGTTGAAATATATATATAAAAATAAATCCAAAAAATTAGTTTGTGACTTCTAATGATCTGCTTTGCTGTGTTTTGTCAATTATAATTGTTTTGCAGATGTTAGGTGAAGGCTCGTCAAGCAAGAGGGGAAGGAAAAGAGGCCCACCGGCTCGTCCTCAAGGTGTTCCGGAGGCACCAGTGCAACAAGACGAGTATGTCCACTATAGGGAAGTGGATCATAGGGGCCCGGGAGTCCCTCAGGTCAAAGCACAAGAATTATGGATAGCCCGTTGTTGCAATTCGAGTTGGGTTCCGGGGAGTATGATAGATTGGGTTCTTTGATTCAAGTTGATTTGTTGAAGTTTAGGAGGATAGATTGGGGCCTGTTAGATCATTTAGGGGCAAGGGCCTGGGTTGAGCGATTGTTGGGACCGATATTCCGGAGAGTTTTGGATTGTGATGCTCGTCAATATAAGGAGATTACCCTTGAGTTTCATTCGACATTCGACTACAAATAAGGGAACTTCTTTGAGAAAAATGCGGTGTTTTTTGCTTTGGGTCGCCAATCTTATGAGATGACCATTCCCCAGTTTGTTGTGGCATTGCAGTTTTACACAGAAGAGGAAGTACAGTCACTTGACTTTATCACAAGCCTTCGGAGGGTTTTTAAAAAGGATCATGACTATAGTGTTCGTACAAGTGAGTTGGTGAGATTTTGGGGTACGATTTCAAGGGCGCCCTATTCAAATAACATGGTAGCTAGTGATATCACCGACCCGGTGTGAGGTTTGTACACAAAATTCTAGCAGCTACTTTGGTAGGAAGGGGTCAAGGTGATAATAAGGTCAATCAGGTGAGTTTGTTTTGTTTGATGTGCATGGTTGAGGAGCGGCCCGTTAATCTTGCTACGGTTTTTTCTTGGTTGATGAGGAAAACATGGAGAGGTGGTTCTGGGGCTAGAATTTATTTGGGCCCATACATTACGTGGTTGGCAGAGAGTTTGGGTGTGTTTGCCAGGTACCCGGCTGATAAGATGAGAGAGGGGCCGACACCGGGGTTTATGAGATTGAAGGATCTTCAGGCTGCTAGTATTCTGACTTATTCTGACCCACCAGAGTGGGATTATTCGACCCAGCAGTCAAAGAGTACACCGCTTTAGGGTCTGGTACATTTACACGTTATCAGTAGAGGACCTGACAGCGGATGCCTCAGCCTCAGCCTTAGTTTCCACCCAGGGAGCCAGTTATTGATCCACCTACTTTTCAGCCTCCACCTATACCGCCACGTCCTAACTCGCTTACTTTGGACTCTTTGTATGACCGGATGGAGACCGGTCTTGGTGATTTGCGGGGTTATGTGGATACTCAGTTTGGAGGTGTTAGGCAGGTGATGTTGGAGAGTCGTCGGATGCACGAGCAGGGTCAGCAGAGGTTAGAGGATGGTATGAGGTACATGATGGAGGGTATGCACCTTGCGGTTCCCCCTTTCTTTAGGCAGCCACAGACAGGACCGAGTGATTTGGCAGGGGTTAAGCCGTATCATGTTCCCCAGCAGGGATCGGAGGAGTCGGATGATGATGAGTGATTTTAGGCAGCAGTGGTGGTTTATCTAGTATTTTTTTATTTTTTTCTTTTATGTTGTTTTTAATCTAACTCGGCTTGTATCCCTAATTTTTTAATACTTTGGTACTTTGTTGGGATGGCTTGGGGTAGTATGTTTGCGATGTTTGTTGGATGTGTAAACAATGTTATTTTTATGATGCTATGCTAGTAGTTGGTTTGATTATAGGTCTGGTGTTTATTTTTGCCGCTTATGTTCGCGTGTCCGAAGTTAGGAATTGTTTGCTGAGCGTGTTTGGATTGGAGGGCGTATGTGGAATTGACTGGCACATTTACAGTCTCGCATATTTACAGCTAAGTCGTTTCACTTGTATCTTATGTATATATTTATTTCGTTATTTAGTATTTTATTTTCTAGGTAATTTGAGTCGTGTCTCGTCTTTGTATTAGGGACAATGCAATCTTTAAGTGTGGGGATGGGATACATGGTGTAAATAGGAGTCGTAGTCGTAGAGTTTTTTTTTAATTAAAAAATTTTGAAAAATTTAGAAAATGTCTTTTGAAATAAGAAGTTTGCAAAAATATAATGGAAAATGATAGAAAAGTTGGGTTTCTACTCGGGTTCAAGTAATAATAATATGAGTTAAAGATAGTCGAGCTTGTGTCTAGTTTGGGTTATGTGAATAGGCCTGGGGTTTGGTTCTAGGTTCCTTTGATCTTAATGTACCTAATTGCCGGTTTGCTAGTGGGTGCTCATCTAAGTAAAATGGGAAATTGAAACCGCCAAAAGTAGTATAAAGAATGTCGTATAAGTTAAAATCGTCATAATTTTTAATCATGAAAATTATAAAAAAAAATTTGAGCTAGAAACTAAGAAAGTAGCGCAGGCCTACGTAATCTTCGTTGGGGATGGTGACTCTGACTTAGAATGCCTCTGGGATGTGTGAAATTAAGTTGCATAGTAAGGAAAATTACCGAAGCTTATTGTAATCCGAGCTGGGGATAGCGACTCTACAGCCGGAATGCCTCTGGGTTAGGTAAAGCATTATCTAAGCTCAATGAGAAAAGTGAAAAGAAAAAAAAAAGAGTAATAAAGAAAAATTTGGTTTTAAATTCTTTTGATTTTGATATGAAACGGTTAGGAATTGGTCCAGTGATCGTTCATTTTGTTCTATAAGCTTGAGGAGGGATTAGATGGACTGTGGCTTTTAGTGTGAGACCCTAGGTAAACTGGTTGCACTTGAACTAAATTTGTATGATAAGGGCTTGGAGCCGGGTTTTAGGTTTAAGAGGACAAACATATTTGCAATCGCGGCTAACACAAGTTTTGATTCTAATAAGTGTGAATGACTTTTGTCTCAAGTAATTGCTTGTCTCTGATTCCATTTGCATAGATTCTTTTTCGAGGACGAAAAAAGAGTAAGTGTGGGGATATTTGATGTATGGTAAAATACATCGTTCATTCGTGTCTAGTTTGTACAATCTTTATTAGTTTTAGTTTCGTTTTCCGCTGAATAGTTAGTCTTTTGATCCAATTGCGTTTTGCAGGTCATATCAGTTTAAAGTAGCTGAAAAGCGTGAATATTGAGTAGAAATAAAGTAGATGAAGCGTGAATAGTGAGTAGAAATACGATTTGGTTAAGTCCTGGAACGAGTTGGAGAATTTAGGAGCTGAAATAAATGAAATTCTGATGGAAATGCCTCCTGGCGGGCCGCGACTGGCCAGACCATTGCTTCTCGCGGCTAGCGAGAAGCATAGTTATTGATGATGTCACAAAGACAGTCGCGGGCGCGACCCGTTAGCCTACACCCTCTCGCGCCCCGCGAGAGGGTGTTATCTGCAGACGAGTTGATTTTCAGCTGAGATTTGGGGTATTTAATGGATTTTATCATAATGAAACCCAAGTTACGAATATTGGGAGTCTTTGCAGCAGTTTTGGAGTCGTAATAGCCAAGTTTGAAGGTTGCGAAGCTCTGGAATCATTGGTTTAAGCGAAGATTGAAGATTAGAAACTTTCTCGGGTTTACACGATCCTTGTTTGTCGTGTTTTCTCTTTTTGAACTTGTAATAATGAATTCTAGTTTTATTACTTTTGATTTGCTTTTGCTATTGACTATGCCAGGCTAAACGCATTAACTACCTAGACTTTGATGAATGGATTGATATAAAGTTTATACCTTTTTCGTTAATTACATGTTTGTTATGGATTAATTGTGCTCTGTAAGCAGTTTGTTTATCTGGCTTCGTGTGTGTCATGCTTTGATTTGGTATTCTGCTTTCTATTACTTCATACGATTCTTGGTGACTGTCTATATCACAGAATGGAGTTGTATTAGGTTGTGAACTTTGGTGAGTGTCTATATCATAGAATAAGTTCATAGTCTTTAAGGTTGAAGGGCCCAGTAAACCTTAGAAGTGATTGTTAGCAGGTTATTAGATTTTAGTTTTCTACTAGTCCTAATACCTGGAAAGTGAGGGGCTATTGATAGGTCTTACCCGGCGAATTGCTATTGTCGGTCTTTGGAAAAAGTCTATCAAGTCAAGTTTAGATACTCAAACTACCCTAGATCTATAATTGGAAAAAAGTAGGTCATCATTAGGGTACTCACACAATATTAGACAACTGGAAAGACGTCTAATCAACCGGTAGGATTAACGGCCTAGGTAACGCCATAAGTTTCACCTTGAGAAGGGTTGAGGGGCTTAGCCGGTGTTTAATAGGTTTAGTATCATAAGATCCCGGTTCCAGAAAATGAGTAATAAATTAATCGTAAAACGCTTAAAATCAATCCAGGATTCTAGTCTAGGTAGTCTTCATCACCTTGTGAGAACAACTTCCATCCTTCATTAGTGTTAGTTAATTTAGTCTTTAATTAGTTTTAATATAGATTTCCGTAGATTTTCCGTACCCCCCCCCACACACACACACACAAAACAATCAAACTGTTTTAGTCGTGTCTGTCTGAGTCTTTCAGAGTCTAATCAGCGTAATTCATAGAGTCACTTGGGTTCGATATCCGGTCTTACTTAGGTTATACTACATTGATCGGTTCACTTGCCGATAGTGTGGTTTAGGTTTAAGTCAAGTCTAGTTTTTAAAGCCTTTTAGTGTCTAGCTTAGAGAGTCCTAGTTAGTTCATTTTTATAGTCTGTTTAGCACACATCAAGTGTCCAAGGATCCTTAATCTCCTCAAGTTATTGAACTTCTAACTCAGCTTCCTTTTGTAGATCACTACTGAAATCAGCCACAAAGTCAGCTAAAGCCTGAGACTTAATAGCAGTCCTAGGCTCATACTTAATGTCATATGAACTAAGTTTAACTGCCATTTGCCAACCTGCCTGACATCTCAGGTTTCCTGAGGACATTCTTAATAAGTGTTGGGATTGAACCCTATAAAAGGAATAGATGATACAAAGACAAATAACACTATCCGAGCTTTGGTTAAACTATCAGAGGTTACAACCTCTGTTGTATATACGCTGCTTTCCCTAAAGACTGCTCTCCTATCATCTGACTTCAAAAAGTTGCAAAGGTCTGCCAGAGTTACAAGGATCAGAGGATAGAGATCAGAGCTTAGTCATTAGATAGATAATCAATGTAACAGTGCTAAGCACTGATAATTAGTATTAACAGTGTTTGTAGTTAGTTACATATAGTTTCCTGTCACTATCAACCCTAATGTCATCAAATATGCTCAGTGGTTAGATAGTTTAGTATAAATAGGTAACTTGTGTAACAGTTTAACTTGTCTATCAAAAGATCAACTTTCACATATCATCTTCTCTGCATTATCTTACTACCAAACTTCAATTGCAAAGGCTGAGGGGGAGTTTGTGAATCACATGTGAATTTACCAACTTGAAAGCATGATGATGAAAACAAACGACCATTGCTTGTAGTAAAAGTTTTCCATTTATTTCCGCTGCAAATCTCTTTTAAAACTCAATCATTTTCCATTAAACAAAAACTACAAGTAATTCAAACTCAGATCCTAACAATTGGTATCAGAGCTTGATTCATCAAATTCGATCTAACAATCGATTTGATTCGAAAAGATCAGCTCTCTGCTATTTAGTTTGGTTGTTTTTGCTTGATAAATAGAGTTTTATTACGTTCAAAGTTTTTAAAACAGAAATCTGTGAAAAATCAACTGAAAATGTCTAAAAACACACAGGATGCCAACTCTGGATCCTTGTTCTAACCGCCGATGCTCAAAAGAAATGAATATTTCATTTGGCAATGACGAATGGGTCATATCCTTGCTCAGCAAAACACCGGTTGTTGGAGATCTGTTGCTATATGGACCTCACGTTCCGATGGTTCCAAGCATAGAGGATCCAACTAAACAAGTGCCAAAAAATCCTGAAAAATTTTCGGAGCAGGATTTCCAGAAAATTGAATTGGATGCTAAGGCATTTAGCATAGTTGCTTCGGCCTTACCCAATGAGATTTATGCTGGTCTACTCCATTGCAATAGTGCAAAGGAGTTATGGGATGCACAGAAAGAGCAATTCGGTGGGACTGAGGAAGTGATTGAAAGTAACAGAGAAGTTCTAAATCAGCAGTATGAAACGTTTTGTCACTTGAAAGGAGAGTCTCTAACACAACAGTTCGAACGTTACAGCGGTCTCATCAGTGAACTTAGACTGGTTAACGTGGTTTTTCCTAATTCGACTGTCAATAGTCTTTTCCTTAGATCGTTACCAGATAAGATAAGTGGGAGACTGTAGCTTATGTAACACGAAATTCTGTTGGGTTTAAAGAAATGTCGTTGACACAACTTCATGGGATACTCCTCACTTATGAGAGAGAGTTAAACCAGAAAAAGAAGTTGCAAGATTCTGGAAAAATGACTGATGATTACTCATTGGGTAATACAACTCTTTTTGGCCAAGAAGAGGGATCTGGCAGTAGTAAGAACCAAATTTATGATCACTATATAGATATTACTTCTGGTGGGAACTTTGAATCTGAAACATATGCACCCAACTATGCTTTCACTGCTAGTGGGGAAAGCCAAACCTCTGATAATCTATCCTTTGAGCTGAATGACTTGCAACATTTTGAACCTTCTGATCTTGAAGAAATGGATATTTTGCACCAACTGGCCTTATTGAGTGTTAGGGCTAGTAAATTCTATAAGAGAACTGGTAGGAAATTCCCATAATTGCATGGGGGATTGAAGGTTGGGCTAGATAAATCAAAAGTCAAGTGTTATAAGTGTAATAGGTTAGGACACTTTGCCAGAGAATGCAGGTCTCAAAATTCTGGACCAATAGTGACTCATCCTGGCCCTAGACCTCAGCACACACAAAACACTGCTCACTATTCCCAATATACCCCTGCTCAACATGTTCAAAACACTGCCCACTTTGCACATCCTGCTACTATTGTTCCAGTGCATTATGTTCAATCCACTGCTCCACAAATTCAATATGTTCAGGCACCATCACATCCTCAAGTGCATGTACAACAAGTACCCATTGTCACACAACCTGCTCAAACCACTGCTAGTCCAGCAGAGGTTGGTCAACAGAGCTTTTTCACACAAAGTTATGTTGACTGGAGTAGCTTGCCTGAGGATTTGACTGATGAGAATTTTGCTTTAATGGCCAAAAATGATGTTGAACAAGAATTTTGTTTAATGGCCTTAGAGACAATTGCTGAAGGTGTTGAATCTGTGGAGTTAGCGTCAAAAACTGATGAAGTTCAAGTTTGTGATGAAACAATGGTTTCAAGTGAAGAAAAGAAAAATGCTGCTGATAAGGAAAGAACTCTCCTGCTGACCCATGGAATGTTGATGTGTGTGAAGATGAGTGTGATTGTGCTCTCATGGCTGCTACAAAGGTATCACCTCAGATCCTTAAAGATCTATGTTCTGACAAATGCATCATTGCTTTTGCAAACATTAAGCAGGTGAATGAAAACCTGGGGAACAAAATTTTAGAAGATGAACTTAATTTTGAAAAACTGATTAAAGAGTTAAAATCAAAGTTAAGTGAAAAAGATTCTGAAATGAGTAGCCTGAGACATGAATCAAGCATAACCAATGACCAACTCATACTATGGTAGAAAAATACCAAGGGTGTAAAAAGGAGTTAAAAGAAACCCAAATCACTTGTGAAAAATGGGATGAGTCCTGTAAAGGTTATGAGATTATGCTTGATGCTCAGATCAAGAGAAAGCATTAAGTTTTGTGTAGGTTTTAGAACTTATGACCAAAATGAGAAAAATGTTGCTGAAATTGATTCTGAGTTGGTTGAAATAGTCCCAACAAATTTGGCTGGTGAAGAAATAAAAATCATATATAAAGCTGGAAACAAAATTGTTTTGGAAAAATCAGAGGTTTCAACAATAGATAAAGAAATTGAAAAATATCTGTTTAAACCAACATGGTCAGATTAATGTGATATTTTAGAAAACTTTAAGCCAATGGACTTTACAACCTCTGATGGTATTAAAGCCCCAAAAGCACTGGTGATCCCTATCAAAGATGTACCAGCAGAGGTTACAACCACTACTGATAAAAAGTCTGATAGGAAAAGAAGAGTAAAGATTAAAAACTTGTTTTGTGAATTTTGTGAAAAAAGAAATCATGTGGCTGCAGATTTTTTTCTTTTAAAAGCCTATGACATTAACAAAACTTGTGTTATCAAAAATTCTTCAAGATGCACCATCTGCAACAAAACAAATCACTTAACTCAAGAGTGTGCCATCTTAAAAACTATGAACAAAAGGTAAAAGAGATCAAGGCAAAAGCACTAGAAAGAGAAGGTTCAAGTTCTGCTGGAAATAAATCTAAGAAGAGTTTTGAACCAACTGAAACATTTGGTTACAAAAGCTTTAAACAAAACCTCTGTTCCTAGAGAGGTGCAAGTGACAGATGCCCCACCATCAAATTTATTTCCAAGAGGGTATGGCCAACCAGCCTATACAAGGGTTCCTCTTACTTATGAAGGATACAAAAAGCCTTCAAAGCAAAGAGTGGATAAGCATCCTTATGGATACAATCATCTAAATTGATTGGAGGTGTCGGTGTATCGGTTATTGACAGAAACCGCGAACACTCAAACGTTTTTGGACGTTTGGAAACCGATAACGGTTTCAGTTAGCGTAAACAGATCGATTCATGGTTGAACATAAGGTTTAATTGATTCCTAGAACTAACAGAAAACATCAAGTGGCGGAGTGGTTACATGTGTGCGTGTTAAGTCTTATACTTACCCGGCTGACCCGGGTTCGAATCCCGGCAGCCGGTTTTCTTTTTTATTTATTTTATTTTCATTTTTTATCAATTGTAACTTTTATATTCTAGTTTGTTTATTAATTATGCATCATTAAAAATTAAAATCAACATAAATACGCAACGAAACAATCATAACTCGATACTCGATTACAAACGAAGCGGGTTTGGGAAACCGTTTTTGACAAATGTTACAGTATCCCCTACTTTTAGGAATTTCGTCCCGAAATTTAAGTAGTAGTAGTAGGAAAAAGATGCGGGTATTTTTCGCGCATTGAGTCTTCACGTTCCCAAGTAAACTCAGGTCCCCGTTTCGACTCCCAGCGTACCCTAACAATTGGAATGCGACTTCGTCTTAGACTTTTTTCCCCGAAGTCCATGATCTCTACTGGTCTTTCAATGAAATGCATAGATTCATCAATCTGAATATCTTCCAAGGAATATGGAGGTTCTCATCCGCGAGGCACTTCTTCAAGTTTGATACGTGGAATGTGGGGTGAATTCTGTTGAGTTCTTCTGGTAGATCAAGCTTGTATGCTACAGGTCCTACTCTTTCGAGTATCTTGAAAGGTCCTACGTAGCGTGGTGCTAGCTTGCCTTTTTGACCAAAACGAACTACTCCCTTCCACGGTGATACTTTTAAAAGTACATGACCACCAATGTTAAACTCCAAAGGCTTTCGTCGTTTATCTGAATAACTCTTTTGACGACTTTGAGCCGCTAGAAGATTGTTTCGAATTTGATGGATCTTATCTGTGGTTTCTTGAATCAATTCCGGACCGGTGATTTGAGCTTCCCCAATTTCGTGCCAACATACTGGAGATCGGCACTTATGACCATATAACGCTTCAAAAGGTGCCATGCCGATGCTTGAATGATAGCTGTTGTTGTACGAAAATTCGACTAATGGTAGATGAGCGTCCCAATTTCCCTTGAAGTCTATGACACATGCTCGAAGCATATCTTCAAGAGTTTGAATGGTGCGTTCAGATTTTCCATCAGTTTGAGGATGATAAGCGTACTGAGGTCTAATCGTGTACCCAATGCGGCTTGTACGGCTTGCCATGTTCGTGAAGTGAAACGACCATCACGATCTGAAATAATGCTTAACGGTACACCATGTCGGCTTACGATTTCGCTGATGTAAATACGAGCTAGCTTCTCGTTCTTGAAATCTTCGCGGATAGGAATAAAGTGAGCTGATTTTGTAAGACGATCAATGATTACCCATATAGTGTCATACCCACCAGAAGTGCGAGGTAACCCGGTAATGAAGTCCATGGTTGTGTTTTCCCACTTCCATACAGGTATTTCAGGTTGGACCAGAAGTCCTGAGGGTCTTTGATGTTCAGCTTTTACCTTGGAACATGTAAGGCACTTGGAAACAAAAACAACAATATCCTTTTTCATTCCAGGCCACCAGTAGGTGTACCGAAGGTCTTGATACATCTTGTCGGCTCCTGGATGTATAGAGTATCGTGTTTTGTGTGCCTCATTCATAAGGAATTCACGAAGGTTGTTGTGGTCAGGAATCCATATGCGATCTAGATAGTACAGAATACCATCAGATTTAGTTTCAACTTTAAGTTCAGCTCCACAGGACAGCTCCTTTCGTACGTCGTCTTCCGTTACTGAAACATGTTGGGCTTCTCGAATTTGATCTTTAATGTCAGTTATGATTTGCGAACATAGAAGATGAATGGAGTTCGCATAACCCTTTCGACTGAGTGCATCAGCCACCACATTTGCCTTGCCAGGGTGGTACCGAATTTCACAGTCGTAGTCATTTAGAAGTTCGACCCATCTTCGTTGCCTCATGTTTAACTCCTTTTGGTTGAAGATATGTTGAAGACTCTTGTGGTCAGTGTATATTTCACACTTAGTACCGTAGAGATAATGTCTCCATATCTTAAGAGCGAACACAACGGCTCCAAGTTCTAGGTCGTGGGTGGTGTAGTTCTTCTCATGAGTTTTGAGTTGTCTAGAAGCATAAGCTATCACCTTTCCTCTTTGCATTAGAACACAGCCTAGTCCTTGCCCTGACGCGTCGCAATAAACCACGAAGTCATCACAACCTTCAGGAAGAGTGAGGATTGGTGCATCACAGAGTTTTTGTTTAAGGGTTTGGAAGGCTTCTTCTTGTTTGGGTCCCCATATGAAGGGTTTTCCTTTATGAGTTAAAGCCGTGAGTGGTACAGCAATGCGAGAGAAGTTTGAAATGAAACGGCGATAATAACCAGCCAAACCAAGGAATGATCTTACTTCAGTTGGTGTACGTGGCGCTTGCCATTCTTGTACCGCTTTGATTTTTGGGGGTCGACATGTATTCCTTTGTCATTAACAACATGTCCAAGGAATTGTACCTCTTTTAACCAGAATTCGCATTTGGAGAATTTGGCGTAAAGCTTTTCATTCTCTAAGAGTGTAAGGATGAGTCGAAGGTGCCGTTCATGATCCGACTTAGACTTTGAATAAATGAGGATGTCGTCGATGAAGACTATAACAAAACGATCGAGATAGGGTTTGCAGACTCTGTTCATTAGATCCATGAAGACAGCTGGAGCGTTGGTTAAACCAAATGGCATGACCATGAATTCATAATGACCATAACGAGTTCGGAAGGTGGTCTTTGGGACGTCTTCTTCATGTACTCTAAGTTGATGATAACTAGAACGAAGGTCGATTTTTGAAAAACAGCTGGCGCCTTGAAGTTGGTCAAGAAGATCATCAATGCGAGGTAATGGATAGCGATTCTTGATCGTTAACTTGTTGAGTTCTCTGTAGTCGATGCACATGCGAAACGTTCCATCTTTCTTCTTCACAAAAAGGACAGGTGCACCCCAAGGCGAGGAGCTAGGACGTATAAATCCTTTGTCAGTCAACTCTTGCAATTGACTGGCTAGCTCTTGCATTTCGGATGGGGCTAACCTATAAGGAGACTTTGCAACTGGTGTAGCACCAGGTATAAGATCGATGCGAAATTCGACTTCTCTCACGGGAGGAAGTCCTGAAATGTCGTCAGGAAAAACTTGCGGAAAATCTTTTACTACTGGGATGTCTTCAAGTTTCTTCTCCATGGTTCCCTTTTTGACGACATGGGTTAAAAATGCGACATAATTCTTGCGTAGATATTTTCGAGCCTGAAGACAGGACATTAATCTGAGTCCTTTAGATGAGGTTTCTCCAAAGATTCGTAGAGTCTGGCCGTTTGAAAGAGGAATGCGTATAAACTTTTCGCGGCATACAACTTCAGCCTGATGTTGGCTGAGCCAGTCCATACCAATTATAATGTCAAAGCTTCCCAACTTCATAGGAATGAGGTCAACTGGAAAATCGTGCTCGTTTAAGGTGAAAGTACAATTGCGTATAATAGAGTTTAATGAGATCGGTTTCCCGTCAGCAACTTCCACTGTTATGGACTCCATGAGCTTATCACGAATTTGGTTTAGGATGGGTTCAAACTCTAAGGACACAAAACTTTTATCCGCACTAGTATCAAACAACATGGATGCATAACTACCATTGATAAGGAACGTACCGTTAACCACATTGCTGTCAGCTCTAGCCTGATTAGCGTTGATGTTGAAAGCTCTTCCTCTTGCAGGTGGAGGAGCTTGGTTAGCTTGATTCACCGGATTTGCTTGGGCTTGAGCATGTATAATTTTCACCAATCATGGACAAGTGTTTCTAAAATGGCTTGGGTCTCCACAATTGTAGCAAGCCCGCATAGGTTGCACCATGGGATAGTTGGGTTGGTAGTATGATTGGGCTAAATGTTGGGTAGGTGGTAGTAGTAGGGGTTGTTGGGCTTGACCCATTACTTGATGGTGAGTTTGAGTTGAGGGCTGGTGGCGGTTCGTTCGCTGAGGTATGCGACAGGTTTGAACAGTGTGACCTGCGCGACCACAGCCGGCGCAATGTTTACAGGGATGATCAGGAAAGTGATGGTATTGGCAACGGTTGCATTTTAGTAATGGGCCAGAGTATGGCCTTTTATATGGTGCAGGTGAGGGGGCAACTTGGGTAATGGGCGCAGCAGGGATAGGGTAATTGGTTTGTGTGACAGCGAAGTTTCTGGTGTTACGTTTCCTCTTGTTAGCAAACTTAGAGGAGGAGGTGGAATGGTTTGAAGTTTGGCCCTCAACGGGGGCTTTCTTTTTCTCCTCTTTAAATTTACCGTTGTGAATTCGATTCTCGGTCAGTTCAGTAGCTAGTTCCATAGCAGCTTCAAGTGTTGCTGGCGAAGTGCTGAGAACTGAATCTTGAATTTTCGAGGGAAGACCTCGAATATAATGCTCGACTAAACGGTAAACTGGGGTGAACAAGTTAGGGACCATCTGGTTCAACTCTAAAAACCTCTTGTTGTAGGAAGTATGATCTCCCTCTTTTTGCTTCAATGAATGAAATTCGTCCTCTAACTTTTTAATCTCACTTCTAGGACAGAATCGTCTCGTCATGATTTCCCTTAACTCCTCCCACGTTAAGGCCATTGCATCTTCGATTCCTCTCTTACCCTTTTCAGTATTCCACCAGGTAAGAGCTACCCCAAATAGTCTCCCGGTTGCGTATCGTACCTTGCGATCCTCAGGACAATCGCAGTTGAGGAAGGTGTTTTCCATTTCCTCAAACCAGTGGAGGAGAGCAGTGACACCTTCGGTCCCTTCAAATTTCGGAGGATCGCAAGACTTGAAATGTTTATATGAGCACTTGCTGGTAGCAGGGTTGCCGATGTTCTGGTCTTCTTGCTGGGGAGGATTGGTGGGATTTGTGGCGAGAGCTTGTTGTACTTGAACCACAATGTCGGGAAGTACCGCGGCCATTTGTTTTGCGATTTGAGTGGCCAAGCGTTCGTGTGACCTTCCTGATTTTCTACCCCCTCGATGTTGCCTAGCCGACATCTACAGGAACATACATAAGAAGATTGTGAGTTTATGGAGTCTTTTTAGGTGTCATGTGTCTTAAAGAAAATGAAAATAACATAAATATCAATAATGCAACTACATCCATAGGATGTCTTGGGTTTGCTCATGTTGGGCCTCAAATGTCCCCCATACCTTCACCTGTATAGTCATGTGGGCCCCCATGACTATTGGCTTGGTAGGATTCACATTAGTATTGGCGGTTTAACACTCGCATTACCCGAATGAAAACCACGAAATATGTTTACGAGATGTATGGTCGGAATGTGTCCAGGTGTAGACACAATGACAACTCAAAGTGGGGTTAGCTCACACGACGTTTGGTATAGCATGCTTTGGCCTAATAGGTACTTCGTACTCTCATCGATAGTCCCCAGGTAGGCAAACTGGTCCTTTATTTTGGATTTATACGAATGCCAGCCTAGACAGGATGTTCCGACTACCGGTATTTGTACCCTTCCAGTTACTACATGCCCGTCATGAGAACTCACTTTGATGGATTTGAAAATACAAAAATCATTGCAAAACAATCGTGAAAATGATGTGGTGTGTGCTTGCATGGATATGATATGTTATGAGAATATGATTCATGATAGGCATTATATAATAATATGTACTTATGAACATGCTTGCATAACTTTGAATGTAACATTAAACATAAAACATATAAACATCATGAAATTTGGCATGTAACACACAAAAATTTTAAAAATTCTAATCAACTATAGTATAGGCTCTAAGGGTCTAATAACCTATCCTATATCCCTATAGTCATGGCTCTGATACCAATCTGTTACACCCCGACCCGCAGCGGAATAAGAGTCGGGGCATAATTGGGTTATCACCAAAGCTCATGATATTTACTAATATGTTTCATATTTATTTAAGTCAAAATTACATTCTCAATAATCCAAACATGTTCATATAAATACAAAGAAAAATAATCAACTAAACAATCCAAGCTCTAAACCAGTTTATTCTTCTAAGCTAATCCTATGTGTTTCTTGCTGCAACTGGATCACCTGTATCATGTGTAAAAATGGGGGTTTTTGGGTCAACATAAGTTGGCGAGTGAACCTTGTTAGATAAACATTTATTATTGATTTCTTGTTATCTTTATCAAGGAAAAATTTTGCAATAGTCATATATGAGCAAATGTAAATAATCATACCATAACAATAACAACCACAAATAATAACATACAAAACATATGAACTTGCATGAATATATAACATGAATGAAACTATATATGTTGGCAACGTCACGTTCACGCTCATAATGTAATGGGGAACTGACGGCCTATGATGAATGTCTGTGCGATCAAGGCTCAATCAAACGGAGTCGATCGTATGTTGGCAACGCCCGGTTCACGCTCATAATGTAATGGGGAACTGCTCAACGCTCATAATGTAATGGGGAGCGGCGGCCTATGATATTGCATGTACTGAAAATAATAAATTAAATCTAAACAATAACTACACAAACAGTTGATACAAGCTGAATACACATTTGTTCATGATATGATGTATGCACAATGATTTAAATATAATAAATGGTAAGACACATGATACACCCCAAAAACGTGATTAAAACGGGGAATTTGTAGAGATTCACTCACATTGGGTGCGTTCGGTTGGAGATGATGAGATGCGCACGAGTTTGAAGGATTGATCAACGAGGATTAACTAACCTAAATAATAACGGAAGGTATAGTAAATGAGTGGATTTTATTAATAATTTTAAAAGGATTTTTAGATATATTTTTGTGAGTTTAAGGCTATTTCCTATCTTTAAAAACATTATTTTTAAGTATTTTTAATTGATTTTTAAATTAAATTAAATAAATAAAAATATAAAAAAATGTTAACTTTTGCGTTGACCATTGACCGTTGACTGTTTGACTGTGACTGTTGACTGTTTGACCGTTCTATTGTGTGCATGTATGCGCCGGGCAGGACTCGAACCCGAGACCTCCCGTACGCGTGCACGCAGCTCTACCAACTGAGCCACGTGTCTAACCCGAAATAATTCTGTTTTAATTATATTTATATACTATTTTAGTTTATTCAAAATTCTTTTATTTTCAAAAAGGGTTTTAATCATCGAACCGGAGTGTGCAACAGGTCTCGAACCCTGGACCTGTGGGTTAGTGTTGCAACATAGTCCACCGCTGGACTGTGTGTCTAACCTGGTTAATATACCGATTTTTATTATACTTAACATCTACCGTAAGTTAATCCGGTTCAGTTAGAAAAATAAAACATCTTTATTACAGAGCATACGTGTGTGTCAAGGATCGAACTCGCGGCGTGTGATATATGTGTGCACACAGTCCACCGCTGGACTGTGTGTCTAACCCGAGATAATATCCAAATTATATTAAACTTATAAACAACCTAACTTCGTCTTCTTCATTACAAAATCACAGACTACGATTACTCTATTGTTTCTTGTTTAATTCGATTGACAAGCATTCAAATGACTAAAATGAAATGGCAGAGAAGATTTTGGAAGTAAACATACCGGAGAAACGATTTATCTCAGAATTCCGGCGAAGTCGTCGGCTCTGTTTTTACGGATTTCGTCTGAGCGGACAGATTATTAATTTGATTAGCTAAATGCGGAATTGAAGCACTGAACAAGGATTACCAGAAGGTTTAAAAGACTATACCGTTTCACAGCGAGAATTGGGAACTTTCAGAAGTTTTCCGGCGAGAGTGAATTATCCGATATCGACGTCTGAAACTGATTCCGATTGAAGGGTTTGAGTTAGCAACAACTTAACAACTGATAGACGATGAAAGAATTGAGAGACTTACTGATTTGATGGGGCGAAAGTCCGGCGAGTTCAAATAGCTTTTCCGACGAACTGAAAGTAGTGCGAAAGTGAAATTAAAGGTCTGCAGATGTGTTTGAGTCGCGAGAGGGTACTATGATTGGAGTAATTCAGGAAATGCAGGTTTTCGGTTATTAAAACCGATCAACTCTTGAATTCAAGTCCGTTCAAAGCTAAATTGATTGGAGGTGTCGGTGTATCGGTTATTGACAGAAACCGCGAACACTCAAACGTTTTTGGACGTTTGGAAACCGATAACGGTTTCAGTTAGCGTAAACAGATCGATTCATGGTTGAACATAAGGTTTAATTGATTCCTAGAACTAACAGAAAACATCAAGTGGCGGAGTGGTTACATGTGTGCGTGTTAAGTCTTATACTTACCCGGCTGACCCGGGTTCGAATCCCGGCAGCCGGTTTTCTTTTTATTTATTTTATTTTCATTTTTTATCAATTGTAACTTTTATATTCTAGTTTGTTTATTAATTATGCATCATTAAAAATTAAAATCAACATAAATACGCAACGAAACAATCATAACTCGATATTCGATTACAAACGAAGCGGGTTTGGAAAACCCGTTTTTGACAAATGTTACATGGGTCGGTTCTGGCTGGTAAACTCAAGTTTGAAAATACGAATTTAATTGACAATTTGAAATTTAACCTGCTGAGTGTCTCACAAATGAGTGACAGAGGGTATGGATCTTTCTTCACTAAGAAAACTTGTCAAATTGTGGGACCAGAGGTTGTTAAAAAGATTGATCAAATCATTGTTAAGAGCAAAGCGCAACTTACTGCACACAGAAGTGGGAATGTGTATGTGGTAGATATGCTAAAAGATAATCCTATGTCTGGAACATGCTTATTCTCAGTTGCTTCTAGCAAAGAGACTGAGTTATGGCATCGAAGACTAGGAAACACAAATCTTAAAACTATCACCACACTCTCAAAACAAAGTCTTGTAAGAGGTTTGCCTCACAAGCAATTTTCGTGTGAAGAATATTGTATTTCTTGCTTAAAAGGAAAACAACATAAAAGTTCTTTCAAATCAATTGAAGAGTCTAAAACAAGCAAGTGTTTACAATTGCTTCACATGGACTTGTTTGGCCCAATGCAAATCATGAGCTTAAAACACAAAAGGTATTGGCTAGTGATAGTTGATGATTTCTCTAGGTTTACATGGACCTTCTTTCTCCACTCTAAGGATGAAACTGCAGTCATTTTGCAAAACATTGTTAAACAAGTAGAAAAAAAATTTGATCTTCCAGTAAAAATCTTTAGGAGTGACAATGGAAAAGAGTTTAAAAATAGGGAGTTGGATGCTTTTTGTGAGTCAAAGGAATTGTTAGACAATATAGCATTCCAAGAACTCCAGAGCAAAATGGGGTGGTTGAAAGGAAAAATAGAACTTTAATTGAATCAGCAAGAACTATGCTTGCAGACTCTGGTTTACCCTTGTCTTTCTGGGCAGAGGCTGTAAACACTGCTTGCTATGTCCAAAACAGAGTTTTGATTAACCCCAAACATCAAAAGACTCCCTATGAGATTTTGTATAAAATCAAACCTCTGATTTCCTATTTTAAAGTTTTTGGCTGTCCATGCTTCATTTTGAACTTAAAAGATTCTATATATAAGTTTGCAGCCAAAATTGACTGTGGTTATTTTCTGGGATACTCAACCACTGCTAAAGCCTACAGAGTTTTTAACTCTAGGACCAAGTGTGTTGAAGAAACTTTGAATGTGAAGTTCTATGAACTTTCATCACTGAAAATCCCAGCAAATCCTGCAGAGCTTTTTGATTTAGATAAATTCACATTTCCTGATGTTTCTATCAAGCTAGACAATGCAGGTACACCACAATCATCTAGAGAAGATCAAGATCAAGAATATGACTGTGTGCTTCCACAAACAAAAGTCAATTCTTCTAATAGAGGATCAGGTGCCACAAGCTCTTGTGTAAACTCTGCCACTTCTGGGTCAACAGTGTTTGATCCTCAAACCTCTGCCAGTTCACAAAATCAAACATCTGTTGATAAAAGTCCTACATTTGGGTACAAAAATCATCAGAATGTTACCTCTATACCCCCAATACCACCACCTCCATTTACATCAGCGGCTGACATTTCAAATTCACCAGCAGAGGTTAGCTCAGATGATACACATTTGCAGCCATCACCTCAAAATGCTATTGTTCCATACCAAGGTGATTTGATTTATCTCAAAAGCCATCCAGCAGATCAAGTTATTGGCAACATTAAATCTGGGGGTGCTCACATGGAGCCAATCCCAAAATATTTGTCTTTTTGCTGGTTTTCTATCACTCACACAGCCAGTCAAGTACCAAGAGGCACTGAAAGACAACAGCTGGGTGGAAGCCATGCAAGAAAAACTCCTTCAGTTCAAGAGATAACAAGTTTGGGAGCTTGTGCCACTACCAAAAGATATAAGTCCAATTGGCACAAAGTGGGTCTTCAAGAACAAAACTGATGAAAGGGGTATTGTTGTAAAAAACAAAGCAAGGCTCGTGGTTCAAGGCTACAGACAGGAAGAAGGTATAGACTATGATGAGACTTTTGCTCCTGTAGCAAGGTTGGAAGTTATTCGTCTGTTCTTAGCTTTTGCTGCTAACCACAACATAAAGGTGTATCAAATGGATATAAAGAGTGCATTTTTGTACGGAAAAATCAAAGAAGAGGTGTATGTCTGTCAACCTCCAGGTTTTGAAGATGCATTCCATCCTGATCATGTCTACAAGCTCAACAAAGCATTGTATGGCTTGAAGCAAGCACTAAGAGCCTGGTATAAAACTCTATCCACTTTTCTCTTATCCGTAGGGTTTACTAGAGGTAAAATAGATAAAACCCTATTCTTAAAATGGAAAGGAAAAGATTTGATGCTTGTCCAAATTTATGTGGATGACATCATTTTTGGATCCACAAGCACTGCTATGTGTGAAGAGTTTCGAAAACTCATGGCAGCAGAGTTTGAGATGAGTGCAATGGGTGAGCTCCAATGTTTTCTTGGTGTCCAAGTTAAACAATTGCAAAATGGTATATTTATCCATCAAAACAAGTATGTGAAAGAACTGCTTAAAAAGTTTGATATGGATGATTGTAAACCATGTAGCACACCCATGGCAACCACCAAGCTAGTCAACATTGATGGTAAAGATGACCTTGTTGATCAAACTCTTTATAGAAGCATGATTGAGTCTTTATTGTACCTAACTGCATCAAGGCCAGACATCATGTTTGCAACATGTGTTTGTGCCAGATCACAAGCATTACCTAGAAAGTCTGATCTTATTGCTGTAAAAAGGATATTCAGATACATAAAAGGTGTTCCCACACTTGGTATCTGGTATCCAGCTAATGGGAATATTGAGCTTTCAGGTTTTTCAGAAAGTGACTTTGCTGGGTGCAAAACTACAAGGAAGTCCACATCTGGAGGATGTCAATTCCAGGTGATTGTCTAGTGTCTTGGCAAAGCAAAAGCAGGTTGCAGTTTCAACATCCACTGCTGACGCAGAGTATATTGTTGCTGCTAGCTGCACTGCTCAACTTTTGTGGCTTCAAAACCAGTTGCTGGATTTTAGTGTAACTGCCCTAAAGACTCCACTCACATTGGACAGTCAAGCTGCTGAAAACATCATTAAAAATCCAGTTTCTCATTCAACTACAAAGAAAATTGACATCAGACATCACTTTGTGAGAGATTGCTATAAAAAGGTTTGATTTTTTTGCATCATGTCCATACTTCAGATCAGTTGGCAGATGTTTTAACCAAGGCATTTGATACATCTACTTTTGAAAACTTGATCTCAAGAATTGGAATGCTAAACATGGATTAAAAACAAGTTTTCTTGTAAATCCATGCGTACATAGCATCAAAATGTTTCAGAAAATCAATAACTCATCCTTAAAATAGTTAAAATTGAAATTTTTCAATAAATCTTTAAAAGTCTGCTCATAACATCTGTTTGCTCAAAACCTCTGATAGGCTTCAAAATATTGTCCACTGTTAAAGTGTATCCTCTGACTTCCATTTTTACCACTTTTTCAAAACACTGATAGCTATCCACTGATAGTGTTAAAAATAAGTACTTTTCTCATCAGAGGTTACACGTGGCCAGATGTTAGCCATCAGATCTTGCATCAGATGCCACGTCATGTTCACTTTTTCAAAACCCTATAAAAACCCTGTTTTATCCTCACCAGTGTTTACCCTAAACTGTGTCGATTTCAAAATTTCAAAACTGTTTTTCTCTCTAACACAATGGCTCCTAAATCAAAATCTTCGAAGAAATCCAAACAACGACTTCCACCCTACACTCTCATTATCAAAACCCCACATAATTACACCGCCATACTTGAAGCAAACAACGCAAATGCTCGCTATCATCCAATGATTCGAGTTTTGCAAAAGTCAAAATTCAAGCACATGCTAGAAGTCAAAGCCCCAATTTACATTGATTCTCTTCGTGACTTCTGGAATAATGCTAACGTTCACTCAACTGCTGCTGCTGTTCCTTATACAATAATCTCAAGAGTAGGGGGAGTGTTGATGCAAATTAGCCCCCAATCGATCTCTCAAGTTTTCAAGTTAAATGACATAGAACACCCTGTGTCATTTCCCCAAAATGAGATCCAAGCAGAGTTTCTGGAAAGAGGTTATGTAGGCCAGATGAAAGGTATGACCATCTTTAAACCTAACTTTCCTGCTGAGATGAAATTTTTCTTTCACACAATTCTAACTTGTCTCTCAGCAAAAACCACTGCTTTCAATGGAACTCCATTGAACATGCAATATATGGGGTATGCAATTTTAACTGACACATATTTCCCAGATACTGTTCAATGATCTTGTGAATAATTTTCAAAATATTGCAAACAGAAAAGCTTTTTTGATTCATCCACGTTTTCTGAGTGTTTACTTACAAGATTAAATCAAAGGTCCTGAAAGTAAAATAGGCGCTGTGACTAAACCAGGCTGCGTCACTCATGAAACATTCGCCAGAATAACAAACCAAGATAAAGTTGCGAAAACACAAGTAGAGGAGGCTGAGCAAGTTTTACCTGAACAAAATGTTCAAACTCAACCTCTTGCTACTGAGCCCACTGCTCTTGTAATCAAGGCACCACAACCGCTGCTCTGAAGCCCACATCAAAAATCCTCAAAAAGAAAACCAAAACACTTACCAAAAATCCCACCAAACCCAAAAAGGGTCCTCTGGAAGATGAGATCCCAGAGGTTAACCCTGTGACAGCACCAAAGTTACAAACCACTGCTGCTACTTCTTCACAGCAGATGGTTCAAAGATCTCCAACCGGCTTTAAAACTCCTTCTTCTTCCTCACAAAAGGAAACGGTTGTAGACACAGGGACACCAAATTATGAAGCTCTAGATCCACTTGGTGGTATCTTCCACAGCCCCTCTCCTAGGGCACTGTCGCTTTCTACACAGCCACCTACACCAATGACTACACTTCCACCTACTATTTTACCATTGCTGAATGCATTTGAATTAGTCCAGACACAATCCAGCACTTCTCAACAACCTATTACTGAGAATATACTTCATCAAGAGGCTGGGTCTGACTCTTTATTCGTTGCTAGCCCATCAGCACATGAAGAGGCTACATCCCTTGGGTTACATGTAACCCTTGGTGATAGTTCAACTCAAGCAGCCACTACAATTGCTGAACTCCCAAGTTCTCGGTTGGATAGTGGTTTCATTACTAAGACTTGGTTGAAGGCAACCACTGTTGAGGCAACAACTGTTACCTCTGTTGTGGGAAGTCCCCAGTTCCAAGACAAAGGGGCATCTATGGTTGAAGCTAGTACTAAAACCACTGCTAATGATACCATAGATACAACTACCACTTCAATTAGGAGTTCAGATGATCCTATTAAATTAGGTGATGAGCTAAAATACCAGGATTTGACGGAGAGAGTGACAAGGATAGAAAATTCTGTTGATGAAATCAAAAGTTTACTGAAGCAGATGATAGCTACAAAAAGTCAACCCGCTGTTCTATCCACTGCTGATCTCAAAGAAGCTCTTAACCGTATGTTTCAACATCAACAACATTATTTGGATCTACAACACAAGCAACAGATGAATAATGTTAGAAACATGGTTGAATCAAGGTATCAAGACACTGCAGTAGACATTAAAGCCATCAAAGCTCATCTACTCACAACCATTGGCCATGCACCTCCAAAGGTTATCTTTGTTATAACAGATGAAGCCAAAAAGGGGGAGAAACCTTTGGGAAACAAAAAGCTGAAAATAGATGATGATAAGGCCAGGCCTACTTTAAATATTCCAAGGCCTGATGGTTCAAAGAAGATAGATTTAACTGATGAAATTGTGGCCAAGGCAAGGGCAAGAAGACAGTGATCGAGGAGAGCAGAGTGTTGGTTGAGAAAAAGATCGAACAGCAAAAAGAAAAAGGAGAGGTTGGTACTTCATCAAAGAGGATACCTGCTAGAAAAGCCAGGCAACCAACATCCACACCTCCTAAAACTAAGCCTGCAACCAATCAAACCATTAAAACCTCTGCTTCTCAAAAACCTATCACACCTTCAAAACCACAACCCACATCCACACAAGCAGATGTTACAGCACCTGTTGTGTCAACATCTATTGATACAGCAGAGGTTGCAACAGGTGCAACTCTATCCACTTCCATGATCACATTTCCCACATCAACTTATCCATTATCCACACCACCTAAGATCCCACTACCACCATTACCCACTTTAAGGTTTAAAAGGAGAAAGATCACAAAAGTGATAAATGATGATAAGATTCCTGCACCTCTTCCACTATCATCACAACCAATGACCTGCACATCAGTGCTTGCAACATCTTCAACTCTTGAAATTACTCCTGCTGCAAAGTTGTATCCTCTTGATTTACCAGTAGTCAGGGAAGAGATCCTAAGTTTCTTTTCAGAGGATGACCCTGACAAAATAACAATCATATCCCTTGATGGCTATCCAAGACCTGCAAATGTTGATGATTACCTGGAATTGAAACTGAAGCAAGCAGAGATATTGCCGAAAGAGAATCAGCTGGTAAAGATGATAGAGAAATACAGATTGCCATGTCCTTTCAACTAAGTAATGCCAGCATTTTACAAAACTTTGTCAAGAACCTGAGCAACCAGATTTCAGAAAGGGAATATAAGCTGGTCAAAAGTGAACTCATTGAGTATATCATGGAGAACAAGAAGTATAAGGAAACAAGGGCACAGTTCAGGGATTGGAGCTTAGATGAGCTGAGAGAAGAAATCAACAGAATGCAAGAATATTGAAAGATCCTCTTAAAAAGCCAACTCCTCTCAACTGGGATTTACAAAGAAAGATATGCCTAAAAGAGACTTAAAGTTGAAGAGAATGAAGAATGAACTAATTCAGAATCATTATGGTTCAAAGAACCAAGTGATGAGATGGGTGAGGTCAGGGTGATAGACACTTACAAAAATTTGGAAGAAAGGAGGAAAAAGGATCCATCCATGCCTCCTAAACCTAATTATTCAAAAGAAGATGCTATTCTCAAAGCCCAACTCTCCAAAAAGTCCAGCACAACATCTGCCCATTCAACACTTGCCCTGTTACACAAAAAAAGGCAAGGGGAGATGTCTGAAAAGACTGACAAAGAGTTTGAGGATACATTCATCAAAGAAGGTATAAAGAATATGATTGATTATCCAACTGATGATTTAAGTGCCAAGCTGGCTAAAGATTTATCACAAATAGCTCCTTCTCAATCCTCAGCAATAAAAGCTCATTCAAGAAAACCTTCAGACCCAAAAATTCTAAAATGGAAGGTCGAAAAAGACACCCATGAATTGACACTGCTCAAGTCTGATGGTAATGCCACTAAACTATCTATGGAAGCTGCTTATGGGCTTACAGTAGAAGACTTCCAAGAATTATTATGTTTAGAGCTGGAGAAGGATGCTGATGACATGGAATCTCTTAACTTTGAACATCAATTCAAAGGTCAAATAAGAGAATTCTTCCTAAGGAATAAAGACCAAGAATAAAGTGTTTTTGGCATCATCTGTTCCAGGGGGGAGATTGTTGGGATTGAGCCCTATGAAAGAAACAGATGATAAAAAGCCAAATAACACTATCCGAGCTTTGGTTAAACTACCAGGGGTTACAACCTCTGTTGTATATACATTGCTTTCCCTAAAGACTGCTCTCCTATCATCTGACTTCACAAAGTTGCAAAGGTCTGCCAAAGTTACAAGGATCAGAGGATAGAGATCAGAGCTTAGTCATTAGATAGATAATCAATGTAACAGTGCTAAGCACTGATAGTTAGTATTAACAGTGTTTGTAGTTAGTTACATATAGTTTCCTGTCACTATCAACCCTGACGTCATCAAATATGCTCAGTGGTTAGATAGTTTAGTATAAATAGGTAACTTGCGTAACAGTTTAACTTGTCTATCAAAAGATCAACTTTCACATATCATCTTCTCTGCGTTTTCTTACTATCAAACTTCAATTGGAAAGGCTGAGGGGGAGTTTGTGAATCACATGCGAGTTTACCAACTTGAAAGCATGATGATGATGAAAACAAACGACCATTGCTTGTAGTAAAATTTTTCCATTTATTTCCGCTGCAAATCTTTTTTAAAACTCAATCATTTTCCATTTTTGAAACAAAAACTACAAGTAATTCAAACTCAGATCCTAGCAATAAGAAAGTTAGTCTTACCAATGATAGTATGGGTTTCAAAATAATGTCTAAGTTTAGTAGAAGCCATAATTAAAGCAAGAATAAGTTTCTCTAAATGAGAATACCTGGCTTTAGCATCAAGTAGACTTTTACTTACATAGTATACTGGATGTTGTTGGCCTTCATGATCCTTAATTAGGACCGCGCTTACCGCTTTACCCAAGACAGTTAGGTATAAGGATAATGGTTCTCCATCTTCAGGTTTCATCAAAGCTGGTGCAGAGGATAAGTAATCCTTGAGGGCTTGTTGAGCAACTTCATGCCTCTCGGTCCATTCAAACTTCTTGTTCTTCCTCAGAATAACTAAAAATCCTAGCATTTTTCTGAGGATTTTGAGATGAATCTGTTCAAAGCTACAATTCTTCCTGTCAATCTTTGCACATCCTTAGCATTGGCAGGAGACTTGATGTTCACAATGGCTTTGATCTGCTCTGGACTTGCCTCGATCCCACTCTTGGTCACGATGTATCCTAAAAACTTTCCAGCTTTAACCCCGAATTGGCATTTGGACGGGTTCAACTTCATATTGTACTCATCAAGGATGTTGAATGCTACTTCAAGATCCTTCAGGTGATCCTCAGCCTTTTTGGATTTGACCACCATATCATCTATGTATACCTCCATTGTGTGTCCAAGTTGTTCTTTGAACATCATATTCACCAGCCTTTGGTATGTAGCACCTGCATTTCTTAATCCGAAGGACATAGCAATATAGCAATATATACCGGTGGGTGTCATGAACGTTGTGTCCTTTTGATCAGATGGTTCCATCTGAATTTGCTGAAATCCAAATAAAGCATCCATAAAAGTTAACAACTCATGACTCGTGTAGCATCCACCATGGAGTCAATGTGGGGTAACGGGAAAGGATCCTTAGGACATGCCTTGTTTAAATCAGTAAAATCAACGCATACCCTCCACTTTCCATTTTTCTTTTAAACAACAACCACATTGGCTAACCATCTTGGATACTTAACCTCTCTAATCATACCTGCCTTTAGCAACTTATCTACCTCTTCTTGGATGATCGCATTTCTCTCAGGAGCAAATTTCCTTCTTTTTTTGATGTATTGGCCTGAAAGATTTTTCAATGCCAAGCTTATGAGTAATAACATCTTTTCAAATACCTGTCATGTCTTCATGTTTCCAGACAAAGGTAGATTTTCTTCTTTTCAGAAAGGATACTAGATCCTGCTCTATTCCATCTTGGATCCCAGATCCTATATACACCCTGGATTCAGGATCCTCGTGGTCTAACAGAATATCCTTGACGTCTTGTTCTCTAGCCTCCATGACGTCTCTTGGAGGATACTTTAATTGTTATGCTTCCCTAGATTTTGAAGTTGGTTTCATTGAAGAAGTGTAGCAGTTCTTTGCCTCCTGCTGATCACTCTCTATCTTGACCACTCCCCATGGAGTTGGGAGCTTGACACATTGGTGATATGTGAGGGGACTGCCTTCATGTCATGTATCCATGGCCTGCCAAGGATAACATTACAACAAGATAAGCAATCTATTACGCAGAACTTTTGGATAGAATTCACTCCCTCTATATAAATTAGGAGTTTGATGTCCCCTAGTGTATTCTTTGTCTGTCCACTGAATCCCACGAGCACCGATGATCTTGGAATGATTTCTGATTTAGGAATATTCATCTTCTTGAGGACATCCAATTGTATTATGTTCACTGAGCTTACTCCGTCAATGAGATCCTGCGAACATTAGAAATAAACAAAGTAATGACTAAACCGTCGTGATGAGAATCCTGTATGTCTACACGATCATCCTCATCAAAGGATATCACTTTCTGCTGAGTTAACGTGGATGTTCGAGCTGGTCTTTCTCCACTTTCCATCTTCGTTTCTTTGGCATGCCTTTTTGCTGCTGAAAACGTGGTTCCACATATATATCAGAGCCTCCAGAGATGAGGTTAATGATCTGGGCGTCAGTCGGTAAGGAGGAGCTCTTTCAGGAATTTTCTCAGAATCCTGGTTCCTTGATCGTTTCCTTCCAAGCAACTCCTTTAGGTATCCCTTGCTGAGAAGATAACCAATTTTCTTCCTCAAGGCTATACATTCATTAGTGAGGTGACCAAAATCCTCATGATAAGCACACCATTTGGACATATCCTTGTTGGCTGTGGGCTTCTCATTCTTTCATGGCCACCTATCTTTATCACCTAAATTCTGCAAAGCAAGGATTAGTTCATTATTATCAGCAAAAAACAATATTCAGAAATTGGAGAATAATCCTCATCGTCTTCCTCTTTTTCAACTGCATGCACATTCCGGTTGTCATGCCTAGAGTATTGCTTGGATCGGTTATTCTTGCAAAATGATCCTTGCTTTTCCTGCTTTGAGGATCCTGACAGCCTTTCCTAGATCCTTTTGTCATCCTCTAAACGGATGAACCTTAGGGCTCTATTCCGGACTTCGTCTAAATTCCTGCAAGGTGTCATAACAAGGTCATCATAGAAGGCGGAATCCTTTAGTAATCCCATTTTGAATGGCTCCGTAGTAGTGGCAATATCTAGATTAGGGATTTCTAAGTATTCTCTACTAAACTTAGTGATGTAATCTCTTAATGATTCATCACGGCCTTGGGTTATCCTATACAAATCACTAAATCGTTCAAAGGTTCTACTACACGAGAATTGATTATTGAACAAATTAACTAAATGAGAAAATGAAGTAATTGTGTAAGGAGGAAGACTTAGCAGCCATTTGAGTGTTGATCCAGTGAGTGTGGATCCGAAACCCTTACACAGGCAGGCTTCCTTTAACCTTTCAGGAGTGGGGTTGATCTCCATTCTTTCCCAGTATTGTGCTACATGCTCCTCTGGATCAGTTGTACCATCATATAGCTTCATGTTGGGGGGTTTGAAAGCGTTTTGCTATCTCAGAATTGCATATAGGAGGTGCAAAACGAGACACCCTGTGACTTCCATCTGGCATCTCAGGAATGGGCTTAACCACCCTGGAACGCTGGATATCATATCCTTAAGCTTCTGAAGCTCCCTGGCCATGGCATGATTGATACTTGTATCCTGCATGGGACCATAAATAGTGCCAAAGACGTATTGAAATTGTTACCTCCTAATAGGTTTGGAACCGGTATCCCAGGAGTATACCAAAGGTAGACACTTCATATGCAACAGTTGGGCCAGTGGAAGCAATAGCCTGCATGGGGATAAAGTCTCCTATGTGAACTTCAGAACTCTTGGATGGCTGAATCCCTAAGGATCCTTGATCCTAGAATAAGTTGGATCCTAGAACTTGAGATGAGGTTCCTTGATGTGGTGCATAGAATCCTCTGGACCGGTACATCCCTTGCGATCCTCCAAGTTCATAGAAGAATCATTGAGGCTCTGTGATTCCTAGTGATCCTAGCTGAACGATAGATGATCCTTGAGGCTGGAAGTAGGATCCCTGAACTTGAGACGAGGATCCTTGAGCCTGTGTCATCGCCAGTGATCCTTGCTGATAATTGGAGGATCCTTGAATCTGAACACCGGTTCCTTTGGAATGCTGGATTGTTGATGATGGAGTAGGAATATCCAATGACCTGGGCATCAGTGGAGAGTGATCCTCCACCGATTTCTTTTGCTTCTTGATTTCATCAATCTCTCTAAGGATCCTCTGGTTGGTTTTGTCCTGCTGCTCCATGTAGTTCTTCATCTGCAAAATTAAAGTAGAAACATCACTGTTAGTAGTTGTAGACGAAGAAACAGTGGAGGTTTTCCATCTGTGTAAACAGGTGTAGGTTTCTTCTGAGGATTCTCAGCACTCCTAAAGGGTGCAGGGGGAATAGGAGGTAACGATCCACTAGTTTGAGATAAGGTAACCGCCGGCACGACACTTGAAGCAGATTTTCCCAAGGAAGCCATGTGGTTGATGGAAATTTACAAACATGAATGAAATGAATAAGATTTTTAGAATTGAAGCACCGATTGCCCCATGGTGGGCGCCAAACTGTTTTGGTCAAAAATATGATCAAGGATAATGTAACCAAACTTTGAAGGTGAGGTTGAGTGCTTAATGTGTTGAACAATTACGTTGACAAGTTAGAAATGTAAATAACTGTAGACACCGGGATTTATACGAGGAAAAAGCCCTTGATCTATGATAGATCTCCGGCACAAAAAACCTCGGGTGATGGAAACTACCGATCACCAACTATATTGCATAAAAAGATTACAACTTTGGATGATATCGAGCTCAATACAATTAATTCTAACGTGTGTTCGTGAGAGTGACTTGAGAGCTGCAGAAATGAGTCAGTGTTGTGTGTATGTGAATTGTGTAACTAATGAGCTCTATATCCCCTAAAAATATCAAGTCCATAGAACATCAACTAACTATCCGCAATATTAGGAATCTCCCACGTTCTTCCAAAACGTCCACATAACCTCATGCACGTGCGTTATTCCTAGCATATTCCACGAATCTTTAGCTTGACTAAGTCCACCTTTCATACCTACACCAAATTCAAATAGTATACCGAAGACAATTGTTAAAAAGTGCTATAAGTAATAAGGACCCTTGATCCTTCCAGCATTCGCTGATTGATTAAGAATCAAAAATCCTCAATACACAGAAGAATCATCGATTCACAAGTAATAATAAACCAGCCCTAACAAATATATATTTAGATTTCGTAGGTAAAAGTGTATATATATATGTATTTATATGGTAGATAAATATATATATATATATATATATATATATATATATATAATATATTAATCACATGTAGGTGAACTTCATTATCCAAGTGTTATATACATTTTTACCATGTCCAAGTAACCAATATGGTTATTTGTATATATGTGTAACTATATACTTTCATACGTGTCATATTTCAAGTGTTTTGTACTTTGTATTTTTATGTAAGTATTTAGTCATGTATTTTCCCTACATCTTCAAAATACATACAGTTAATACACATGATATACACATAAATAAGTAATCTAAATATATATATTTGTCCTATAGGGAAAAGGTAAAATGAGAACCACCTTTAGTTGCGAGAACCACGAAAACTTTTTGATCCGGCTTGAGTTGGGTCAAAAAAAATTTGCACAAACGTATATGAAAAAATTATAAACACATCAGTAAAAAAAGTAAAAAAAATTGTCGAGTCGGTAGTTTTGACTGTGCTAGTTTTCTAAGGCAGACGTAAATTTTGGAAGAAGATAAATATTTTTTTACGCCTCAAGTAAATGTGGGTATGCGACAATTTTTTTTGCTGACACAAGTGATTGTTTTTACGACTTTTGAGAAAAAAAGTTTCGAAAATCCTTTTGGATGGCCTAGTTCTCGCAACTCGTGGTGCTTCTCATTTGAACTGAATCCTTGTCCGGTATATATATATATATATATATATATGTGTTGTGTGTGTGTGTGTGTGTGTGTGTGTGTGTGTTAGGGGATGGATAATGAGAAAACTAGTTTAAATGAGAAAACAAAAAAATTAACTAAAAAAGCCAAAAAACATATCAAAATTTTTTTTTTGAATTTTTTTTATTAAAAATCGCTAATATTAATATATAAAAAAAATTCAAAAAAATAAGTTGTATTCCATATGTGCAATAATACGGAAAAAGCCTAAACCACCTAACCCACCCTCCACCCCGCAAAAACCTAAACCCAACCCCCAACCCCCACCCCCCAAAAACCTAAATCCACCCTCCCACCAAAAGCCTAAACACACCCCCCCCCCACCCCCCCCCCCCAAAAAAAAAAAAACCTAAAACTAAACCGTAAACAAAAAACCCAAAAACCTAAACCCCCCACCCGCACCCCCCAAAAAAACCTTACCCCCCCCCCACCCGCACCCCCCAAAAACCTAAACCCCCTCCCCCACCCCCACACCTAAGAACCTAATACTAATCCTAAATCTCCAAAAAACTTAACCCTAAAAGCTAAACTAAAAATAATGCATATGTGCAACATATACATATAATGCACATGTGCAGAACACATATAATGCACATGTGCAGTTCAAGTTTTTTTTATTTTTGAAATTTTTTTAATAAAAAGTAGCGATTTTTAATAAAAAATTCAAAAAAATTTGATATGTTTTTTAGGTTTTTTTAGTTAGTTTTCTAATTTTTCCATTTATATATAGTTTTCTCATGATCATCTCCTCTATATATATATATATATATATATATATAGTGTGAGGTTCATTGGGGAACACTAAAAAAGTGGGGAACAGTGGGGAACCGACTCAAACGAACTTCGATTGGACTCATTCCAGCGGCGTTGGAACCGGCTCGTCGAACCCTAACTAGGATCTCTTAACCCTAAATCCTAAATCCTAACCCCTAAACCCTAAGTATATTAGGGTTTGGATTTAGGGTCTTATATTAGGGTTTAGCTTTAAGGTTTAGTTTTAGGATTAATCATTAGTATTTAGGGTTTAGCTTTAGGGTTTAGGGTTTAGCTTTAGGGTTTAGTTTTAGGGTTTAGCCTTTAGGGTTTAGCTTTTAGGGTTTATAGCTTAGATTTTACGATCTAGCTTAGGTTTTAGCCCATATTATTTAGCTTTAGGGTTTAAGGGTTGGGATTTAAGGTTTAGGGTTAAGAGATCCTAGTTAGGGTTCGACGAGCCGGTTCCAACGCCGCTGGAATGAGTCCAATCGGAGTTTGTTTGAGTCGGTTCCCCACTGTTCCCCACTTTTTTAGTGTTCCCCAATGAACCTTCCCATATATATATATATAATCATCCATTTTAGTTTAAGAAAATCTAGTAAATTTAACTTAAACTTTTTAACCAAAAAACTTTGTATAATCATGATTAAGGTTGTTAATCACTTTCCAACCAAAATAATCCTTACTTAATTACACCTTAATCATGATTAGATTTTATAAAAATTTTTGCCATAGTTTCCTCTAAACTATGGACTTTTCCCATGTTCTTAAACATGATTGTAACACACTTTTTCAACTTCAATAATTTTCTAATCTTTCACATAATCAATATAAATCATAATCTCAACAAGAAATACTATGAACTTGTATGTAATCTTATACATTTCAAAAATCACATTTTAAAGTATGTTCATATTTATTTTTCTTAACAACTTTATGTAAACTTATGTATACTTTTGCAACACCACATTTTATAACCTGATTTTTATATAAAAATCCATACTTTATATGTTTTATAAAACTATTATTAAGCATGAAATTAAGTTCATAATATTTTTGTTGGTAGATCTTGCTAGATCTAAACATGTATATGATTAGATCATACTTTTAAATATAAACTTGCAAGATCTAGTCTACTATACAAACTACTACTTAAACAAACATCAAGAATCACAAAAATAACACATAAATATCTTATATTTGTCTTGTTTTAGTTAGGGTTTCAATGTAGTTTTAGATGAGCTTCAAGATGATTACTTGTAATTCTATGATTAACTATAAAATGAGAAGTGTAGATTCAAGTTCATTAAGCTTACAACAAGCCCTTGAATAAAATGATGAAGAAAGATGAAGATCCAAAAGCTCTAACACTTGAGAAAAGGCTCCAAGAAAGCTTCCAATGCTTGTATATGCCTTAGATCATTTTCTAATCATCATGCATGTAAGAATAGTAGGAGTTTGCTTTTTAGAAATGGAGGGTGATGGTGGTGAGGTTGGGCCGATTTTGAGAGAGAAGAAAAAGATGGCTTTGTTATGAGAAATGAAAAGGATAGATGACTTTATGCATGAATTATGGATTTCAATTCTCATCCAAAGTTGAAATGAATAAAAGTGTAGACATCTATTAAAACCATGTATTATTTATCACAAACATGTATTGTTTTTATAACAAGTGTTAAGTTTTATCATGTATAAAGTTTATAAATTTTGGACATTATGTGTTTATGTTAATTGAAGGTAATTAGCAATGTTAATTATTGTTTATGATGCTAAAAATATGTTAAGTAGTTTACTAGACTAGTTAAATTGTTGTTTTGATAATAAATTTGGCACTAGTTTCGTTATCGGATCGTTACCGGATAATTTGTGAAACTTATACGGTAATATATACATAAGTATCCTCGAGATATTTTTAATGTTGTTTATGATAATTACTAATATCAGTGGTTCTTGTTATTATTACTAGATGCTGAATTTTTGCTGCGGAAATGCTGAATTTGCTGATTTCCTTGTTTGGATTGGACAATTTTATTGATTATGTATATTTCTGGAAAGTATGATTTATAAGTTGTTTCCAACTAATGTTTTTTTATGAATAAGTTGTTGTGGATATGCTTTCATATCCTGTTTTTGTCGTTTCATGTTGTACCGTGACTATCCTGACATAAACAGTGTGTTCGCATTTTTACTGACTGTCTAGGATATAGTTTATATTGTTTCACAACGCAGCGAATTTAATATCCTAATATGTTATGAAAAAGTATAGTCCTAGACTTATGAGACTTAATTAAATAAAAATTAAGTCTAATGCGAATTTAAATAACGAATGGTGATTTAAGTTGTAAGGATTATCGGGTATTTTGCCATCTGTCACAAAACAGAAGTTTGATACAAGTCAACAGCAGTTTGAAGAACATAGATTTTCGCTATGTAACCGTATTTAGCTTAGAAAAGAGTTTTCATGCAATAGAACAAATGCTAGATCTCCGCAAATGTTTGCTAACATTTGTGGAATCTTTTTTGTTACGAAGTTAGATGTCAATATCATGGTGATGTCAGCTGATTGTAAACAGAACTTTTATACTTAGTATAAATAGATCACACCTGTTAGAGATCTATTCATCAGTTTATCACATTTTCTTTTGTACGTACAGATCTGTGGGTGATCAAGCTGAGGGGGAGATTGTAAAATCATTTAGTGTAATTATAATGTTGGGATTTCAATATAAAACAATTTTTTTATATATCTTCATGCTTGTATGTTTTCTATATTGCATTACAATTTATAAATTGTCTATTCTTCTATTGCTTAAAAACCACAAGTATTACAAGCTTAGATCCTACAAAAAATATGACTACCTTCGGCCGTTCCTCCTACCTTAGTGAAAAATTCTACCATGCTATAAGCGAGGTTGCAAGGAACCTTATCAACAAGGCAAAAGAGGTGAAACAAGTTTGTAGTAGTGAACACCCCCCACCCACCCAGTTGAATCCTATCTTGCCCCATTGGTTAAAACTAAGCATCTATGAAGGTACCTATGAAGCGGGTCATGAAGGCATGTACTTTTTTTTCCAGAGGTCATATGTCCCTTCACCTACTCATCCCCAAAGCTCTAAGTCTTTCGTTCCTCTAAATTCCACTCTACCCATTGTTAACATTTTCTTGGAGATGTCTCGTTGCCTATAGAATATCAAATATTACTCCGAATTTGGCTAAGGTCATATAGTACCATTTCCTAGTCATGCAAATGTAATACACTTCAAAGTACCCCTTTGACCTTTAGGAATAGGATTTTGAAACCGAAAAGAAGCCAGAATTCTATAGTGAGCTCTTTGTAAGTTGGTGCATCAATTTCGAATAACTTGGTCCACTATGGGTTTGAACAAATTTTCCGCTCTTTCTAACAATTCATATTTCTCTAACACCTCATATTTGATAGTACGATGTTGACTGAAGTTTCTTGTAGGACCGATCCTTAATGCTTAGGAACCTAAATTTGATATCTAACGTCCATAATAGCGGAAATATTACGTCGTGTTAGCAATAGACAAGAATTAATCAGTTAATCGTCAGTTTCATTGATTAAACGTTCAGATTACAGACTGACAGAGCTTCGCCTCTACAATGCCAACGTTACAAATGAGACACACAAACTAGGTATTTATAGCACAACAAGTTCGGCCATGGAGGGTGCAAGTTCGCCTAAACTTGCCTATGCAAGTTCGGCCGAACATGCATACATTACATGACATATGGCCGAACTTGGCTAAAACACTTTATAAATACTTCAAAACCTAGCCTATTCAGCTCTATACAATACAGACTCGATATAAGACTAAGACATAGACATTATGCACCAACAGACTCCCCTTGGATATCGTCTTCGTCTTTTATAAGTCCTCAAAAATCTGTCTTCATATATACATTAACGTACCCGACCAAAGAAGTTCTTGTATGGCTTCTTTCGTCTCTCTTGTTTCGGATCCGGTGTCTGATTAGTTGGCGGTGGTCTTTTAAAGTTAGCCATTCTGAGCGAACTTTGCCTTACCGCTTTTTCCATCTTTTCTTTGATCGCCTCACTTCTGGTTTCTTCCTTTAAAAACTCAACTCTTTCCAGATCCCTCCACTTTGTCTGCCACATCTTCCCTGAATTCACTTCACGTGCATAGCAAACGTTGACAACTTTCTGATACTGCATCGCTTGTACCTTTTCTCTTTCTTCAAAAACAATCTTGCAATAGAAAAGGCATTTTATATCTTCTCCCGAGCAGTTAACCAACCACATCGGATCTAGAATCCTTATCGTCCTCCACAAACCTCTCATACCCTGATAACCCATCACTTCAACTCTTTCTTTAGCAATATCCAAATGATCTTCAAACTTTAAAACAATCATTGCTTCGCATATAGCTGGATCAATTTGCCATCACTTGAATAAAGGATAAAAGTTATGTTCAATCGGCATAAGCGGCATATTCCTCATGGTTCTAGGACGTTTCATAATCAACGTTATGTCCTTTTCCCCTGTAACCTTGTTAATCTTTCTTCTTCGTCTCGGAATAAATGGCTTCCAGTGATTCCAACCTTTTTTAGCTTCGTACTTAATCATCTTCCACAACAATTGATCAACTGTCTTCATCTGATAAGTAACATTCACTATTTGTACCAGCTCTTCCATATCCTAATACGGCAATGTCTTTAAATCAGCAAGATATTTGAAGTATTGCCCTCCAAACTCTCTTTTGATTGCATAAACGTTGAGCTCTTTAAACCATCCCCAACTCAGTATATCTCCCAAAGAAACATCTTTACTTCTGGTGAAGAATGCTAGTGGACGTCGAAACTTTCGTTCACGTGGCATCTCCTTGAACCAGGACTTTCTCGCTTCAGCTATCTCAATCTTTCCTTCACGAAGCTCTTCAACAATTCTATCTTTCAACATATCTTCATTCAACTGTTTATACATCTCTTCAAATGTAGGAAAACTTTCTGATTCCTGACCAACATACTTAGCTTTCTGTTCTGTTTCATCATCTGAAGACCAATCTTCAACTATCACACGGTTGTACTCATCAGCTTCAAACCTTCTCTCATACAGATAGTCTTTAGGTTCAAATGCGTTGACATTCATAACCTCTTCAAAATCAAACTCTAAGTTCTCAGCTTCAACCTCGACTAGTTTCACCAGATCTTCTTTCGAGTAATTATGTACAAACTCACCTTCTTCAACATTGTGTTCCAACATCAGTATTAAAGGCTTCGTAGGTACTGCAGTCACAGGCTTTGCAAAACGATCAACATCTAGCACATTTATATCATCTGAAGGCCCTTTTTGCCCTGACTCCCCCTGGATTTTATCTTCCATCTTATTCGATTCATCGTTCATCATATCAGAAAAATCAAATTCATCAGAAACTTTAGCTTCATTGATCTTTAAGCCTGTACCACCCTGACCAAATTCATCATCACCTTGCTCAAAATCATCATCATCATCCCCAACGTTCCAATCTTCATATCCTTCTTCCTCTTCGTCATTCTTATCTTCCTTTTCGGCTTCATCATCGTCTTTTTCTTCAGTAACAACAATAAGATCAGAAAGCTTAACAGATTCGTCAACCTTTTATATATCAGTCTCAGAAGCTTTTGAAACATCTTCAGTAGGCTTCTCTGGAACATCAGAAGATTTTTCAGCAGAAGATTTAGGGGCTTCACCCTCAACCTGCTTTCCTTTACCACTCTCAGCCAATTCTTTCTCAGTATGTTCCTTGGCTTCTTGACGATCCAGACGATCGTATTCAGCGATAAAATCAATATTCAGATTATTGGATAACACCTTTTGTAATCTGATGAATCTTCAATCGTTCAAAGCTTGAATTTTATTTAACTCTGCAATCTCTGTCTGTAATTTTTCATTGGCGTCCTGCAGACTTTCTATCAACGCCTTGTAATATTCTCGTTCATTCTCAAGCACCTTTACTTTATCATCAAGTATTTATTTTTTGACTTCACTTTGATTCACCTTTTTTACAAGCTCAGCCTTTTCTAACTCAATCTGTACAACTTTATCTTCCAATATCTTCACACGTTTTTCTAACATTTCAGCATTCGTCTCTGGGAAAAATTCATCCAAGTCTTCAAGACTTATTGGACCGTGTGGCATATCACCAAACATACTTCCCCTTGGCGTCTTAGGTGTTGAGTTTTTGGTGTTGCAGTTTTCGGTGTAGACTTCTTTGGCGTAGAGCTTTTAGGAGCAGAAGTCTTTAGAGCACTCGGCGATTCAGCGATCGGAACTTTAATAAATTCAGACACAGGAGGTTCTTGTGTAACTCCTGGCCTTTCAGCTTCGACATGAACAATAACATGAGGTTCTTGTGAAGGAGGTTCTTATGTGGCTCCTTTCTCCTGAGCACCAGAAGGTTCTTGTGTGGCTTCTGTGCTTTTTATCTTGCTCTTGTATCTCTTGCTCACCGCTTTCTGAGCGTTTCGTTTCCCTTTAGTATGCGGTGACCCTGTAGTCTTCTTAGATATTTCGATTGCATGAGACTTTGTACATTTTGTCTTTTTCTTAGGCCTCTCCTCATCAGATTCTTTTTCAGCATTCGGATCAAAATCTGCATCCAATCTCCTTTCTTTTTCTGCTCTAATTTCAGCCTCTGTCTTTTCAGGCTCTTTATCAGATTCTTCATTTTCGGACGTAGAAGAAATTACCTCTTCTTGAGTCGATTTACAGTTTCTTGACTCTCGTTAACAACTGCAGCGCTCGATCCAGCCACTGCTTCAACATTCTCAGTCTCCTCCTCATCAACAAGCAAGGTTTCAACTTTCTTTGCACCACGTTTCTTTTTCGGCTTATCAGTCTCAGCCCAAACCATTCACTCCTTGCCTTTGGTTTGAATTCTTTAAACCACTCCTTCTCGGCTTTAAGTTCTTTCTCATCGTCACTACCATCCTTTCTCCATTTGTTTCCAGGTGGCGAGACATAATCAGAATCTTTAATCGCTCCGAATACTGGCTTGGCAATAGGAGCTGAAGCTTGCTTCTGGAACTTAATGAGCTTCTTTACTGTAGTCTCATCGAGATGAACTAGATACAGAACATCATTCGGATCTCGAGTAATGTTTGCATACTTTTCATCAATCAACATCTGAATAAATCTCGGATAAAGGCACAATCTTGAATCATCCATGTTCTTTGACAATGAGTAAACACTAACTTCGAAACATTGAACGGCTTCTTCAGAATAAGCGTTGTTGCCATGCTAGCCAAATAATCAAGAACATCATCTAAACCGGCTTTGCGATGGCTAAAAGTATGAATCAATGCATGAATCAGAAGCTTGTAGGGGTTAGACACTTCCCCTTTCTTTAGCGTTGGCTTATTTACGCTTCCTTTGTAGCCCATGCGGAAAAAGCATCCGCGAACCATCTTCTCGTCTAGATGAATCGGATCATCTTCTTTATCTTTGAGCTCTAAAATCCTTCGAATATCATCTTCGGTTACTGTGATCGGCTTTAGCTCATCACCGACTTGTACTGTAGAAGAGATCGTCTTCTCGTCAGCCCTTAGATTCGCGTTCATCCAGAAGTGAACAATATGAGAATGATATGATATGGTGCGTTCAGTAATTGCACGGCGAATGTGACTATCTTTGAGAAACTTCAAAATGTTGTCATATTCTTTCAGCGACGGACAAATAGACTTGTCAAGCGTGATGCATGTATTGTGAGTTTTGGAAAACTCAACTGAGATAACACGCGCTGGAACCTGTGCATGAAAAATGACGCAAAACAATTAGCACGCTTTTCGAGAAAAAATCACAAAATAAATTCTAACACTTTAATCAAGTTCAGGCGAACTTGATTAGTGTTAAACACTCTGATTTTAACAAGTTCGCCCGAACATGTAACAAACATGTTCAACTTTTTTCTAATGCAAGTTCGGGCGAACTTACAGTTTTTATTATTCAATTTTACATAAGTTCAGCCGAACATGTATGAGACACATGTTTCACATTAGAGAACAAGTTCGGGCGAATTATGTTATCAACACTTAGTTTTATTAAGATCCAAGTTCGGTCGAAGATGAAGAATTAAATCTTTTCATTAATCAAGTTCGGTCGAACATGAAACTGAATCATTTTAAGCATATTTTGAACAAGTCCGGTCGAACTTGACAACAAGTTCGGCCGAACTTGTCGTCTTCTTCAACAGACCAACCAAGTTTAAACATGCAAATATTCATTTCAGTTCAATCAAAAAAATTTCACGATCGATTTTAAGTGTAGATCAAAGATCTATGTTCAATTTTGTGCAACAATACCTAAGTCTATCAGTTTTTAAATTTTAGATCTGGTTTTGTTCGTTTACAAATCAATTCGTGATTTATTCTCAAATTAGTACCTCTGCCATAGTGATTGGAGTGCTAATCACCAAAAACTAACTCAAGTTGGACAGTATAACGGCTCAAAAGTGTCAATTTCACTTAATTTCTCTAACAGCTCAAGTTCGCTCAAAACGGTTCTGATAACAAGTAAATGAGTTCGGCCGAACTTGAATGGTATTTATACCATGTCAAGTTCGGGCGAACTTGCTAAGCCCAACATAAAGGCACAGACTAAGTTCGAGCGAACTTATTATAAAACCAACAAACAACCATCTGCAAGTTCGGTGGAACTTGCTGTTTGTTAAACATTGAATATTGTTTAGCAAGTTCGGCCGAACTTGTCAAACCACAAATTCAAACTTTTTCAAATTTTTTTATTTTTATTTTTAACCCTGAACTTTCCAACTTTTTACCAGTTATGAAAATCCACTCAGTTGACCAAGTCCAAGTTAATGACCTTGGTTAACCTATTTGTCTGCCGAGTCTAAGTTAATGACCCCGGTTTGACCCGTTACGAACAAACTGTTGATATTTTCAAAATCAAAGTTTCAAATTAATGAACTTTTCATCGTTTTATCTTTTCAGATTTAACAGATTAGCTCCCAGCCCGCTGTCAAAGAGATTCCCACCAGTTCTAACATCTTACCAGACTTCGAAGATCCGTTCTCCAACATTGGTTTGCTGAAAACAAATGTAGAAATAAAAATCTTTTTGAATTTTTGTAATTTTATGTTAAAACACACCGAAAATCTTTTTTATTTTAATTTGTAAAGCTGAAATACAATGAAATAAGCAACGTAAACTATGTACAGACATATTTACAGACATATTTTTGTGAATTTGTTTCTAAGGATCATATCAGTTGATTGAGACATATCACCAGTACCGTTGACCTTTAAATGACTTTAAGTTTTAAACTCGTTTACCTAGATTGTCAATATGTTTGTCCACTTAAGCTTTACCACATTTCTCAACAGTTTCAAGCTATGTTAAGGTAGAATTCATAAAACTTGACTTATATGTGGTTCCCACCTCTTGAATATACTCCCGTATCCAGATTCCCTAGATTTCATCTTACAGGTGAATATAGCGTAATTGATATCTGTATCTGGGTTGTGCGAGACTTTGAGAGCTCAGGTTAGTACTTCCGTACAGACAAAGAGATGAAGGCTCGTCTTTAAGGTGTGTTCCACTTAAGGAATCTTTAGCATTGCATATGATTATATCTTTCGATACTTTTCAACATTGCATGCAATATAGGGGTTTAAAGCAAAAGTATTATAGAAGTTCTAGGCCATTGCTTCCGCAAAATCAGAAGAACTTGTATAATACCCCAGATATCATCTATCTATAAAGACCTCGTATCTCAGAATCAGGCAATCTTACAAACGAAATTTCGGAGTACTAAGCCATATATCCAAGATGTGTTAATCCACAAGATTAAGCAGTTGTAAAATTTAGTTTATATCTCGAAAACAGTTTACTGAACGTGTTAAGCCTATCGACACATCCATAGTAAGACTCGTTTCTCACTTTTAAAACTTTACATTTCTTTAGCATACTGTGATAGTCCACTGATGTACTATCATTTCCTTTTATGACACTGAGTTCTTTTTGTCTTTTTCAATGTTTTTGTACATTTTGATTTTTATATGTTTTTTGATTTTAAAATTTTTCGAATGTTTTTGCATTTTCTCTAACATTTCTCCCCCTAAAATCAAAAACATCTTTTTGGATTTTAGTTTTTAATAAAATTCTAAAGAGAAAGATATTTACAAACCAATGTGGATCACGCGAACTCATCATCCGATCCGTATTCAACCTCAGCATCCGCACCTGTCAGCAAATTTTTCATACCGTTAATTCTCAGCAAGTATTTAATCGTGACAAAGAAAATGGTTTGGTATAAAAATCAGCCTTTTGTTCGTCGGTGTGGATTTTTTCTATTCGCACCAATTTCTTTTCGTAGCAATCACAAATGAAATGATAACGAATTTCAATGTGTTTTGTGCGTGAGTGATGAACCGGATTTTTAGTTATATCGATGGCTGCCTTGTTATCAACATACAACGGAGTGTCTAGAAATTGCAGACCATAATCTCTCATCTGTTGTTGAATCCACAGAATCTGTGAACAACAACTGGAGGCTGATATATACTCAGCTTCACAGGTAGGGAGAGCGACCGTAGTCTGTTTCTTACACTGCCAGGTTACCATTCTTGTTCCGAAGAACTGGCATCCCGCTGTAGTTGATTTTGAATTCAACTTATCTACACCAAAATCGGAATCAGCATAGCCTGCGAGGTCGAAATTGTCGTTCTTCGGGTACCACAAGCTGGTGCTGGGGCATCCTTTCAGATATCTGAAGATATGCTTCATAATCTACATGTGTAAGATCCTCGGGCTTGACTGATATCTGGCGCATAGGCAGGTTGGTTACATAATATCTGGGCGCGATGCCGTCAGATACATCAGTGACCCAATCATCAATCTGTATAACGTCTCGTCAACTTTGGCTCCAGTCTCGTCAATGAAAATGCCGTGATTGAGAGCAAGAGGCGTAGATAGAGGCTTCAAGCTTTCCTCCCAAACTTCTTCAAGATGTCGTGAACATACATAGTCTGGTGAATGAAAATACCATCTGGAAGCTGATCTACTTGCAAAGCAAGAAAGAACTTCATTTTGCCCATCGAGGACATTTCGAATTTCTTTTTCATGATTCCCTCAAACTCCTTGCAGGGACTATCGTTTGTAGATCCAAAGATGATGTCGTCAACGTAGATTTGAACTATAATCATATGGCCATCAACTTCTCTGGTGAAAAGAGTACTATCCACAGTTCCTCTGATAAAGTCGTTTCTGACGAGATGTTGTGATAACGTCTCGTACCAAGCTCTCAGGGCTTGGTGCAGTCCATAGAGTGCTTTATCCAGTAGGTACACTTTCTTCTTGTTAAGTGGATCGACAAACCCCGGTGGTTGTCCAACGTACACCTTCTCGCGTAATTTGCCATACAGAAAAGCAGATTTGACATCTAATTGATAGACCTTAAATCCTTTCCATGATGCGAAAGCTAGAAATCTTCGAATAGATTCCAATCGAGCTACTGGTGCATAGACTTCCGTGTAGTCTATCCCTTCCTGCTGGTGAAATCCCTTGACAACAAGCTTAGCTTTGTTACGAACAATAACCCCTCTATCATCACTTTTACACTTATTGCTTTCTGATTTTCTGGTAAGTCTTCAAGCTTCCACACACCCAACTTTTCAAACTGCAATAATTCTTATTGCATTGCTTGTACCCAGTTTTCATCTGCTAAAGCTTCATTAACCGTCTTAGGTTCAATCTGAGAGATGAAACATGAATGGAAACAAAAATTCTGGGTTGTAGCAACACGTGTGTAGAAACCACTGAGTGATTTATTAATTTGCCCCCGAGTTCTAACACCAGTTTGAAGTTCTCCGATAATGTTTGTTGACGGATGATAAGAATATGATCGCGGCAATTCTTCTCTTGGAACATCTACTGAGTTTTGCTGATTTGTGATGTTGAGATCAACAATCAATTCAATGTTTGGAGAGCTTAATGAAGCTTCATTTCTGTTGTTCGGGACTGCAGATTGATTAAGAAGACTTGTTATCTGCTCCACTTCTTCATCTGAAGAAGATGATTCCCCATCAGCATCAAATGTTGGTGCTTCATCTGAATCAGAATCTTGATTCTGAGGCATACTGGTCTCCGTTGTTGTATTCACTGCTTCAGTAGAGGCATTCGTTAGAAGATTAGTAGGTGTTGATAATGTTTCAGAAACATTTTCAGCTGGAACACAACTGTTGTTTGAACTTGCGCCAGAAGAAGATGGATCCAACGTAGGTTGATTAACCACAATTGGTCGAACAATTTGCTCTTGATTCGCTGACTGGTGAAGATAATATAACGCTGCAACTTCTTCGTCAGTTGGTTCTTTGGGCAAGTCAAATGACTTCCAAAGGTCTTGATAGTTGAACAGCCACGCGTCACCTTTCCTTTGTATAGGATCCGTGTAGTTGAAACAATCCACGTGCTGTGCTTCAATAACCTTTCGCAATGAAGGAACATATACTCTTCTCAACGGACTTGCATATCCGACAAAGAAACCTTCAAGAGATTTAGCTCCCAATTTGCCATCTTGGTCTATTACGGTACATGGAGCACCGAATGGTTCTAAGAACTACAAATTTGGCTTCCGTCGGTTTATCATCTCAAAACATGTTTCCTTTGTTGGTTTGACAGTGAGAACCCTGTTTAGCATGTAGCAAGCCGCAGCAACTGCTTCACTCCAGAAGCAAATTGGAAGTTTAGAATCTGCAAGCATGGTTCTCGCAGTTTCAATCAAAGTTCGGTTCTTCCATTCAGCAACTCCATTTTGCTGTGGAGTATAGGGAGCACTAAACTCGTGCAGAATCCCTTTTGCGTTGCAGAATTCTTTCATTTTGTTATTCTTAAACTCTGTGCCGTTGTCACTTCTAATGCGTCTGACCGGCAGATGATAAATGTTCTCGAGTTTCTTGAATAGAATAACCAAGTTCTCGAACGTTTCGTCTTTTGAGTCTTGAAAGAATACCCACGAATATCTCGAATAGTCATCTGTCACGACCAAGCAATATAAGTCTCCTGATATGCTTCGAACATTTACAGGACCAAATAAATCCATGTGGAGACGTTCTAAAGGCAACTTGATTGAGTTTAGAATTTTCTTCGGATGCGATTTCTTGATCTGCGTTCCCTTCTTGCATTCCAAGCAATGATCAGACATCTGAAAACTTCGAAGATTTACGCCTTCTACAAGATCATTATGAACCAAGAAATTCATTTTTCGCAAATGAATATGCCCCATCTTATGATGCCAAAGAATAGAATCCTTTTCAGTAGCCTTTGTTACAAAACATTGTGCTGATTGTGATGAAGTGGTAGCAACACCCATATCAAGAACAGATAAATCATTCTCTCACGATGCTCGCATCCGAATCCACTCATCTGGAATTTTGAATCCCGGCTTCAAGATAATACACTCTTTATCATTGAAATGGACTGTGGATTTCTTGTCACAAATCTGCGTTATACTCAGAAGATTGTTCTCAAGCTCTGCAATATAGTTCACACGATCAAAAGAAACTACGCCATTTGAGAGTTTTCCCTCGGCGACTATCCTTCCACCTTTATTTCCTGCAAATCCAACATATCCACCATTGATAGCTTTAATGTCGAATAGCAATGCCTTCATCCCTGTCATATGCCTAGACGCTCCACTATCCAAAATCCACTTTGAAAGTACGGATCTTTGGAGCCCCTGCAAAATTCAGAAATTAGGTGAAAAGCTCTACCCAAGCCTTCTTGGTCTTGGGTTTTACTGGATAACTATCAACAAAAGCATATTCAAACTCATCAACATCATCAAAGTCAAATTCATCATCTGTTTTAACAATGTTAATGTTTGAAAAATTCACTTCTTTCTTATCTTTTATAGATTTGACATTATCGATCTTGATTTCTGTTTTAATTTCTTTCACATTCTCACTAGTCTTCACCTGCTCAGACTTAGTGATTTCAGACTTTGATTCTTTTGTGTTGTCAGTCTTTACAAGCTCAGACTTAACAACACCAGATGTTGTTGACCTTTTCTTGGCAATCTAGGTTTGAGATTTGATATTAGCCTTTTTGATGTAAAACTCGTTTTCATTAGACCTAGAAGTTTCACCTTTTTCGAAAAGGGAATTTTCAGAAATCTTTTCAGACTTTGGTTTAACTTCTGGTTTTGATTCATTTCGTTTCAAAATCTTTACAGGTTTTACAAACACTGGTTGCTTTGGTTTAACAACATTTGAATCTTCTTTTCTTCGAAGATAAGCCGGTTTTGATTTTGGACATTGTCGTGCAATATGACCAGTTTCATTGCACTTGAAACATGTCCGATATCAAGTGGATGTCCTTTAACAGGTGGTTTTACTTTACTTGAAGTTTTGACACCTTGCTTTATCTCGAATTTCTTTCTCCTTCTTGAACTCATCATTTGATTGTTTACCAATCAAACTTTCCTCATGAACTGTACTCGTCCCATATACAAACTTCATGTTTTTGTTTTTATATTCATGAAATGGTGACAGTTTCTTTACCAATTCATCAGTTTCTTCTTCTAAACCCAACCCCGCTCTCCGGTTTTCCGGATGATCAACACCGTTTCTTTGGTAATTGTTTCTTTTAGGTTTGGAATAGAATTTTCGTTCATTGATTTCCAATTCTTCTGATGTGACTTCCACGAGTTTAAAGAATTTATCAAGCAATTCTTCCTTCACATTCTGAATCGGGAAGCTATCATCAAAGTATAGTCTATCCGAATCCTTAATTTTGTACATTACAATATTAGGATCATCACTTAGACCATTCTCTGATGACTTATCGTCATTTTCAGATTGTGAATCAGAATTCTTTGAACTCGAGTTGGCGCTTTTGAAGCTGCCATCATCAGAATCACTTAAAACATTTTCAACAACTTTGTTAACCACAGCGTTGTTATCGTCATCAGATTTAGCATAGACTATATCAATGTTCTCTGGCAACTCGTTTTTCTTTTCAGAAAGTAATTCAACATTGAGTGCCTTGTCCATCCCGTCTGCAGATTTAACACAGTATTTTTCGCAAAGAGGTGGAGGAACATTTCTATATTCTTTGCCCTCTTTCTTTTTAGGTTTTTCTTCCGATGAGATTGTTGAAGAATGTGATCGATAACATACGCATTGGTGGTATAACTTCTTAACAATTGTCGAACTCTTTCAGTTTCAATTGTCACATCTTGAAGTTGTTGTTTGATTTCAGCAATGGTGTTGATATAAATGTTAATTGCTCTTTGGTTATCCATTACTGTACCACTCAACATTCTTATATTATCATGTTGTTCGGTGTTATTTCTGTCGAGTCTGCCGTAATCATTTTTTATTTTGTCATATGCTTCTTTCATTGTGCGATAATCATATTTCAATAAATCGTTATGCACATTGTTTTCAGCGATGATCTTTGATTTTTCGGCACATTCGACACAAGGTTTAGTACATTTTGTACAAGGTTTCTCAACCTCTACAATTTGTACTTTGACAACTTCTTTCTCGATAACCTTTACCTCTGGACCTACCTTGGTTAGATTCGCCATTAAAGCTTTATCTGCCTTGTCCTTGAGGTCTTCGACTTTCATTTCTTGAGTGACATTAATGATCACTTCATCACTCTTTTTCTCCTCAACCACTTGTTCTTTCATGCTTCCATCAAAGTGACCTGCAAAACTATCACAAGAATTAGAGGATAAAATTCATTGTCTCTGCATATGGATATATTCCTCTTCTTCCTGTTGTTGATGCAAGTATTGTTCCAGAATAGCTTGTTCGAAAGCTGCTGCTTCTGCTGATGCCGCTGCTTCCTCTACAGAATTATCTTCAACTATCTCTGCCATCAAAGCAACTCCGGTCTTTTTCCCAATACAAGAATTCCAATCAAAACCGTCATCTTCTGTGGATGCAACCATGGCTTTCTCAGTGGTACTACTGTTTGGTTTTTCTTGAATCTCAACTTGAGTTTTCTTCGGGAACGGTTTATATTGAAGTGCCCTCTTGTAATATTCATTCCCTACTCCGAAAGGACTTTGATTTCCGGTTGCCTCGGTGTTCTTACACTCTCTTTTAAAATGTCCCTTATGTCGACATTTAAAGCACGTGACTTTGGATTTGTCAAAACCCAATTTGTTGCTGGAGTTTCCTATGTCACGGCCTGTGAGTGCAACGAACTTAGTCACTCTCCTTATGATCGAAGCTAAGGACCATTTGATGTCCATTAGTTCGAGTTCTTCCTCGTCTACCTGGTCATAATCTTCTGCGGTCATCTCGGGATTTCCGATTTTACCGGCAACAAGACATTCATAAGACTCTAAGACGGTAGCAAGTAGTGGCATATGTTGTTTTGCAACTTCTTCTGAAACAACATTGTTCAAATTCACGGCGATGTTGCATTTGTAAACATTCGGATCAGAACTTTGCTGTTGGTTCTGATTCGCTTGACTTTGGAATGTTGAATTTGAACCAGTGCTCGAGTAAGAACTTTGTGGACTTTGGTCATACTGAGGCTGTGAATGATTCTGGTTCTGTGGAGAAGCATTCATGTTTGCACTAAAAGCAGTTCCAATTTTTGAACTCGAAATGTTATCTTGCATTCCTGTGTTGTAGTACAAACCAATGTCTTGAACAACATTAGCGTTATTTGACTACGCTATCTTCAGAAGCTCCATTTAGTGAGCTTCGAGTTTATCGATAAACGTTGACAACTTGAAGAAATCCCACTTATCACTATTCTTCAGAACCATCAAATACGTAGTCCATTCACCCTCTGGTAGTGCGTCAGCAAGTTTGTCGATGTATTCTTGTTCCGTCTTCTAAAGACCATGTCTTCACATTTGCACTTTGAGATGACAAAAACGCTCAATCATTTGCTTAATGGTCTCATTCTTTAGCATGCTGAAGATATCGAACTCTTTCAGAATGAGAGCCTTCTTGCTTTTGATCATTTCAGCACTGCCTTGGTATTTCTTCTGTAACGACAACCGAAGTTCTCTTGCTGTAGTATATTCTGGTAACAAGATCAGGATATCTTCTTTGACAGACTGTTGGATGAGACTGATCATCTTTTTCTCTGCAATGTATTCGTCTCTCTGAGCTGTCGAGTAGTTGTACTTCTCAAGAACTTGTTGATGCTCATCTACCGGAATAGTGTAGCCTCTTTGGTTTGACACCCAGCCAGCAAAGTGCATGGCTTGAACCCAGTAGGTAAATTTCTCTTTCCATGCTTCGTATTCGTCCATGCTCATCAGCTTGGGCGGTTTGACGGTCGTTCCTATTTCGTTATCAAGATTGACTTGATTAATCACGTTGGCGTTTGATGAATTAGCTCCAGACATATAAGCTCTTAGTTGATCCTCCATGGTGAATAATGAAACGTGTACGCTGAAAAACTTTCAAAAACTTTGAAAACAATTAGTCCTTCTACAAGTTCGGTCGAACTTGTAGCAATTAATGAAGAATTCTTGGATTTTCTAACAAGTTCGGTCGAACTTGTTAGAATTGCTTTGAAAAGATTGTGAAACTTCCGTCGAACTTAATACACCAATTAAACAGATCTTCGAGCGAACTTATCACCACAATTTCGATGAAATACAAGCAAGTTCGGGCGAACTTACTTAAAACTTTCTTTATTTTACACAAGTTCGGTCGAACTTGACGTAAAATTAATGAAAATTCAGTATCTTCGAGCGAACTTGACTAAAATCTCCTCAAAAATCACCTAAGTTTGGGCGAACTTACTAAAAAATCACTTGAAAAGTGACGTTTTAGTGCAAGTTCGGCCGAACATGGCCATTAAGTTCGATCCTGAGAGTTTTCAAAAACATGGTTTTTTCAAAATTTCGACATGAATTCGGTTGAATTTGGTCTCCAATCTTTCAAGGGTTTATCTTTGTTGTATTTTACATGATATATTCAAAATTCAAAAGATTTTGACTATGAATTCTTCATTTTGTGATCAAAAGTTAAGAAAAAAGAAGAATGGAGTAGAAATAGAAGTGTTCTTGTCTTGATACTATCAAATCAGACTGTTCTAGCTCTGATACCACTTGTAGGACCGATCCTCGATGCTTAGGAACCTAAATTTGATATCTAACGTCCATAATAGTGGAAATACTACGTCGTGTTACCAATAGACAAGAATTAACCAGTTAATCGTCAGTTTCATTGATTAAACGTTCAGATTACAGACTGACAGAGCTTCGCCTCTACAATGCCAACGTTACAAATGAGACACACAAGCTAGGTATTTATAGCACAACAAGTTCGGCCATTGAGGGTGCAAGTTCGCCCGAACTTACCTATGCAAGTTGAATAAGCTAGGTTGTGAAGTATTTATAAAGTGTTTTAGCCAAGTTCGGCCATATGTCATGTAATGTATGCAAGTTCGGCCGAACATGCATACATTACATGACATATGGCCGAACTTGGCTAAAATACTTTATAAATACTTCAAAACCTAGCTTTATTTAGCTCTATACAATACAGACTCGATATAAGGCTAAGACATAGACATTATGCACCAACATTTCTTTTCATTGGTTGCTTCATATTCTCATAACCTTGAGTTTCCTTGTCATCAGGACTATTGAATATTAACCATGGATGAGTGTTTACTGGTATTATATCTGGATATGGATGGGTGCCATTCTCGGTATTGGTAGTGGTTGGGAGTTGGCCTCGAAGCTACTATATCCGGTGGCACCGTTCTCTAGTCGACTGATCCCTTTGATCAAACTGGGAGGGAACGTTTCACATTTGCCACACCCCGATTTCAATGTAGATCCCGCTGGTCCCGGTGGGAAGTATTGTGACGTAAGATTGATATCATCATAGTCAATATACACAGAATAACACAGCAGAAGTCTTGGAGTTAAATTACTATTACAAACTGATAATGTTCAAAGTTCAAAATAAATATACAAACGGTTCGTAACAAAGATCCACAGGCGGATCGTAAAAATATACAAAAGGTGTTCAACAGACTTTAGGCACAACTAAGGACTTGCAAGATCCCCCATATGTATACAAAATACGTAACTGGTAAATACAAATAACCGACACATTTGGAAAATCTTTTCAAAATTGTTTTAAGTGCACAAGGCACATTTTATAAATAACTTAGGACAATTCAAAATGATATTGTATACAGTTTTACAGGTCTGTCAATACATATGGGGGTCGGTGCAAACACTGAATAATCTGATTAACTGACACGCCACTTAAAAACTCACAAGGAGTATATAAAAATAATTTAGCATTAGCATCTGTCAGGTGTATGCCTACACCCCGTGCTTAGGTCGTGGCCATTAGTAACTTAAATGAACCGAGGATATCCAGGACACGGTCGAGTTAACCCCCAATATTTAAGTTATCAGACAATACAGATTAAAACGGGTTATGAAGATTTTATAACCACAATCCGGTTAAGTGATCCCATACCCGATCAAGCGGTAATAATATACCGTATCCCAAGCCCGTATAGGGAAAATAGGTTAAAAGTATTTACCTGAGCTAGCACTACAGAGTTTTATTAACTCGGCCTTTTAATCAAACAGATAAGTATAGGTAGCAATCTACTAGAAGGCTCTAGTCTGGAATGATGGTATAAATAACCAATTAGAATGCTAACGGGTCCGATTTAAGTCATAGACTTGGACCGTCTAGTGTCACACCCCAACCGATGGCGGAAACATCAGGATGTGGCACTAAGCAACGAGATTGTTCAGAAGATCCATAATAGCTATTTGGCGACGAATATTCAATCAGTTCAAATTCCCATACATTCAAACAATTGTTACGAATTACAAATGTCTTAACACAAGTACTATCAAAATTTAACAAGTTAAATTAGGCGTGTATCTAGCAGCCTAATCTAGTTGCAGCATGGGGTACTCATCAACCTGTCACATACGTTAAAATAAAGTCAATACAAAATGTAAAGGTGAGAATACAGGTTTGCATAATATTAAGAGATGTGAACCATCAAACCGCGAGTGCGAGTCACGCGAACAAGTGTCCACGTACTAAAGAGAAAATAAAGCGAGAAATAAGAGTGTGAGCCTTAACAATCTCGGGCCTCCGGGTGGCGGGTCAACCTCTAGCTAGCTATCATGTTAAGGGTGGCATACAACTCTTCAAGCAAATAACATACAATTCAGTGGCTCATGTATAATCATGTATGAGCGGGTTGCATTTAAATCGTTTGAGCATTGTGTGTAGTGTTTTGATATAGAGAACGTATGTAACACCCAAAAGTGCATTAAAGCAAAAAGGGTCAAGTATACTCGCTGTGGGTGCGTAAGCGATTAAGTACGAGCCGAGGAGGGCGAGGAGGGTGCATATAAGCAGGAACAGAAGTGCGCCAGTCTTCCATAGTGCTGAATCGGTCGAAACGGAGTAACGGTGTGGGAACATATCGATTCGTACGAATTGTACTAGTTCGTATTGGTCAATTCGTACGAATTGGTCAATTCGTACGAATTGTGATTCGTACGATTTGATCTGTTTAGTGTCCAAAATCTAGTGTTTTCGCGTCTCCGGGAAATCGAGTGTCCGTCCTTCCAACCTTAAGTTACTGAGCAAACCAAAAGCTAGGGAGGTCTTTAGAGCGAGTTTAGTCACTTGTGGGAACTCGGACTGGTTCGTACGAACTGGTCAGTCGGTTCAAGCCAGTCCAGTTTGCACGAGTTGACTGTCTTGCGTCTTCGTGCGTCCGGAATTGAGTTTTCGTCTGGATCGGATGTGATTTCGAGTCCTTTCATGACGATTTAGACACCGCTTCGTTCCACTATTTAGTGAACGAAACATATGTCGGTTTTGATCCGGTTTTAGTGTAAAAATCGAGTTTAAACAATTTTAGTTGGATAAGACACTTAGTGAGCTTGAAACAACAAGGTTTCTATCTTGAGAAGCCAAAGCTAACTCAAACACACTCGTTTAAGTGTGAACCCAAGGTAAAATCAGAAGGTTTTATAAAAAAGATGAAGGTTTTCATAAACAGAGGAGTTTAGATGAAATCAGATCAAGTTCTTGTTTCTAACCAATACGAATAGTCACGTTGGGCATGAAAAAAGAAGAAGATAATTTGATATTAAATTAGGTTTTTACATTTACTCATTTGGATTAACATCTCGTAGATAATGGTAGACTAAATTCCATTCCATTGTTGAAGGCCGATTCACCTTCACCTACACCTACACATAGCTCATATATTTATTTTTGTTTCTTCAACTAGAGACTTCGGGGTTTATGTACCTATTATGGATTGTCCTTACTCAAAAACATTTAAAAATACGTTAAGAATATATATGAGGTTATTCATTTCTTATAACCAATACTATCTGTCATGTGGACTGAAAAATCGACATGCAATTTGGCTATGCGCCTATGTTGTCACTCATAAATTATTTGAGCTTGACGTCTAAATACAATCTGATTAATAATACATGATCATAAATATAAGAAAGTTAACTAGCAATAGTTACATTGTTCAACCTGAATAAGAATTTTGTTTGTCTTTTATATATATATATATATATATATATATATATATATATATATATATTAAAGGTAATAGCTATTATTATTATTATAATTATTATTATTAACTTAGAACCAAAACTTATGTTTAATACGTAATTAGACAGACTACTCCAATATTACAATCTTGATAAGATTAAAAGTTATAATCAATATTCGGCTATCCGCTACAAACTAGAACTTAATCCCTTTTTTATTAATATATTTCATTTTTTTTAATATCCGCATGTGTCGTATTCATAGCTTAAGCAGCTTATTAAATTGAAGTGATAGTTTAAAATTGTTATTGTAACATCATCAAAGTGCATTACTTTACTGTAGCTTAAGATACCTTTAACGCTTTTTGTGAGTATGCTTATCTGTATTCATTTTTGACATCCAAAAATATTATTATCTAGAAAAAGATCAAACCTTCCATTAGAGTAACATCATCTAGAATTATAACAATATTTAAGAGGACTTTAAATAACTTGGTACTTTTTGGATTGTATGATTATTTGTTAATTTTAGACTTCCATTAGATTAACATCATCTAGAAGATAAAATAATAACTTGGTACCTTTTGGATTGTATGGAACGGGTATGGTGTGGAACCGGGTATGGTGTGGAACCGGTTCCTGACAGTCGAAAACCCGACTTTTTACTGTTCAGAACCGGTTCCTGACAGTCGAAAACCTGACTTTTACTGTTCAGAACCGGTTCCTGACAGTAAAACCTGACTTTTTTCTGTTCAGAACCGGTTCCTGATAAATGTTACCGTTGGGAACCGGTTCCTGGCAGTCGAAATCGGTTTTTTTTTTATATAAACCCCTCCCTACTTACCATTTCAAAACATAACACTCACCATCATCAACTTACAAACTCAATCATCTTCTAAAATCTTGCAAAATACCTATGGCATGCAACGAAGAAGTTGTTACGGTCTTAGAGACGAAAAGAAACCCAGCTATATGGAAGAATTTTGATCTTTGTTTAATGTCCGACAGCCACGAGATGGCTAGATGCAAAGCTTGCGGAAAATTTATGAAGGCCGCAGCCAACTCAACCCTTAAGAAACACACTGAGCGGCATTGCCCAGTGACGAAGGCAAAGAAAAATGAGACGGGAGAAGGTTCGGGCACCGGTTCTTCAAATGTTTGATGTAACCCGTTTGGTTTGGTGTTTTAATAAGTTTGTGTAATGTTTCTTTCTATTGTGTTTGTTATTTTTTTTTTATAGTTACATTGATAAATAAAAATAGTAACAATAATCGGTTAAAATTAAAAAACAAAAAATTAACCGGTTACAAAAAAAAAAAAAATTACTCAGAACCGGTTCCAGTAAGATTTTATTTCTTTGATCGTTTACTAGTGGCAGGTGCAACACTTTCCGATGAGTTTCTCTTAGGTGCGGGTACCTCGGTACAATCGTCGTCCGAATCGTTAGTCTCCACTTTTTCGGCTATAACCGGTTCCAACGGTAACATTTTAACGGTATAACCGGTTCCTTCTAGAACTGATTTCCGGGTACTGATGGAACCGGGTACTAGTGAAACCGGGTACGGGTAGGAACCGGGTACGGTTAGGAACCGGTTACTACCCGATTCAAATGGTAAAATTGTGGAACCGGGTTGGAACCAACGGGTATTTTGAACCCGGAACCGGTTCTACTTAATGTCGGGTAGGAACTGGAACCGGTTCCAGTTCGGTTCTACCGGTTCGGGTTCGGAACCGGTTTTTATGCCCATCTCTAGTTGTGGATCATCATCATCCTGTATCTTCGTTTAATTATTATTCAGATATTTTCACACCATTGTTCTCTCATAGTTCTCTCTGTAGAATTTCTATTGTAAGACTTAGTGAGTGTGAGATTCTTTTATTGTGAGATTATCTAGTTGATAGTCTCATTTGTTGTGAGGATTGAGAGGTTCTTTGTGTAGATCTGGAAGTTGTATTAGTTGAAATCTATAAATCAAGGTTTGGGTACAATCTTGTTCATATCTGCTCTTGACCATGTATTTTTGAGCTCTGGGCTCTGGTCCATCGGTGATTGTTCAATTTGGTTTCTTCCGCTGTTGCTAAAGGTGTGCTCTGGTCGTCTTGATTTTTATATCTTGAAACAAGTAAAGGTTCTGTACATTCAATCGCTCAAACTTGCAATCTATCGTTTCAAGAAACAAGAACAGAAGATTTCATACATCATTTATGGTCGGTATGATTAAAAGCTCTGGCGGACAGTGGCTTAGCATTGGATCCAGACTGAATCGGTTAACTGTCTTTCTTTGTATCTGCTCTTGACCATGTATTTTTGACATCGATACATTTCCTCGACATAGTATCTATTTCTGCCGAACGTACTTTAGTTTTTTTATAAGTTCATAAACAGATTAAAAGCCGAAAATTTCAGTGTCTCTTTAACTTTGTGTTATGAACCCAACCTGCTTAAATCTGCTAATTCGGTTAGGAAGTCACAAAGAAATGGGACCAGCATAATTAAGTGTTGCATGTTCTCCATGCCATATTATTTTCAACAATTTAGTTGCATATGTGTAAGTAATCTCCCTCATCCACATTATGCAATTTATAAATGGTGATCACCAAGATATTAGTGAGAATATAGAAGTGATCACTATCAATAGTTGGTAAATTATACCACATCAGAGTGAGGCAATGATGATCTCTACTATATAGGAAAGAAGAATCGTATATAGTGATCTCTACTAACATAGAGAGACGTTTTCCTACTAACATAGAGAGAAGTTTGGCAAGGGAAGAAGTGGATTGGTCAGGCGACCAAGGAAAGCCAGTATTCACTGTTTTATGTGCAAGCAGTTAGGTCGCATCGCTTCCATATGTCCGAGTAAGTACATCAACTTGGTTCCTTTACCCGTTGAAAGCGATTATTTAGTTGAGGGTACTTGCGGAGGAAAGTTTGATTCGATTTGGGTGGTGGACCCAAATTTCAAAACACACATGACGGGGAACAAAAGTGTGTTTAAGCAGTTTAAAAGGCATTTCGGTGTGATGACTAACGATGAGAAAAAGGAATTCATGTTCATGCATGGGGTTGGAGAAGTGAAGATACCGGTAGACGGGAAGGACAAAACTATACCGTGTGTTAGTTATGTCCCGAAACTCAAGAAGAACGTGCTAAGCCTTGAACAATGTTGTTTCAAGGAATCAAAACAATTACTACCGGTGACAAGTGTGTTCTCAAGAAGATATTTGGCGGTCAAGCAAAGGGTTTTGATGTATTCGAAAACAAGACGGAGGTCGAATTGGAGGAAGAATACTTAGACAAATTCTATGATGGCATAGATATTGATAACGGACATCGAAAGGATAAAGAAAAGTTGAAGGAGTATGTTGAAGAGACTTATGAAAAAGAATTTGAGATCGAGAGAGAGAAAAACAAGAAGTTAGATGGCGAAGGCACATCGGGAGTGAAGAAGAACGAGATTGTCTACTCGAAAAAACAAAAGGTTGGTTTCATGATTTACTATGAGGGCTTGAAAGACAATCCGTCACAATCGAAGCAAGAGTTACGAGAAAGGTCGGTGGTGCTTTCCCAAGATGAAGAAGATGTCATTGAAAATGACATGATTATCGAAAGTTGTTTAGAGACGATTGACTTGGTATTGCTACACGAAGAGTTGGCCAGTCGAAATCACTTTTATGATGCAAGTTTCGAAGAAATATTGGTAATGTTCATACCGTGTTTCCTTGGAATCTTCAAGGAAAACACCATGCCACCCGAGTTAATAGACGGTAGGGAAGTTAGTTTGGTTCTGTTACATCGTATTGTGACCATCAAGGGTGGATTCAAGAAAGTTGTCCAAGATGATCTTTGGGATGAGGTTGCATTCGAGTATGGTTACCATCCGGACGACGCACATGTGATAAAGGTTGCATACGTGTACTACATAGAGTTAATCGAATGGTACTTCGATTTGATGAAAAAGAAGGGTGACAAGAATCCATTGATTGAGAAAGAAGCAAGCAAGAAGGATGCACAAACGGAGGAGATCGAAGATAAAGGCAATGGATGGATTGAAGATTCAAGTGACGATGAATTGGTGATCATTGTGGAGCTCACCAACAACGACAACAAGTGAAGGATTGGACGCATCGGATGTTCCTCGATTAGGGAGGTGAATGAAGACGTTAAGATAATCAAGCAACATCCGATCAAATCAGTTTCGGGCCGGTAGTTTAGATATGTTCTTATTTAATCGTTAACCTGGGCCGAAGGCCATGTAATTAAGTATGGGTCGAACAAGTGTCTACTAAAGTCCATTAGGTTTGGTTGTGTGTTGGGCTTATCTTTGAAAGGGGTGTGTGTGTGTGAACATAACCGTTCATACGGTTAAGAGGGAATCGACGCCACTGTTGATGAAACAACGTATCCCTCCACAACACACCTTTTCAGTTATTATAAATAGGGTTTGCAAGTTATCATTGTAACAGTACAATTTGGAATTCAAGTTTCTGCAAATCAAAGTTCTAGTCAAGTTCGGTTAGTTGTTTGATTGTTTATTTTCTGCATTGTTATAGATTATGAAGTGGTGTGAAATCTGTGGTGATATTATGAATATGTGCGATCATCGTTCTCGAACCGAATGGTCCTGGGAACCCGTTGTCACTGATACCTACAATAAATACTTTAAGTTGTTCGTGTGTTGATTATTTTTACTTGTAATTTTTTGTGTTGCAACTACTAAGATTTTAAATAGTTGAAATTTTTTAATTTTTCAAAAAGGGGTTAGACATGTGTAGTCATAAAGCCCCTTTGGAAGCGTTATGCGACACGCGTCGTGCCACGTCACACAGGGGCTTTATGGGGCGTTATATCACTAGAGTCCGTAGTCATAAAGCCTTTAACTCATCATTACTCAATTAATTAATTTTCAATTTTTTTAATTAATTTCTAACTTTTTTAAATTAAAAACCATTACATTAAATAAAAAAACATTAAATAAAATAAGTTTTCATAAAGTTATTTTACGAGTACTAAAACTGCCATATTTTTAAAGTTATAAATAAGAGAAAAACAAGTTTTAAAAAGCAATTTTAGATATTTGAGAATATGCAGGGACCAAATGTGTATAAACCAAAAACTTTCAAAATCAAATATCGCCTCCTGTCTTCTTCTCAGATTTTCCGCGACTTTTCGGACGATTTTCCGGCCTACTTTCCGGCAATAAAACGAACCCTCATATTTGCAGGGACCAAATGTGTATAAACCAAAAACATTCAACAACCTTCATGATGTTACGTCTATCGCGTGAGCAGCAAAAAACCAACCCATAGCGTCACCTGTTATGGTGTGGAAGGCGCTATGGGGCGCCATCTCTCACAAATTCTCCTAGTTCGCGTCCCACTACGCATGACCTTATAAGATTAAAAATGACCTGTTAAAACATTGCTTTTTTGGTTATCATAAAATATTTTTGGTTATTATAAACTTATTTGTATATAGAGTTAAATGCCAAAATGGTCCCTGAGGTTTGCTCACTTTTGTCACTTTAGTCCAAAATCCAAAATTTTTAAATCTGGGTCCCTATGGTTTGCATTTTGTTGCCATTTTAGTCCAAATTTCAAATTTGGTCAGATTCTCAACTTAAATCCTGATATTTTGTCTTTATCCTCAGGGGTATTTTGGTCATATTAAATTTATTATAACTAATTATATATATATATATATATATATATATAATACCTAAAATACACCCCAATAACCACCACTCTACTCTCTCTCTCTACTACCACCACCACACCACCGCCACCCCCACCACCGCATCATCCCCACCACCACCATCCCACTGTCGCCGACGAAGAGAGAGACGAGTAGAGAGAAAGAGACTGACGAAGATAGAGAGTACGAGGACAGAAAGAGCGGTGGGAGAAGGGGGAGCAGAGAAATTAGGGTTTTGATTAGGAGAGAGAGAGCGGTGGGAGAAGGGGGAGCAGTACGAACAGAAAGCCGCTAGCAGCGGCGTGGTCAGGTACAAAGGAATTAGGGTTTGGATTAGGGTTTTCTTGTGAATTTAGGTCAAGGGTGGATGTTGGGGGTGGTTTCGAAGAGAATGGTGGTTATTGGGTTTTGATCAAAATTTGATTTTGTTTATGGGTGACTGTCGACGGCAGGGGGATGGTGGTGGTGGGGATGATGCGGTGATGAGGGTGGTGGTGTGGTGGTAGTTCAGAGAGAGAGATAGGGTGTTGTCCAGAAGTGGCGACAGTTGGATGGTGGTGTTGGGGTATCAGTGGGATGGTGGTGTAGGCGGCAGTGGGATGGTGATGGTGGGGATGATGCGGTGGTGGGGGTGGTGGTGGTGTGATGGTGGTAGTTCAGACAAAGAGATAGGGTGTTGTCCAGAGGTGGCGGCAGTTGGATGGTGGTGTTAGGGTTTCGGTGGGATGGTGGTGTCGGCGGCAGTGGGATGGTGGTGGTGGGGATGATGCGGTGGTGGTGGGGGTGGTGGGGGGTGTGGTGGTAGTTCAGATAGAGAGATAGGGTGTTGTTTAAAGAGAGAGAGCGAGTGTGTACAGATCTGTATTTTTTAATATGTATATATAGTGATGCTAATATGACCAAAATACCCCTGAGGATAAAGACAAAATATCATGATTTAAGTTGAGAATCTAACCAAATTTGGACTAAAACAGCAACAAATGCAAACAATAGGAATCCAGATTTAAAAATTTTGGATTTTGGACTAAAGTGAGCAAACCTCAGGGACCATTTTGGCATTTAACTCTTGTGTATATTATACGTTAAAATTCACGTGCCTACTAAATAATATGATATTAAAATATAATCATATAACCCTAAAAGTTTATTTAAAATTTGTACACGCTTATCTCAACTTGGATATAATGTAGAGGATGGTGTTTTTCTAGTGGAAGTGTGGAAGTTTGATGTTTTTCTTGACATTTTTAACTAATTAATGAAAATCATTAAAAGGTAAAGAGATGAATAAAGGTGTAAGTCTTATGTGTACCATAATTATTTTTAAAAGCTACAAAAGTTAGAAAAAATAATTTAATAAAAATAAAGTTATACACTTTTTATGAGGTAACGATAAAAAAAGTTCTATGTTACTATGTGTATGTGTGGAATGAAACGCCTTTTAGTGACGTAACATTGTAACAATGAACATTTATCAATAAGAATAACCACTTTCATTTTCATAATATGATTAGAGGGTACCGAATTTACACATAACACAACAAAACAACCTTGTAATATTTTTTATTTTTTAAACCAGTATTGCTAAATAGTGAACCATTAATAACTAGTTTAATACCTGTCCGGTGGACAGGTTACGCTAACGCGTAATAAACAAAGATATGAAGATTGGTTGGGTGCTTTGGGGTCAGAGAATAAAATGAAGGTATACTACAAAATCCAAAACCTATTCGCTGCGACCCTATCCCAGCACCAATTAGGCCTCATTGAACTCCCAAATTGGGTTTTTTGAAGTCACAAAGTACTACATATGGACGATAATGGTTTCCCTTTTCTTGGGTTCAGCAGGGAAGTATTTTATGCCCATCAACAATATTCCAAACACTCATCATTCTAGAGATGGACATAATCGGGTTTTATTATTACCCGAAACCGTTCCAACCCGGAACCGGTTCTGCTTGAATGTCATTGAAACCGGGTATGGTGTGGAACCGGGTCTGGTTCCTACCCGGGTTCACACCCAAGAATATGGAACCGTGTAGAACCGGGTACGGGTATTATGAAACCGGGTATGGTGTGGAACCGGGTATGGTGCGGAACCGGTTCCTGATAGTGTTCAGAACCGGTTCCTGACAGTAAAAACCTGACTTTTACTGTTCAGAACCGGTTCCTGATAAAATGTTACTGGTGGAACCGATTCCTGATTAAAAAATCGTTTTTTTTATATAAACCCCTTCCTACTTACCGGTTCCTGATAAATGTTATCGTTGGTGTTTTAATAAAGTTTGTGTAATGTTTCTTTCTATTGTGTTTGTTATGTTTGATTTTTATTATTAGTTAAATTGATAAATAAAAATAGTAACAATAATCGGTTAAAATTAAAAAACAAATTAATCGGTTACAATATATAAAAAAAGTAACCGGTTACAAAAAAAATAAAAAATTACTCAGAACCGGTTCTAGTAAGATTTTATTTCTTTGATCGTTTACTAGCGGCAGGTGCAACACTTTCCGACGAGTTTCTCTTAGGTGCGGGTACCTCGGTACAATCGTCGTCCGAATCGTTATTCTCCACTTCTTCGTCCTCCTCTTCGTCAACAATTTTATGCTCTAACTCAACTTCATCTTCTAGACTAGTTTTATGTTGAACACGATCAACGGCATCCAAATGGTCCTTTAAGCATATTGCCATCTCTAGCGATTCCGGAGTTAGTCTTGTTCTTCTAATTGACAAAACCCTGCCACTAAGAGAAAACACACTTTCCGAAGCTACCGTGGAAGCTTGGACCATTAGTATATCACGAGCCATGGTGGCTAGAATCAGGTATTCGGATTCTTTCGATTTCCACCATGCCAAAACATCAAATTTCCTATACTCCTCGGTGGTCATAGTAAGCGAATACTGATTTTTTTTATATCTCCCAAGTTCACTTGTTGGTTCACTACCCCTTTGTTGTCTAGCGGTCTCATCTCTAACGACATTCAACATGGTTATAAGTGGATCCCCGCTTGTTTCATCGTTAGAGGCCGTGGACCGAGACTCAAACAAATTTGTATGATTTTTTTCACCATATTTTTTTAAATAATGATCATAAAGTTTGGCCATACACTCATTGAATATTTTTTTTGTTTTTGTTTTTAAAGTTGGATCCTCCTCATGCATATCCAACTTGTCATAAATTTCATCAATTAAAGCTTCAACACCCGGTACGTTTAAAGCTGGATTTAAAGCAGCGGCACATAGAAAAACGGGTGACAATTCTAAAAAATATTTTTAAAATTTTTGAATCATTGGTCTCGCCGTATTCCTTAACATGTCACTAGAATTTTCAAACTTTTTAAAATTAGTTGTTATCAAATACAATTGGTCCACAACTTTAGAACTAGTAGGATAATAAACACCGGAAATCAAAGTCGTTGTAGTTTTAAAAACTTGTAAAAAAGTACTTAGGTTATTAATATTTTCTCAAGCCGTGTCGGGAAAGGGGACGACAAGGTACTCATCACTTAAAGTTGTATGAAAAGATTTTAAAGTGCCCATTTGCTTTATAGCCATTTCAAACATATGACAAGTTGAATTCCAACGAGTCGGTATATCCCAATTCGGTCCAATAATTTTTTGGTTGACATCTTTACAAAGTTTTTTATATTCTTGATATCTTTCTTTTCCACTTTTGAAAACATCTTGGAGCATAGCTCTAAATGCTATAATAAAATCCGATACAAATTGATCTTTTAAACCGGTTTGCACTACTAAGTTAATAATATGTGCAACACATCGTGTGTGAAAAAAAACACCATCAAGTATTGGTTTGTACTTCAACTTTAATTTTTCAATCGCCGTTGTGTTGTTTGAAGCGTTATCAAAGGATATTGAAAAATTTTTATCTTCTAAACCATATTTAATTATTGTGCCATTTATAATTTTATAAATATTTTCTCCCGTATGAGGAGAAGGAAACTCGTCAAACGCAATCGTACGCTTCATCATTTGCCATGTATCGGGATCAACCCAATGAGCGGTGACACATATGTACGATTCCGGTAAACCATGTGGAGCCGACCACACATCACTAGTTAGGTTTACACTAGTTTTTAAATTCTTAAAAAAAAAACAATTAAATCTTTTTTTGCATTTTCCCATAAACTTAAACAAAGACGTTTTAAAGTGCGACGACTTACATGTTTATAGCGAGGTTGTAGCGTCTCCCGAATAAGATTTGTAAGATCGGGGTCGTCGAAGTGTCCAAACGGCAACGCTTTTTGTATCACCAACTTCGCCATCCGATCGCGAGCTAATTTTTGCTCATAACGAAAAATGGTACCATCTTTGGATAGTGGAACTTGACCGGATGTCATTTCCTTTAAAACTTTGCAATACTTATTAATATGCTTCGTTAACGTTGAGTTTGATTCCTTGGCTAATAACGATCCACAATGTTTACATTGAGCTTTTTGCGAGCCGTCACTCATCTCGACCAACTCCCAATTGCTCCAAACTTCCTTACTGCGATTATGAGACAATGTTCCAACCACATATGGAACCGATTGATCTTGAGGAACATTGTTAACGGATTGGGAATTTGCGTTTTTGGAACTCTTTGAGGCCATTTGTTGATTAGAATGTGAAAAAGAACAAGAAAGAAATGTAACAAGAAGAATAGATATGAGAAATTGTGTGCTAAACAATAGATTTCAAAAAAATATATATAGAACCGGTTCTAACGGTCAGGAACCGGTTCCAACGGTAACATTTTTAACGGCTATAACCGGTTCCAACGGTAACATTTTTAACGGCTATAACCGGTTCCAACGGTAATATTATAACGATCAGGAACCGGTTCCACGTAGGAACCGGGTACTGTTAGAAACCGGTTACTACCCGATTCAAATGGTAAAATTGTGGAACCGGGTTGGAACCAACGGGTATTTTGAACCCGGAACCGGTTCTACTTAATGTCGGGTAGAAACTGGAACCGGTTCCAGTTCGGTTCTACCGGTTCGGGTTCGGAACCGGTTTTTATGCCCATCTCTACATCATTCCTTCAGCCCAATTTCCAGTTTTGCTAACAACATAAAGACCCATTTATTTCCACCATTGGCACAACCCAATACTTTTTAACCCATGAGCTATCCAACCCATGCCTATCCATCTCACACTCAACTCTTTGGCTTTATGAACATCATTAGCCCAATCTGTCATGGCCCATCTCGAGTTAGTCCAACCTAGCTTGCCCCTTAAACCCTCCACCCAATGAACTCTACTCGGCCTATCTTTTAACCATAAAACCCAGCTCCTCTTATTTTCTAATTCACCCGTACCACTAGTGTTGAAGTCCCACAAGGCCACAACCAATCACACCCAAACCATCTGGCCCATATAACTCTTCCCCTTTTATAACTCACAATTAATAGCCCATTAATGAATCTCTGATGATCAAAAAACACCATATGGCCCAATTTTTGTAGCAATACGGCCATTATATCATACCCCATTCTTATCAGCCCAAATAACCCAATTCTACATTCCTTACTTGAACTATAAAGCTACAGCATTTATAACCCAAAACCAATTTTGACCATCCCAGTTGTAGCACTTAGATAACCATCTAACAACGATACACACTACTACCATCGCAAATTTAAAACCAACCCAGGCCCTTTTTAACGCAACCCAACATTTTCCACTAATCACAAAATATTGGCCTTCCTGATCACTAGCAAGTCTATATTGAAGACTTACAACCAACTTACATGAGCTGAGCCTGTAACCAATTCTAATTCGAGTCACATACACCATACTCCTGCTAAAAAAATATCCATAAGGTTTCCAGTATAACGCTCAGTGTACTGCCAATGGACTTCTATTTTTACACGCTTCAATCTCAGCATATAATTTCTAATACATTCTTTCTCACTCATCCATATCCAGTTACCCATGACTCTCAGATAGTTACTATAACATTGCCCTGAATATGTGCTTTGATCTTTGTTCACTTTAACCCTTATCTTGATTGTTAAAATTTTCATATAATTCCAACAATACCCCTGCCTGCAGTTTAATTCCCATTGTCTCAGCAATACATTTCAAAGATTTCTGACCATATCAGCAAATACATTTCCAAGATTTCTGACCATATTTTCCCAAATGAAACCCAACCCGCTGTGATCCGTTTTCTAACACCTACATAACTCATAAACTTTAATTAAAAAAATATATATATAAATAAATAAAATAATATAAAAGCAAATATGAACAATTAAATAGTGTACCTATTGGAATCACATGTCCCCAATGTCTCCTTTCGAGGATCCACAAGAGGATCTCTCCATAAACCTTGCTGAAATTTAAGCAAACACCTTGTTTCAGTTCTCTTGGCGAGTCCCAACATGTTTAGGGTAACCGTGAAATGGATAAATCTTGAAATTCCATGTGCAAACTGAGATACGACTTTTATGAGGTCAAAGTGGCTAACTTTACACTTGGAAACTCATAACTGGCCTCTTGAATTTCAAGGGGTCCAGCATCTGTAGCCACCATATTCCCCTGTCCAGGTCCATAGCTTCTGCAGGCCTGCAGCCATCACAACAGATTCAGATATTCACCTGTTTAGGGTCTTCTAAGTTGAAATATGGATAAGGTCAAACTCAGACAAAACTAAACGCATTATAATCAAAATTAACATCAAACCCAAATATCACAAACTTGATGCATTTTCTTAAAAGAAAATAAAACGAATAAATACTGCATATAGCACACATGTATCCTTCAGAGTTCAGATGTATGTATGATTGTTTTTTTTTTATTTTCTTTCGAATTCACTCATGTTAGTTAACTTGAGCAGATAGCCGATAGCAGATACAAATAAATACTCTTTATTGCATCCATCTACACATGGTCTGGGTTTATGAAATGTATAAATGTAACGTTAGAACAAAAAACAAAAGCCTAAATTGATGTAAAATTGATATATCTAGGGTTCTTGCCTTATAGACTTCCTTAAGACCGATACTAATAGGCGATTGGATGTGTATTCATTTCAGAGAATCTAAATGAGTTTGATGAATTAATCAGAGTATACAGATGAACTTGACAAATTAAGTAACAAACCTTGGATTTTTAGTCCATTCAACTAAGTTGAAAGCGATACCGACAGAACCAAAAATATAGAGATCAAAGAAAACGCCTCTAAAGAAGGTTTCAAATCAAATTCATACAGAACATCCCATTTTGAGTTTGTGTTGCTCTTTTTAGTTGAATATGCAATTTCCTCAAACGCATCCACAGGCAAAGAAAGAGTGGTTCCTACTCCAACATCTTCGAATTCATCACCATCAAAATCGATCCTTTTGATCACATGGATGCTCACTCAACCATGGCTTCTTATTAATCTAGAGGAGCAACACCTTGGTTGAGTTCAACAAATCATCCCAACCCGCATCGAATGCTTCAGAAACGTTTTTGCACATATCTTCAAACTGAATGATATTAGGGCAAATAAGACATATATTTAAAGAAACTGGGACTGTATTTCTCAAATTCATCAGTAATAATAGTGATTATTGTTCAAAAAATCCTCAAATCAGATCAGAAGTTTCTTACAATCAAACCCCAACAAAAGCACACTGACAATGGATAAAAAGCAAGAAAACCATACCCGCTGCAATTGATGAACAACCAAGCATGCATCAGCAAAGATGGACGATGATAATTGATTTGAGATGTTCCAAAAGTATCACTTTGAGTGTTCACTGCCGGAATTCTAATTACCTGAAGTTCCAAACATTACTCGAATCCCAAAGGATATCAATTAATGAAAAGCATACCAAATTCATTGGTTAATTTGGTAGTTGTTACCTGCCAATATTGTTACAGTCGAACATGAGTTGGCGTCAATGTCAACTGGTGCTAGGCACGTCGATGGTCTTGGTACTGGTGATTCATCGTCGGCATCAGTTGGTGGTTAGAGCAACCGTTTACAAACGCTAGACCCTAATTCAATTGAAAATATAAAAATCAACCCCAAAATACAAACAATATCTTCAAAACTAAATCAGTGGAAGGCATCTTGGTGATGAACAGCATCAACTGATGGAGGTTTGAGAAGACAAGAATTACAATCATAAGAAACCCTAATTTCAATCTAGATGCTTACCATATCTCGCGTTTGAAGAAAGCTTGGATGAACAAACTCAAAATTCCCTAACGATTCAACCTTTTAGATATATTGTTGGGTGCAGGGGTTGCGATTTAGATTGGTGGCAGCAAGCAGTGGGCTCTTGTGTTCTCGCCGACCATATTAGAAATATTAAGCAAAAGAAACATGATGCAAAATTGTGTTTATATGAAGGTTATGGACGTGGGGAGTGAAAACAGGGGTCCAGAACTGCTAATAACCGATAGTGAAATGGGCAATGAGGAGTGAAAACAGGGATCCAGGTGTAACTACTGATAACTGTCCTAAACCTCCGTGAACCGCCACTTAACAGCATGATCCAAATTTGGTTAGGCTTAATAGGATTCATATATATATATATAATTATTTTTTGTTGTAGTGAAAAAGATTTAAGGTTACTACAAATAAGATACATAATCATAAATAAATATATATTTATTGAAAATAAAATAGTTATATATACATACACATCTTTATGAGTTAAATCATTTATAGATTTATTTCATTTCAGAATTTCAAAAATTTTGGAGAACTTCGAGAGCTCTTAATAAAAAAAAACATATTATATATATATGTATAGTATTATATTATATTATATTATATTATATTATATTAGAAACATCATAAAACAATAGAGATTGCGAGTGGAGAAATCTTCAACAAAGACATTACGTACGATCAAAGAAACTTTTTTTTCCATGTTTACTGGTGAAAATAGAAATGAAACACATAATTTTATATAATCGTTTCAGTTGATAAAAAGTAAAAACTGAATTAAAAGTGTGAAAGTATAAATAAAACAGATTATGTATAATGGTGTTTCCCACAATTGTGTGGTGTTTTATAAAATGACAAAAGACAAAGGTCACTAATGAGGATTTTGTTCGCAAATTTTATGGTGTTTTTCATAATTCACCATTGTTGTTGCTGTAAAAAGATGACGTTGCGCCGATGAACATCATATGGACATCATAAACGATGCCACCGCATAAACACCATGAAATAAACGCCATAAGCACCGAAGAAATGAACCAGCAAGATAAACGCCATAAAAACCATAAAATAAACACCATATTACAATAATCTGAAAAGCACAAGCTTCTGGTGGCATTTAATCAACTCTCATTCTGGGATTCGAACTTAAAATAGTTGACAACACACTAAAAACACAATCGACAACACACTAAACACATGGACATCACACTAAAAACATAACAGACTAAAACATAACGGATGACACACTAAAAATACAATAGACAACACACTAAAAACAGAACAGACTAAAAACACAATGGACAACATGTCACACCAAACCGATTGCGGAAATATCGAGGCGGGACGAAAAAGATTGCTCATTGCTCATAATGCTAATAGCGACAATAAGTAATTAAACCAGATTTCATTTCAAGAATAAATTGTCATTACAATACTAGGAAAATTCAAATAACATAACAACATTTGACAAAATTTGGTACAACATTAATAAACCTAACGTCTATGTGTGTATCTAGTATCAACGCTACTTCGACTTCATAGCATAATCTTCATCAACCTGTAACATGTTTTAAAATAGAGTTCAATGCAAAAGCAAAGGCGAGTATACAAGTTTGAGCATAAGCATACGTATAAGCATAAGTTTAAACAAATCCACATGGCAACTAAGTTCATATAGAGCAAAAACAAGGCATGCGATATTTCTAGTCAACCCTCTGTTTACGCAACTAGTATGAATAATTCAACATGACCTCACGTTCACGGGCGGTGCGTTACTCCTATAGCGCTATACATGTCAAATGGACGCTTAAAATGAGCTAATGACTATAGTATCACATATGTTCGGTCCTAGTATAAGCATCACATATGTGTCAAAGTATTCATGTATAATGGATTGTTTCCGTGCAAGTAATAAAGCATAAGTTTAGTGATTTTATGATAATGTAAACATGTTACACCCCAAAAGTGGGAAACATAAAAGGGGGTTCGAGTATACTCACGTGTTTTACAAGCGTTCCGACTTGGTAATCCGTGAAGAGTTGTTAAGTTGTGGGATGAACACCGAGTTATCCTACAAGAGGAAAACGTAGGTGTGAGCGTTGGAATGATAATAGAAGATTCTGGATTTGGAATAATGCACACAAAGTAAAGTATACAGAAATACACACTAAGGTATAGCACTCGTTTTGACACTATGGGAACCCGTTAAGGTTTATATGATTTCATAGGTTGTAACACCTATTAGAATCTAAACGAGGAACTAACTCTTTTAGTGATTAAACTTAGTAACTTGACATATGATTATATAGTCATTATCAAGGTTTCGGTTTTTTTAGGTATATATTATATAGTTATATACATACATTATATTATAAGTCCTTCAAAGATATCATAAAAGTCATGTAGGAGGTAGGTGGTATAACCATCCATTTAGGAACCTCATAAGAGTTCACCACTATACAAGTTGTCATAGACAACAAGGAGGGTCAAGAACAAGTACAAGAATAAGAAATGAAATACATATTATGATACACTAAGTAGCCAAGTAAGCTACAACCTGGTGAGCCGGCGTCGACACACGTCGAAGGCTAGACGGCGTTGTGTTACTTTCATCTAGCAAACTACTTAGGATGAATGGGAAAACATCAAGTGTTGTGTGGACTTAGGTGTAGCATAGCCTAAGCTAACCTTGTAGTCACACTAACCTCAAGTTCTTGACTTGGCAACACTTGTGAGCTTAAAGCTCAATGAAAACAGAAAGTTTAGGGTGTTAAAAAAGCCCTTAGTTGATGTTAACAAGCTTGGTTAGGCATCACTAATCATAAACTTGATTAGGAGCTCAAGAACACAAGTTTGGTTGAAGAGTACATAAGATTTGAAGAAGTTTTGAACACAACAGAAAGTTTGGAACCCTTTAGGTGCATTTCCAGGTCTGGATTCTCCATGGAGAACCCGTGGATTCAAACCTAAGGATTATCTAAGTAAGTAGGAAGAAGAATCAAGTGAAATGGATAAGAAATGAGCAAGTTATGCTCAATTTTGTAAGATTGTATGAATCTGCCCGAATTCTGATGTTGCAAGTGATTTGAGAGTGATTTGTGAGAGATTAGAGAGTGTTGAAAGTGGAAAATGTGTGGAGGAGGCTTGTGTAACATCCGTCAAAAAACGGATTTACCAAACCCGCTCCGTTTATCAACCGAACAGTCAGTCAAAATTTTCGTTTCGAATTAAATGTCCAAAACATTTTTAAACGATCCGTAATCAATTATTATACGCGAATATATATTTAGTTTTTGAAAAACTGTCAAAAATCGCAAAATAAAAATTAAATACATCTGCCGGGTTTCGAACCCGGGTCTGTACCGGTCACTAAGTGACTTAACACCTCACACACAAACCACTGCGCCGCTTGTTATGTTTGATGAATATTAGAATCAGTTAATTGATATAGTGACTTTACGAATTCAAAACCGGCGCCCAAATCGTTTCAGTCGTCGGAATCCCGGAATTTCCGCGAATCTTAACTACGATTTACGTTATAACGTAAACCTTTAATCACATATCGGTTATAACCGATGTTTGAAGTCCGCGACCAAATTCAAAACCGCCGGAAAACTTGAATTGATGAACCCAGCCCAAAACCAGACCAAATACATCTTGTTTCTCCTATAAATTGACCCACAATCGTCTGCAAACCTTTTCGCTAAAAAATCACATCTTTTCACGGCGTAATTTTTCTCGCCGGAAGTTCCCTGCTCATCGCCGGAAAACCGACTTTCTTATTTCTGAACTTCACTGAATCCCCTAAACCTTTACCGAAGTTACCAATACTCTTTCCAAGATTTCCGGAGACTTGTTGCTGCCAGACACCCGTAGCCGGAGTTGGATTCTGTCGCCGGAGTTTCTGCCGGAAAACAGAGAGTTCGGTCGGTATATTCCTCCGCCCAGTTTCTTTTCCTTTTTCACTTTTATCTTACCGAAATAAACTGTAAAACACTAATGAAACTTGATCAAAAGCTCGAACCAGTCAGACCCGATTTCTGGTTATTCGTTCAGTGAAGAAGATGAAGACTTGTTATCATATAAGTTTAATTAAAATCATGAAATTAATCGGGTTAGACACACAGTCCAGCGGTGGACTGTGTGCACATATAAAACGCAAAACGTCTCGAGTTCGAATCCCGTTTCACACACGTTGCCTTAATAAAAATCAAGTTTTTGTTTAACTGAACCGGATCGCCTTAGTTATATGTTAAGTATATTGATAACCAGAATAATAACCAAGTTAGACACACAGTCCAGCGGTGGACTGTGCGTTTGTTTATATCACTGGTCACGAGTTCGAGTCCGGTCTTCAGCACCGACTCGGACAATTATCTTTTCTTTTTAAATAAGGCAGAAAAGGAAATAACTAAATTGTCTATAAGTACAATAAAAATCAAGTTATATAACATGTTGAACACACAGTCCAGCGGTGGACTGTGTGTTATATTAACCCACAGGTCCCGGTTCGAGACCTGTGGTGTGCATGACCGTTTCGATTAAATTGTTTTTAAAATAAAAATGATTTTCGGTTTAATCTAATTAGTGTATATATATAATTAAAATCGGATATATAACGGGTTAGACACGTAGCTCAGTTGGTAGAGCTGCGTGCACGCGTACGAGAGGTCTCGGGTTCGAGCCTCACTCAGCGCACAATAAACTGTCAACGAACCGGTCAACGGTCAGGTCAACGGTCAACCGGCCGGTCAACGGTCAGAAAAATAATAATTTTTTTATTTATTTTTATTTAATTATTTTAATTAAAAATCAATTATAAATACTTAAAAATAACATTTTTAAGATTAGAAAATAGTTTCGAACTCACAAAAATACACCCAACAATCCTACTAAAATAGTTTAATAAAATCCGTTTACTCACCAAACCATAATGCGATTTATCTAGGTTAAATCTCACTCGTGGTTAAAACCACTTCGCGTGCATTCATCATCATCAACCGAACGCACCCACTGTGAGTGAATCTTACAATTCCCCCTTTTAAATTACACGTTTTGGGGTGTGTCATGTGTTATGAATTAATTAATTTATTTATTTAAACTTGTGCCATACCACATCATGACTTAATCTTAGATTGATTTATTGTTGTGATTTATTTTCCGTTTGTCAAATTACATGAAACTCATACAATAAGCCCATCAGTTCCTCGTGGGAAACGAGTAGAACATCGCGTGCTTCAATTCAAATTCATTATTGTTCATGTGTGTTTTCATTGAGTTTATATTGTTTGTAGTTGTGTTATTCATATTATCATGTTTATGCAATTCATTCATCAGGCCCCTCAGTTCCTCGTGAGAGACGAGTTGAGCATCGCGTGCCTTTAATTGTTCCATTATTGTTCATGAGTGTTTTCATTTAACATCTTATGATTATTGATCAAGTTACATTTAATTTTACTCATGTTTGGTTGTGCACATTTTTCATAATCAATTTAAATAAATTGTTCAAATGTTTTCCATAGGATTCACTCGCCAACATTATGTTGATCCAAAAACCTTTTTACACATGATACAGGTGAACAGGTTGAAGCAAGGATAGCATAGGATATGCCTTAGAAGAGAACAAAGGAGTTAGATTGTTAGTTAGATCATGTTGTAGCAATCATTGTAAACTTTCATTTAATTTGTATTAATGAATATGAAACATTTAATAAATGTCATGAGCTTTGATGATAACCCAATCATGCCCCGATCACCTTATCCGCTGCGGGTCGGGGTGTGACAGATTGGTATCAGAGCCATGACTATAGGGATATAGGATAGGTTATTAGACCCTTAGAGCCTATACTATAGTCTGCCTAAAATATTAAATTGATTAAGTGGTTACATACAAACTTGTGATATTTATTTGTTTCATATTTGTTTACATTTCAGTCAAACATACATGCTCATATACATGTTCATTATACATATATACATATTCATTATACATATATCGATGTTCATGTGTTCAATTTATTTTCATACTCTCGTTATCCAAAGATTTTATGCAATTTTCAATTCTCATCAAAGTAAGTTCTGCGACGGGCATGTAGTAACTGGAAGGGTACAAGTACCGGTAGTCGGAACGTCCTGTCTAGGCTGGCATTCGTATAAATCCAATATAACGGACCAGTTTGCCTACCTGGGGACCAACGATGAGAGTACGAAGGACCTATTAGGCCAAAGCATGCCACACCAAACGTCGTTCGAACTAACCCTACTTTGAGGTGTCACCGTGTCTACACCTGGACACATTCCAAACATCACACGTTGTATACATATTTCTCGATTTTCACCGGGTTTTGTGTACGCAACCAGGCAGAAAACCGTGCGAACCATATGAAAAACCGGTAATTCATGGGGGCCCACATGATTACATAAGGTAAAGTATGGCGGCATGACGGGCCTAACAGCGAGCAAAGCCAAAGACATCCTATGGATGTGGTATTTTTGTATGATTATTTTATGAATGTTCATCCCTAATGTGACCCATGATCTCAAAAGCATCCAACTCATACCCTTTTCATGTATTCATTGTAGATGTCTTCTAACCTCGCCCGTAGGAAGATGAGAGCAGGAAAAGCCCGCGAACGCATGGCTACCTTAATCGCTCAACAAATGGCTGCTGTAATACCCAATATTGTAATCCAAGTTCAACAAGCACTTACCAATAATCCTGTCAATCAAGCAAACCAAAACATTTCCAACTCTTCCCCAAATACCACTAAATGCACCTACAAGCATTTCAAATCATGCGACCCTCCGAAATATAAAGGGACTGAAGGTGTCACCGCACTCCTCCATTGGGTTGAAGAAATGGAGAATACTTTTCTAAATTGCGATTGCCCTGATGATCGCAAAGTGCGTTATGCTACCGGTCGACTATATGGGATAGCACTTACTTGGTGGAACACAGAGAAGGCAAAACGAGGTGTTGAAGATGCTATGTCCCTAACTTGGAATGAATTGAAGGAAATCATGACCAGACGATTTTGTCCAAGGAGCGAAATCAAGAAGCTAGAAGATGAATTTTACTCATTGAAGCAAGTGGAAGGAGACCACACCACCTACAACAAAAGGTTCCTTGAATTACATCAAATGGTTCCCAACATGTTTACTCCCCTCTACCGTTTGATCGAGCACTACATTCGTGGTCTTCCGTCAAAGATTCAAGACCCTGTGATAAGTACCAAGCCTGCAACTTTGGAAGCAGCAATGGAGCTAGCAACAGAGCTCACCGAGAACCGAATCCGAAACAAAGACTTCAAGGAGGAGAAGAAGAAGGATAAAGAATCGACTGAAACCCCCGAATCCCCTTCTCAAACCGAATCCCCTTCTCAAACCGAATCCCCTTCTCAAACCGAATCCCCTTCTCAACCCGAATCCCCTTCTCAACCCAAACCTAAGAAAAGAAGAGTCAGGCGACTTTTCGCTGCGACCCAACGAAATCAACCCGTTTTTCACGCTATACCCATCCGAGCTGTCCCAATCACCCAAGAGGCACCCAACTCAGCTTACCCAAATAAGAAACCATATCTTGGACCTCATCCTCGATGCAACCACTGTTTTTATCACCATCCCCTTACTTTACCTTGCCGGCTATGTACAACTTGTGGACGTTATGGTCATTTGAGCAATGTTTGTCGCACCTTTCAAGACCAAACCTTTTCCCCTACTCAAAACATGGCCCAAACTTATCACCAACCCCAACACCCCATGTTCCCATATGCTCGAGCTTGCTTCAATTGTGGCGACCCTACCCACTTTAGAAACACATGCCCTCAATTGGTAAACGTTATCAACACTCAAGCCCAATCAAACCCAGTTAACCAAGTAAACCAAGAAAACCCAACCACTATGCCGACAGCAAGAGGAAGAGTCTTCAATATCAACGCCAACCCTGTCGAAGATAATGACGGCCCAAACGAAGATACTCAGCTAGTCCTGTTCGCCGAAGATCCAGATTCAACTCCTATTGTTTAGTCTTTCTTTATCACATGTGTAGACTGTTAGAGAAATCATTGGATATTATATATTATATATTGTTTTCAGTATACGATTTTGCCGAGGCCGCAGCTCCCCATCCATCGAGGTTGAGTTTGATCCCCATTTTATTATGGGTTGATCAGGGTGTGCCCGCACGATCGGCTCCGTTTGTTGAGCCTTGATCGGTTACGTAGTATTACATTTCAATACATGCAATATGCTCGGCTCCGTTTGATTGAGCCTTGAGTACACAGATTTATTTACATTTCCAGTTCATGCAATACGCTCGGCTCCGTTTGATTGAGCCTTGAGTACACAGATTTATTTACATTTCCAGTTCATGCAATACGCTCGGCTCCGTTTGATTGAGCCTTGAGTGCACAGTTCAATTTACGTTTCAAGTTCATGCAATACGTTCGGCTCCGTTTGATTGAGCCTTGAGCGCACATACAATTTCATTATCAGTATCTTGTGGTTGTGGTGTTTGTAGTAGAGTCGCATCGAACTAACCATAACTTTCGGATAAAGTCAACGAAAATTTGACAAGGATATGGTGGATACGCCGATGGTACTTCCTATATATAAGTATTCTTGTCAAATAATCGGAGGCATTATCAGGCGGTTATGAGAGGTTCCATGCATAGGCTGTTTGTGTGGTTAAGTTATTCATATTCAGTACATGCAATATGTTCGGCTCCGTTTGATTGAGCCTTGAGCACACAATTTCAATTTCAGTACATGCAATATGTTCGGCTCCGTTTGATTGAGCCTTGAGCACACAATTTCAATTTCAGTACATGCAATATGTTCGGCTCCGTTTGATTGAGGCTTGAGCACACAATTTCATTTTCAGTACATACAATACGATCGGCTCCGTTCGATTGAGCCTTGATCGCACAGATATGTTTCATTTCAGTAATTTATGTTTGTTGTATTGATTGTAGAGTTATAGGACTAATCATAATTCACTGTTAAAACCAATGAAAATTTGACAAGAATATGGTGGATACGCCGCTGGTACTTCCTATATATAAGTATTCTTGTCAAAGGATCAGAGGCATTAACGGATGGTTATGAGAAGTTCTATGTAGGATTTATTAGTTTCTTGGTAACCAATCATAACTTGTGGATAAAACTAATGAAAATTTGGCAAGAATATGGTGGATACGCCGCTGGTACTTCCTATATATAAGTATTCTTGCCAAAGGATCAGAGGCATTATCAGGCGGTTATGAGAAGTTCCAGGTAGGATTTATTATTTGCCTTGGTTGGAATTTGTGTTACATTTATATCATCATGTTATTTAAAGAGATTGGATTGTGTCCCATTTCTACATAAATTAACCTCTCCATCATAACAAACGAGAGAGGAACCTCCATCATTCAAACATATATGTTCTCAGAATGTGGATTCAAATATTTGCTGTTGTGTTTATTCATGTTCAAATAATTGCTGATGTGCTCATTCATGTTCGAATATTGCTGTTATGTTTATTCATGTTCAAATATTTGCTGATGTGTTCATTCATGTTTGGATATCAGCTGTTGTGTTTTTATTTATGTTCCGTGTAGATTGTAGTGTTAGAAGTTTTGCCTTAGGATATAGCCATATTTTTTCCCAAACGTATCTAAACTCTTATGAACGATATCATTTTTAGAGAATCATTCCTGTTACCAATATTCACACAGTAGGCAACAAAAAGCGATTCCTGAATAGGGTACATAACCCTTACAAGGAACGTTACCGCCTCGAACAAAAACTTAAACCTTCATTTTTCTGAGCATACAACTGTCAAACAAAACGTCATCATCCTTTTTAGTCAAAATATATCATTATTCAAATTTCGGGACGAAATTTCTAAAAAGCAGGGGATACTGTAACATCCGTCAAAAAACGGATTTACCAAACCCGCTTCGTTTATCAACCGAACAGTCAGTCAAAATTTTCGTTTCGAATTAAATGTCCAAAACATTTTTAAACGATCCGTAATCAATTATTATACGCGAATATATATTTAGTTTTTGAAAAACTGTCAAAAATCGCAAAATAAAAATTAAATACATCTGCCGGGTTTCGAACCCGGGTCTGTACCGGTCACTAAGTGACTTAACACCTCACACACAAACCACTGCGCCGCTTGTTATGTTTGATGAATATTAGAATCAGTTAATTGATATAGTGACTTTACGAATTCAAAACCGGCGCCCAAATCGTTTCAGTCGTCGGAATCCCGGAATTTCCGCGAATCTTAACTACGATTTACGTTATAACGTAAACCTTTAATCACATATCGGTTATAACCGATGTTTGAAGTCCGCGACCAAATTCAAAACCGCCGGAAAACTTGAATTGATGAACCCAGCCCAAAACCAGACCAAATACATCTTGTTTCTCCTATAAATTGACCCACAATCGTCTGCAAACCTTTTCGCTAAAAAATCACATCTTTTCACGGCGTAATTTTTCTCGCCGGAAGTTCCCTGCTCATCGCCGGAAAACCGACTTTCTTATTTCTGAACTTCACTGAATCCCCTAAACCTTTACCGAAGTTACCAATACTCTTTCCAAGATTTCCGGAGACTTGTTGCTGCCAGACACCCGTAGCCGGAGTTGGATTCTGTCGCCGGAGTTTCTGCCGGAAAACAGAGAGTTCGGTCGGTATATTCCTCCGCCCAGTTTCTTTTCCTTTTTCACTTTTATCTTACCGAAATAAACTGTAAAACACTAATGAAACTTGATCAAAAGCTCGAACCAGTCAGACCCGATTTCTGGTTATTCGTTCAGTGAAGAAGATGAAGACTTGTTATCATATAAGTTTAATTAAAATCATGAAATTAATCGGGTTAGACACACAGTCCAGCGGTGGACTGTGTGCACATATAAAACGCAAAACGTCTCGAGTTCGAATCCCGTTTCACACACGTTGCCTTAATAAAAATCAAGTTTTTGTTTAACTGAACCGGATCGCCTTAGTTATATGTTAAGTATATTGATAACCAGAATAATAACCAAGTTAGACACACAGTCCAGCGGTGGACTGTGCGTTTGTTTATATCACTGGTCACGAGTTCGAGTCCGGTCTTCAGCACCGACTCGGACAATTATCTTTTCTTTTTAAATAAGGCAGAAAAGGAAATAACTAAATTGTCTATAAGTACAATAAAAATCAAGTTATATAACATGTTGAACACACAGTCCAGCGGTGGACTGTGTGTTATATTAACCCACAGGTCCCGGGTTCGAGACCTGTGGTGTGCATGACCGTTTCGATTAAATTGTTTTTAAAATAAAAATGATTTTCGGTTTAATCTAATTAGTGTATATATATAATTAAAATCGGATATATAACGGGTTAGACACGTAGCTCAGTTGGTAGAGCTGCGTGCACGCGTACGAGAGGTCTCGGGTTCGAGCCTCACTCAGCGCACAATAAACTGTCAACGAACCGGTCAACGGTCAGGTCAACGGTCAACCGGCCGGTCAACGGTCAGAAAAATAATAATTTTTTTATTTATTTTTATTTAATTATTTTAATTAAAAATCAATTATAAATACTTAAAAATAACATTTTTAAGATTAGAAAATAGTTTCGAACTCACAAAAATACACCCAACAATCCTACTAAAATAGTTTAATAAAATCCGTTTACTCACCAAACCATAATGCGATTTATCTAGGTTAAATCTCACTCGTGGTTAAAACCACTTCGCGTGCATTCATCATCATCAACCGAACGCACCCACTGTGAGTGAATCTTACAATTCCCCCTTTTAAATTACACGTTTTGGGGTGTGTCATGTGTTATGAATTAATTAATTTATTTATTTAAACTTGTGCCATACCACATCATGACTTAATCTTAGATTGATTTATTGTTGTGATTTATTTTCCGTTTGTCAAATTACATGAAACTCATACAATAAGCCCATCAGTTCCTCGTGGGAAACGAGTAGAACATCGCGTGCTTCAATTCAAATTCATTATTGTTCATGTGTGTTTTCATTGAGTTTATATTGTTTGTAGTTGTGTTATTCATATTATCATGTTTATGCAATTCATTCATCAGGCCCCTCAGTTCCTCGTGAGAGACGAGTTGAGCATCGCGTGCCTTTAATTGTTCCATTATTGTTCATGAGTGTTTTCATTTAACATCTTATGATTATTGATCAAGTTACATTTAATTTTACTCATGTTTGGTTGTGCACATTTTTCATAATCAATTTAAATAAATTGTTCAAATGTTTTCCATAGGATTCACTCGCCAACATTATGTTGATCCAAAAACCTTTTTACACATGATACAGGTGAACAGGTTGAAGCAAGGATAGCATAGGATATGCCTTAGAAGAGAACAAAGGAGTTAGATTGTTAGTTAGATCATGTTGTAGCAATCATTGTAAACTTTCATTTAATTTGTATTAATGAATATGAAACATTTAATAAATGTCATGAGCTTTGATGATAACCCAATCATGCCCCGATCACCTTATCCGCTGCGGGTCGGGGTGTGACAGATTGGTATCAGAGCCATGACTATAGGGATATAGGATAGGTTATTAGACCCTTAGAGCCTATACTATAGTCTGCCTAAAATATTAAATTGATTAAGTGGTTACATACAAACTTGTGATATTTATTTGTTTCATATTTGTTTACATTTCAGTCAAACATACATGCTCATATACATGTTCATTATACATATATACATATTCATTATACATATATCGATGTTCATGTGTTCAATTTATTTTCATACTCTCGTTATCCAAAGATTTTATGCAATTTTCAATTCTCAAAGTAAGTTCTGCGACGGGCATGTAGTAACATGGAAGGGTACAAGTACCGGTAGTCGGAACGTCCTGTCTAGGCTGGCATTCGTATAAATCCAATATAACGGACCAGTTTGCCTACCTGGGGACCAACGATGAGAGTACGAAGGACCTATTAGGCCAAAGCATGCCACACCAAACGTCGTTCGAACTAACCCTACTTTGAGGTGTCACCGTGTCTACACCTGGACACATTCCAAACATCACACGTTGTATACATATTTCTCGATTTTCACCGGGTTTTGTGTACGCAACCAGGCAGAAACCGTGCGAACCATATGAAAAACCGGTAATTCATGGGGGCCCACATGATTACATAAGGTAAAGTATGGCGGCATGACGGGCCTAACAGCGAGCAAAGCCAAAGACATCCTATGGATGTGGTATTTTTGTATGATTATTTTATGAATGTTCATCCCTAATGTGACCCATGATCTCAAAAGCATCCAACTCATACCCTTTTCATGTATTCATTGTAGATGTCTTCTAACCTCGCCCGTAGGAAGATGAGAGCAGGAAAAGCCCGCGAACGCATGGCTACCTTAATCGCTCAACAAATGGCTGCTGTAATACCCAATATTGTAATCCAAGTTCAACAAGCACTTACCAATAATCCTGTCAATCAAGCAAACCAAAACATTTCCAACTCTTCCCCAAATACCACTAAATGCACCTACAAGCATTTCAAATCATGCGACCCTCCGAAATATAAAGGGACTGAAGGTGTCACCGCACTCCTCCATTGGGTTGAAGAAATGGAGAATACTTTTCTAAATTGCGATTGCCCTGATGATCGCAAAGTGCGTTATGCTACCGGTCGACTATATGGGATAGCACTTACTTGGTGGAACACAGAGAAGGCAAAACGAGGTGTTGAAGATGCTATGTCCCTAACTTGGAATGAATTGAAGGAAATCATGACCAGACGATTTTGTCCAAGGAGCGAAATCAAGAAGCTAGAAGATGAATTTTACTCATTGAAGCAAGTGGAAGGAGACCACACCACCTACAACAAAAGGTTCCTTGAATTACATCAAATGGTTCCCAACATGTTTACTCCCCTCTACCGTTTGATCGAGCACTACATTCGTGGTCTTCCGTCAAAGATTCAAGACCCTGTGATAAGTACCAAGCCTGCAACTTTGGAAGCAGCAATGGAGCTAGCAACAGAGCTCACCGAGAACCGAATCCGAAACAAAGACTTCAAGGAGGAGAAGAAGAAGGATAAAGAATCGACTGAAACCCCGAATCCCCTTCTCAAACCGAATCCCCTTCTCAAACCGAATCCCCTTCTCAAACCGAATCCCCTTCTCAACCCGAATCCCCTTCTCAACCCAAACCTAAGAAAAGAAGAGTCAGGCGACTTTTCGCTGCGACCCAACGAAATCAACCCGTTTTTCACGCTATATACCCATCCGAGCTGTCCCAATCACCCAAGAGGCACCCAACTCAGCTTACCCAAATAAGAAACCATATCTTGGACCTCATCCTCGATGCAACCACTGTTTTTATCACCATCCCCTTACTTTACCTTGCCGGCTATGTACAACTTGTGGACGTTATGGTCATTTGAGCAATGTTTGTCGCACCTTTCAAGACCAAACCTTTTCCCCTACTCAAAACATGGCCCAAACTTATCACCAACCCCAACACCCCATGTTCCCATATGCTCGAGCTTGCTTCAATTGTGGCGACCCTACCCACTTTAGAAACACATGCCCTCAATTGGTAAACGTTATCAACACTCAAGCCCAATCAAACCCAGTTAACCAAGTAAACCAAGAAAACCCAACCACTATGCCGACAGCAAGAGGAAGAGTCTTCAATATCAACGCCAACCCTGTCGAAGATAATGACGGCCCAAACGAAGATACTCAGCTAGTCCTGTTCGCCGAAGATCCAGATTCAACTCCTATTGTTTAGTCTTTCTTTATCACATGTGTAGACTGTTAGAGAAATCATTGGATATTATATATTATATATTGTTTTCAGTATACGATTTTGCCGAGGCCGCAGCTCCCCATCCATCGAGGTTGAGTTTGATCCCCATTTTATTATGGGTTGATCAGGGTGTGCCCGCACGATCGGCTCCGTTTGTTGAGCCTTGATCGGTTACGTAGTATTACATTTCAATACATGCAATATGCTCGGCTCCGTTTGATTGAGCCTTGAGTACACAGATTTATTTACATTTCCAGTTCATGCAATACGCTCGGCTCCGTTTGATTGAGCCTTGAGTACACAGATTTATTTACATTTCCAGTTCATGCAATACGCTCGGCTCCGTTTGATTGAGCCTTGAGTGCACAGTTCAATTTACGTTTCAAGTTCATGCAATACGTTCGGCTCCGTTTGATTGAGCCTTGAGCGCACATACAATTTCATTATCAGTATCTTGTGGTTGTGGTGTTTGTAGTAGAGTCGCATCGAACTAACCATAACTTTCGGATAAAGTCAACGAAAATTTGACAAGGATATGGTGGATACGCCGATGGTACTTCCTATATATAAGTATTCTTGTCAAATAATCGGAGGCATTATCAGGCGGTTATGAGAGGTTCCATGCATAGGCTGTTTGTGTGGTTAAGTTATTCATATTCAGTACATGCAATATGTTCGGCTCCGTTTGATTGAGCCTTGAGCACACAATTTCAATTTCAGTACATGCAATATGTTCGGCTCCGTTTGATTGAGCCTTGACACACATTTCAATTCATAATGCAATATGTCGCTCCGTTTGATTGAGCCTTGAGCACACAATTTCATTTTCAGTACATACAATACGATCGGCTCCGTTCGATTGAGCCTTGATCGCACAGATATGTTTCATTTCAGTAATTTATGTTTGTTGTATTGATTGTAGAGTTATAGGACTAATCATAATTCACTGTTAAAACCAATGAAAATTTGACAAGAATATGGTGGATACGCCGCTGGTACTTCCTATATATAAGTATTCTTGTCAAAGGATCAGAGGCATTAACGGATGGTTATGAGAAGTTCTATGTAGGATTTATTAGTTTCTTGGTAACCAATCATAACTTGTGGATAAAACTAATGAAAATTTGGCAAGAATATGGTGGATACGCCGCTGGTACTTCCTATATATAAGTATTCTTGCCAAAGGATCAGAGGCATTATCAGGCGGTTATGAGAAGTTCCAGGTAGGATTTATTATTTGCCTTGGTTGGAATTTGTGTTACATTTATATCATCATGTTATTTAAAGAGATTGGATTGTGTCCCATTTCTACATAAATTAACCTCTCCATCATAACAAACGAGAGAGGAACCTCCATCATTCAAACATATATGTTCTCAGAATGTGGATTCAAATATTTGCTGTTGTGTTTATTCATGTTCAAATAATTGCTGATGTGCTCATTCATGTTCGAATATTGCTGTTATGTTTATTCATGTTCAAATATTTGCTGATGTGTTCATTCATGTTTGGATATCAGCTGTTGTGTTTTTATTTATGTTCCGTGTAGATTGTAGTGTTAGAAGTTTTGCCTTAGGATATAGCCATATTTTTCCCAAACGTATCTAAACTCTTATGAACGATATCATTTTTAGAGAATCATTCCTGTTACCAATATTCACACAGTAGGCAACAAAAAGCGATTCCTGAATAGGGTACATAACCCTTACAAGGAACGTTACCGCCTCGAACAAAAACTTAAACCTTCATTTTTCTGAGCATACAACTGTCAAACAAAACGTCATCATCCTTTTTAGTCAAAATATATCATTATTCAAATTTCGGGACGAAATTTCTAAAAAGCAGGGATACTGTAACATCCGTCAAAAAACGGATTTACCAAACCCGCTCCGTTTATCAACCGAACAGTCAGTCAAAATTTTCGTTTCGAATTAAATGTCCAAAACATTTTTAAACGATCCGTAATCAATTATTATACGCGAATATATATTTAGTTTTTGAAAAACTGTCAAAAATCGCAAAATAAAAATTAAATACATCTGCCGGGTTTCGAACCCGGGTCTGTACCGGTCACTAAGTGACTTAACACCTCACACACAAACCACTGCGCCGCTTGTTATGTTTGATGAATATTAGAATCAGTTAATTGATATAGTGACTTTACGAATTCAAAACCGGCGCCCAAATCGTTTCAGTCGTCGGAATCCCGGAATTTCCGCGAATCTTAACTACGATTTACGTTATAACGTAAACCTTTAATCACATATCGGTTATAACCGATGTTTGAAGTCCGCGACCAAATTCAAAACCGCCGGAAAACTTGAATTGATGAACCCAGCCCAAAACCAGACCAAATACATCTTGTTTCTCCTATAAATTGACCCACAATCGTCTGCAAACCTTTTCGCTAAAAAATCACATCTTTTCACGGCGTAATTTTTCTCGCCGGAAGTTCCCTGCTCATCGCCGGAAAAACCGACTTTCTTATTTCTGAACTTCACTGAATCCCCTAAACCTTTACCGAAGTTACCAATACTCTTTCCAAGATTTCCGGAGACTTGTTGCTGCCAGACACCCGTAGCCGGAGTTGGATTCTGTCGCCGGAGTTTCTGCCGGAAAACAGAGAGTTCGGTCGGTATATTCCTCCGCCCAGTTTCTTTTCCTTTTTCACTTTTATCTTACCGAAATAAACTGTAAAACACTAATGAAACTTGATCAAAAGCTCGAACCAGTCAGACCCGATTTCTGGTTATTCGTTCAGTGAAGAAGATGAAGACTTGTTATCATATAAGTTTAATTAAAATCATGAAATTAATCGGGTTAGACACACAGTCCAGCGGTGGACTGTGTGCACATATAAAACGCAAAACGTCTCGAGTTCGAATCCCGTTTCACACACGTTGCCTTAATAAAAATCAAGTTTTTGTTTAACTGAACCGGATCGCCTTAGTTATATGTTAAGTATATTGATAACCAGAATAATAACCAAGTTAGACACACAGTCCAGCGGTGGACTGTGCGTTTGTTTATATCACTGGTCACGAGTTCGAGTCCGGTCTTCAGCACCGACTCGGACAATTATCTTTTCTTTTTAAATAAGGCAGAAAAGGAAATAACTAAATTGTCTATAAGTACAATAAAAATCAAGTTATATAACATGTTGAACACACAGTCCAGCGGTGGACTGTGTGTTATATTAACCCACAGGTCCCGGGTTCGAGACCTGTGGTGTGCATGACCGTTTCGATTAAATTGTTTTTAAAATAAAAATGATTTTCGGTTTAATCTAATTAGTGTATATATATAATTAAAATCGGATATATAACGGGTTAGACACGTAGCTCAGTTGGTAGAGCTGCGTGCACGCGTACGAGAGGTCTCGGGTTCGAGCCTCACTCAGCGCACAATAAACTGTCAACGAACCGGTCAACGGTCAGGTCAACGGTCAACCGGCCGGTCAACGGTCAGAAAAATAATAATTTTTTTATTTATTTTTATTTAATTATTTTAATTAAAAATCAATTATAAATACTTAAAAATAACATTTTTAAGATTAGAAAATAGTTTCGAACTCACAAAAATACACCCAACAATCCTACTAAAATAGTTTAATAAAATCCGTTTACTCACCAAACCATAATGCGATTTATCTAGGTTAAATCTCACTCGTGGTTAAAACCACTTCGCGTGCATTCATCATCATCAACCGAACGCACCCACTGTGAGTGAATCTTACAATTCCCCCTTTTAAATTACACGTTTTGGGGTGTGTCATGTGTTATGAATTAATTAATTTATTTATTTAAACTTGTGCCATACCACATCATGACTTAATCTTAGATTGATTTATTGTTGTGATTTATTTTCCGTTTGTCAAATTACATGAAACTCATACAATAAGCCCATCAGTTCCTCGTGGGAAACGAGTAGAACATCGCGTGCTTCAATTCAAATTCATTATTGTTCATGTGTGTTTTCATTGAGTTTATATTGTTTGTAGTTGTGTTATTCATATTATCATGTTTATGCAATTCATTCATCAGGCCCCTCAGTTCCTCGTGAGAGACGAGTTGAGCATCGCGTGCCTTTAATTGTTCCATTATTGTTCATGAGTGTTTTCATTTAACATCTTATGATTATTGATCAAGTTACATTTAATTTTACTCATGTTTGGTTGTGCACATTTTTCATAATCAATTTAAATAAATTGTTCAAATGTTTTCCATAGGATTCACTCGCCAACATTATGTTGATCCAAAAACCTTTTTACACATGATACAGGTGAACAGGTTGAAGCAAGGATAGCATAGGATATGCCTTAGAAGAGAACAAAGGAGTTAGATTGTTAGTTAGATCATGTTGTAGCAATCATTGTAAACTTTCATTTAATTTGTATTAATGAATATGAAACATTTAATAAATGTCATGAGCTTTGATGATAACCCAATCATGCCCCGATCACCTTATCCGCTGCGGGTCGGGGTGTGACAGCTTGGGTTTTATAGGAGAAGGATTAGGTTAGTTTGGGGGTGTTTAAGGCTATTGGAGGAGAAGAAAATGGTGGGATTCGTGCCCGCCCAGACCAGCTTACGGACCGTAAGCCTTTTGCCTTGCGGTCCGTAAGGCTTAGGCAGGAGCAAATAAATTTATTTTTGTGCTATGTTGGCTTGTGACGGGTTTAGGTGCTATGTATTTTTTTGGGTAATGGGTTACCCCTGTGATTCTATATATTAACCAACCAAATAAAACAAGTAGTGGGGATAATCTCCCACTAGTTCAATCATGAGACACACCTCATGAAAGTAAGTCAAGCAAACAACAAAGAGCAAACACCAAAACACAAGTACATCTACTAGACTAGAAATCTAGAACCACTAATCACACAAAAGAAACACATTAATCAGCCTCCCTTATCTGATATGAAGTTGCCATTTATCTTCCATTCACCTAGCAGCCTCCTAACATTCGCACAATCTTTGAACTTAACCCCCATCAGCTTGTACCGAACTGTCTTCAATATTTGTTCGCAGATGGTATCCGGTGGCCTAGCATGATTCTTGAACAATCTCGCATTACGCTCTTGCCATATTATGTATGCTGCACAAGCAACAAACACTCTACTTATATAATGTGCCGCTGTTTTCGATCGAGCACGATCCAGAAGCCAGGCCATAATGTCACACCATCTGGAACCAACCATAGACATACCCACCTTATCTCTAGTCTTGTTCCATACCTGTTCAGAAAATGTACATTCAAAGAAAGATGATCATGGGAGTCGACATTCTCATAGCACAACAGACAGCACATCATGTTCATGTTTTTCCTTCTCGAGATGTCCCACTGGAGAATTTTATCCTGAGTTAACAATTTTCAGCGAATAATCAACCACATAAAGAAAGCATGCTTAGGGATGCACTGACTAAACCAGACTACTTTAACCCAATCCACTTCCGGCTCCCTTATCCGAATCGAATGCCAGACACTTGAAGAAGAAAAATCAAGTATATCATCCCCATCCTTCCAGCAAATTTGATCCACTTTATATGGGTCCAAGTAAACCTGATCCAATTGAATCAACACTGGAAACAAATCTCTCCAAGCCGAGGGCCAAGCCCAAGTACCTTGATTATATATATCCGCAACCGTAGCATGAAGTCTAAATCCCGCATTGGAAATGGTCCTAGGAGACAGAAAATTAGATAACGGACCCAGTTGACTCCAGTTATCATACCATGCTGACGTATTAGTCCCATTACCCAATCTAGACCACACGTGATCCCTGATACTAGGCCGCATCTGAAGAAGCTTTCTCCAGCTCCAACAATTCGTACCTTCCTTACATACCCAGAAACTGCAGCCTTTTAATCTGTAAGAGTAAATCCAGCTAACCCACAATGACTCCCTCTTATTAAGAATGCTCCAAATATGTTTCGCCATAAGAGCTTTATTCGAATCTCCAAGCCGCCTAATACCCAGGCCACCCTCATACTTAGGGACACAGATAGAATTCCATGAGACTTTAGCTTTTCCTCTATGAAAATTTCCCTTCTGCGCCCACAGGAAATTCCGCAATTTAGCTTCAATATCCTTAATAATTTGTGCTGGCAAATAAAAACAGCGGACCAATAAGCATGCAAAGCTGAAAGTACCGAGTTGATAAGCTGCAACCTTCCTGCAAAGGATAAAAACCTATTTCTCCAGTTTAGAATACGCTGCTCTATCTTTTCAACTAAAACATTACAATCTCTAGAGAGTAGCCGAGAAGAAATAAGCGGAACTCCCAGATACTTAACCGGCAACAAGCCCTCCTCAAATCGCAAAATCTGTAGAATTTCATTTTTAACATTGGGTGGAACATTACAGAAGAAGGCAGTACTTTTTTGGATACTAGGGACCAATCCAGACATGTCCGTGAATGTAGCCAGCGCCAACATGATACAACGAGCAGAGGAAACATCACCACGGGCAAACAGAAACAAGTCATCGGCAAAACAAAGATTAATAATTTGTTGTCTTTCACACCTATTGTGAAATCTATAAGAGGTATCAAGACGAGCATCCCTATTCAAAATACATGTAAGGATTTCCATGACAAGAGTGAATAAATACGGAGATAATGGATCCCCTTGTCTTAAACCACGGCCACCCTTGAAATACCCATGCACATTCCCATTCACACTAATAGAGTATGACGTAGTTGACATACAAGTCATAATCCAATCCACCATTTTACTGTTAAATCCGAAACCTATAAGAACATCCTTAAGAAACTTCCAATCAACAGTATCATAAGCTTTTTGGATATCCACCTTGAACGCACATCTCGGAGGCCCATAATCCCTGTGATAATTATGCATCAACTCTTGAGTAAGCAAGATATTATCAGAAATTTTCCTACCTGGAATGAAAGCTGACTGGTTAATACTGACAATCTGATTAAGCATCCCCTTCATGCGATCCGCCAAAATCTTACTAATACATTTATAAATCACATTACAGCACGCAATAGGGCGATAATCCGTAAGCAGAGATGGAGTCGCTTTCTTCGGCACAAGCACTATCAGGGTATTATTAATTTCCCGAAGGAGTTTACCAGTCCTGAAGAAATCCATAATGGCATTCGACACCTCATGACCTATGATATGCCACGCACTCTTAAAGAAAGCTGCTGAAAAACCATCAGGGCCAGGGGCTTTATCATTACCAATCGAGAACATGGCCAATTTCACCTCATCAGCAGTAACTGGACAAACCATATGCACAGCATCCTCTGAGTTCAACTTATTCATGAATAGTCCGGCAGGGGGCCTAGAGTGACCATATCCATGGCAACCAAGAAATTGCTCATAGTGTTTCACAAGCACATCTCAGACATTATCTCCCTCAAACAAAACACCATTAGAATCCTTGATGCTATCAATTCTGGACGAGTGATTCCTACTTATTAGGGTAGCGTGGAAGAATTTCGTATTTGCATCACCAGCCTGCAACCATTCCACTTTAGATTTTTGGAGCAAAAAACGTTCCTCATCTAAGCAAGCTTCCTGAAAGTCCTTATTAATTTTTACTTCCTGCATTCGGAGATCCATATTAAACGGATCGCTATCAATATCCTGTTGAATAGCATCCAGCTTACCTCTGAGGTTCTCAACTTTCTTGTGCAGATTACCTTGTTTCATTAAGAGAACCCGAAATGGTTTCTTTAAAAGACGCAGTTTCTTTACCACGCAAAATTGAGGGACCCCAGCAATATCCCAATAGTTCTTCACAATATCAGTAAATTCCGGTTTGTGAACCAAAAAATTAGCAAATTTGAATGGTTTAGGTTTCAGCTTACCAGGAGACGGGATCTTTAACAAACATGGGCAATGATCTGATATCCTATACGGCTGAAAAACCGCGTAAGAGTTAGGAAAATCAGCCAAAAACGCGGTGTTACCCATAACACGATCGAGCTTCTTTAGCAACCCCACGCCTTTTTTAGGCTTTTGATTCCATGTAAAATGGAATCCCGAACTATTAATATCAATCACCTCCAACTCGGTGACACACTCTTGAAAGTCCCTCATGCCCGCTGAACCATATGAAGATCCCATTGAATTATCCTCCAGTTGAAGAGCTGAGTTGAAATCTCCCATAATAACCCATGGATTATCACCCACGAAATCTTTATGCCTAGCTAGATGTTGCCATAGATCCCGCCTAGTAACATAGTAATTTGCTGCATAAACAACCGAGCAGAACAGGCTCCTCTTCTCAAGCTTAAAATTCAACTGAATATGCATAACCTGATCCGTTTGGGCAATAACCATAGCATCAAACTCCATCGGGTTCCAACCTATAATAATCCGAGTACCTTTATTACATCTACTACCATTAGAAGTCCAATCCCAACCCCTAAACACGGTTCTACATACTTTATGAAGGTTACCAATATCCACATGAGATTCTAAGATTTCACAGAACGACAGATGATTACTCTTAACCACATGACGAACCTCCTTTTGTTTAAGAGGCGGTTCAAGCCCCTAATATTCCATGTTGCTAGACTAACCATTAGACACTACCATTGTAGGAGTGCTTGCCCCTTTTTGTGTTCAAGATTACGAGATCCCTTTGAAAGGAATTCGTCCATTTCATTATACACTTCAACCACCTCCTCATCCTCTGAGTCTTCCTGGTTACCTTCCGCAGCATTAACACTGTGGTGCCCATCCACCTCTACCTCAGTTAACACCTCAAACGGATTATTTGAGACAACATTCCCCAACGGCGGCCGAGTGGCCAGCTCATTCTTCCCTTTAACTATTAGCGGCCGATACTCAAACTTTGGTTTAGGCTTATTTATCTGGAACCCTCCTTTCCTGGCTACTTTTTTGCTAGGCACATTGGTGAACCCTTCCTCATCTATTCTAGAGACCAACTTACCTTTCCCATTGCCTTGTTTCACTGGAAACCTAGGTTGATTCTGCTTAGCAATGATAGCTGGTGTTCTTGTTTGCTTGGGACAGGAATCCTCAGAATGGCCAAATACACAACAACTAGAGCATCTAAACGGCTTCCACTCATACTCCACATACATAGTTTCCTTACTAAAACCCTCCCCATTTACCTCCGGTATTGCGATCGTCAGCTCCTCTTTCAACGCCTTGTCCACTGAGATTTCTATTAAAGCTCTAGCATAACTGCTACGCCCCCAAGTGTCCATACACATCGAGCTAGTATAGGAGTCCAAGAGTTTTGGAGCGCCAATGGCAGTAGCGATCATACTAAGGCCATCCTCTGTGCATGCAGCAATCGGAACCTCATGAATTTTCACCCAGACTTGAACTTTGGTTACCTCCTTCTTTTCCAACTTTGTTGTCGGCGTCCATTCAGTTAGGAAAATAGGTTGTGATCGTATAATCCATGGACCCCCTTTAGAGCATCCAGCATACCTTTTTGATCCGCAAACTTAAAGAAGAAAAAACCATTCGCATTCATCATTGACTTCTGTAATCCAAATTTCTTCCAGTTATTGCGAACAAAATACTCCACAACCGGGAAAGCAATACGATCTCCTAATAAATACCCATATAAAGTATTGGCTAACTTATCTTGTACAGCTCGAACAGAATCACGCGGGAGAACAACATCGCATCCCTCATGCATAACAGGACTTGCAAGAGATCTAAAGTTAACTTTTTTTGGAGTTGGTAGCCATAACCGAATCTGCATACGTCATAGATTTCGAGGAATCACCTTGAAACAGGACGATCCTCCTGCAAGTCTGATTCAACCATATTACCCTCATCTCCGGCTCCTGCACGAAAAACCTGACAGTTGGCCACCCCAACATTGTGAGAACCCTGCTTTTCCAAGGGGACAGGGATCGTGACATTAGTGATTTCATCACTAACATCAATCTGATTAGACATTGTACCACGCCGAGGAAGCACTGTGTTACCATCTATATTGACAACTCGGCTGGCAATACCCCTGAGCGGCAATGGCGGCTTCCCACGATCACCCTGGTTATTATCCATAGCTTTCTTACATTCATCCATACCAGAAATCACTAACTCTCACTTCAAACAAGAACAGAACACACCATGCAACACGGAGACGAAGACCAGAAACCAAAAGACCGGAAAGAAAAACCTAATCTAGAGAAAACCCTAGGCCATGCTTCTAACAAAATCGTATAGAGGTCTTGTTTAATCTAGGTTTCTGCCTATCCAGAAGGACCGATAAAACAATATATCTATACAACCAGTTCAAAACATAGATTCAGGCAGCGATCTGAAGAAACCAAGAACCCTAGTTTTAATTCGATCGAGTGCTAACTAGTTCGTATTAGAGATCTGATAAATCAATACCCTAATAACAGACTGTTATACACCAGATCATGAAGAATAAACTAAGATTGCATAAGGTACTTGTTCTAAAGTGCATCTAAGTATAAAATGAATAAGTTTGAGCATATGCATTGCGTATAAAGTATGGGATCGAGTTGAATGTCACGTATTTGCAAGTATGTCACGTTTTCGAGTATAATGTATCAAGTGCATGTATGTATGAATGTGTATAACATGTATTGAAATAAAATATAGATTTCATTATGATTCAAGCCTCGATTATCGAGGTCACCCTCGTTAATGACGGCAAATTGTGCTTGGCGAATTAGCTCGTGAAGTTTTCCCACGATTTGGTGACAACGAATACTCTTGACATGAGTTTTATGACTAAGTGCATCGGCTACGATTTGGTTTGAAGCATAGCAGTACACGAAGAAATCGTCGTTTACATCGGGGAGGGTAAGGATAGAAGCATTACAGAGCATGTCCTTGAGAGTTTGAAAAGACTCCTCTTGTTCAGGACCCCAAACAAAAGGTTTACCTTTTTGAGTCAACGACCTTAAAGGAACGGCAATCTTGGAGAAGTTTGAGATGAAGCGGCGATAGTAACCAGCTAGGCCAAGAAATGAACGAATTTAAGAAGGCGATTTAGGTGCAATCCAATTCTTCACAGCTTCTATCTTTGCGGGGTCAACATGAATACTGAGTTCATTGACGGTGTAACCAAGGAATTGAACCTCTTATCCAAAATTCACACTTGGAGAATTTGGTGTAAAGACGTTCGGTATGCAGAAACGGAAGAATAAGTTGCAAATGTCGCCCATGTTCTTCTTTCGTCTTGGAGTAGATGAGAATATCGTCGATGAATACGATTACGAAACGATCGAGGAAGCGGTTCATGAGGTCCATAAACACTATAGGCGCGTTGGTCAAACCAAAAGGCATGACCACGAACTCGTAGTGTCCATAACGCGTGCGAAAAGCAGTTTTAGGTACATCTCCCTCGAAAACTCGAAGTTGATGGTAGCCAGAATGGAGATCGATTTTCGAGAAACAAGTCGCACCTTGAAGTTGATCGAAAAGGTCGTCAATACGAGGAAGATGGTATCGGTTTTTTACTGTAACTTTGTTGAGCTCACGATAGTCGATGCACATCCAAAATGATCCATCTTTCTTCTTGACAAACAAAAGGGAGAACCCCAAGGAGAAGTACTAGGGCGTATAAAGCCTTTATCAAGAAGTTCTTGAAGTTGGCTTGATAGCTCTTGCATTTCTGAGGGTGCTAAATGATAGGGAGCCTTTGCAACGGGAATTGCGTCAGGGATGAGGTCAATACGAAAGCCAACGGATCGAGGAGGCCGAGGACCAGGAAGATCCTCAGGGAAGACATCAGGAAACTGACAAACGACGGAAACATCACTTATGCTAGGACCCTTGTCTTTCTTTTCCACAACGTGGGCGAGAAAGGCAAAGTACTCCCTTACGTAAGTATTTGTTTTCTTGAATACACGACATAAGCTTAAGACCTTTAGAAGGTTTCTCGCCATAGACGTGCAATGAATCATCGTTAGGAAGAGGAAGGCGAATGAACTTTTCCGAACAAAAAACTTCAGCACGAACTCGTCTAAGCCAATCCATGCCTACTATGACATCGAAACTACCCATTTGCATAGGTATGAGGTCAATCGAAAACGTCTGATCGTTTAGAATCAAGGAGCAACCAGAAAGAATAGAGTCAACAGAGATGGTTTTACCATTAGCGATTTCGACAACGAAAAGATTAGGCAATTTGGAACGTACGCACTTACATAAAGGTTCAAATTTAGTCGACACAAAACCCTATCTGCGCCAGTATAAAAAAGACAAGAAGCATAGACATGGTTAACAAGGAACGTACCAATGATAACGTCGTTTGTACTTTGAGCCTAAGTAGAGGTGAGGGCAAACGCTCTTCCTCTGGCTTGTTGAGGTTGTTGCTGCTGCTGAGGCTGCTGGTTGACGTTGCGTTGAGGGCAGACACTTCGAAACATGAAACATGCTCGCACAGGATCATTTTGAGGTTGGGTTTGAGGTTGAGCAGGGTTAGGGTTAGGCATGATGGCTTGGGGTTAGGTGTTTTGGGGTTGAGGGAAGCTGCGGCAACGGTTTGCAAAATGCCCAAATTTGTGACATTGGGCGCACATGTGACATGGGGTACCAGTGGGATGATGGTGTAAACAGGTAGTACACTGGGGATGAGACCCAACGTAGCCCTGTCTTGGCTGTCCCAGGTTAGAAGGAGTGATGGCTGCAACAGTTTGGATGGGTTGGGGGTTTGGCGAAGTAACAACCGCACAATTCTGGCTTGAAGCCTTCCGCTTCTTGCTTCAGTTTTTCTTAGCTTGGGAGGGTGAGGGTTCGGTAATGGTGGTATCAGTGGTGGCTTGGTGCGCGCTTTTCAATGTTGCTTTCGCGGCATTTCTACGCTCAACGTGGTTGCTGTTTAAACGAGCAGCCAAACAATAGGTTTCCTCAATGGGAAAGCAGCTTCCACTAGGTTCATGAAAGAATCGGGTAGGCAATGGATATACTTGTTGATAGCCTTCTTAGTGGTATCAACTTGGGTAGGGCAAAGGATACTAAGCTGCTTGAATCATAGGGTTAAACCGTCGTTATCATCCCATTTTGCTTGAGGTACCAAAACTCGTGCTCCAGCTTCCTAAGCTCATGAGGAGGGCAGAACTCGTCCCTCATGATCTTCTTCAATTTGGCCCATGGCAACGCGTGGGCGACATCATCCCCTCTTGTGCTACGTTCAGAGGTCCACCACCCGAGGGCTCTCGAGCGGAATACCCCAGTGGCGTTTTGGGTGCGCAAGTCATCGGGGCAGCCACTTTGGCGGAAGGTAATATCCATGGCTTCAAACCAAGTCAACAGCACGGTCGCACCATCATTACCTATAAACTCCAGGGGTTTGCAGGCAACGAATTGCTTAAAAAGGAATTGCGACTTAGGCTTTTCAACCTTGGAGTCCACGGAGCCATGTAGCGATTCGGTATTGGATTGGATATTACTGACTATGTCGACTATAACTCGGGCCATTTGGTCGGCCATCTGTTCAGCGAGGAGGTTCACGAGTTCTTGCTTGGAGATAGAATGGGAACTCTTCTTGGTCTTCTTGTGTTCATCAGATGAGTTTGGAGAAGACATCTAGGGTTGAAACAGAAAGGAAAAGGATGAGACTTGATTATAATGTAAATATAAGTTTTGCATGTATAAGCATGGATATTTCACGTATGTTGCATGCATTTGACGAGTATTCAACATGTATTCAATAAGCATACTCACGTATGAAAGCATATAAAGAGTATAAATTTAGTTTGTTCACAAGGATTATTATTGTTTTTGATTGCGAGAGACGTGCGAATCGTGTAACGGTTTCTAAACGAACAAGGTATCAAGTATAAAATCAGATTAAAATTGAGATAACATAAAAGATTGTCTCAATAAAACATGGGATTGTTTCGGGTAGAGAAACGTCGATTATTCCAAAGTGATTCGTAATATCTTTCGAGTTGGGGAACATCCTTTGGCCTAATAGGTAAAATACTCTCGTCGGGAAGCGATTAACGGTATTTTACCCTTCTAGTTACTACATGTCCCTAGTCGATCGAAAATTCGAGACTTTGGCGAGATTGAAAATCGAGGAACGGGACTAGTTGACAAGGTGCGGGTTTCACCCATAACTTGACAACATCGTACCCTAAGTGTGGTTGCTTCTTACTAAACGAGGAGCATATTCCGACTCGTTTGTAAGATCGACTAGAGTATGAAATGGAAGTTTTTCCATCAAGATGTGGATATCACTCCTAACTTGATGGTGTAACTTCGTGAAAAATCGAATACGCGGAATGAGGGATTTCACCAAAAATTGTAAGCCATTGGGCCTATCTTGGTGCAAATCGCCTCGTTTGCATCACGAGTGTCTTCTAGTCTTCAAGTTTATTGTGTAAACGTCTTAGGAAAGACGCTATGTAAATATTAAGACTAAAAGAAAGGAAGAAGCAATGAAGGAAGAATAAAGTTTTAAGCATGATATGAGAATGGTCAAAAATGGGACGCTTAAACTATAAACTAGGTCGAACATGGCAATTCTACCTAATTACCTATAGTTATGGCTCTGATACCAATCTGTCACACCCCAACCGATGGCGGAAACATCGGGGAGGGATGAAAAATATTGCTCATTGCTCATAATGCTAATAGAGACAATAATTAATTAAACCGGATTTCATTTCAAGAATAAATTGTCATTACAATACAAGGAAAATTCAAATAACATAACAACATTTGACAAATTTGACACAACATTAATAAACCTAACGTCTATGTGTGTATCTAGTATCAACGCTACTTCGATTTCATAGCATCATCTTCATCAACCTGTATAATGTTTTAAAATAGAGTTCAATGCAAAAGCAAAGGCGAGTATACAAGTTTGAGCATAAGCATACGTATAAGCATAAGTTTAAACAAATCCACATGGCAACTAAGTTCATATAGAGCAAATACAAGGCATGCGATATCTCTAGTCAACCCTCTGTTTACGCAACTAGTATGAATAATTCAACATGACCTCACGTTCATGGGCGGCGCGTTACTCCTATAGCGCTATACATGTAAATGGAGGCTTAAAATGAGCTAATGACTAGAGTATCACATACGTTCGTTCCTAGTATAAGCATCACATATGTGTCAAAGTATTCATGTATAATGGATTGTTTTCGTGCAAGTAATAAAGCATAAGTTTAGTGATTTTATGATAATGTAAACATGTTACACCCCAAAAGTGGCAAACATAAAAGGGGGTTCGTGTATACTCACGGTTTACAAGCATTCCGACTTGGTAATCCGTGAAGAGTTGTTAAGTTGTGGGATGAACACCGAGTTATCCTACAAGAGGAAAACGTAGGTCTGAGCGTTGTAATGATAATGGAAGATTCGAGATTTGGAATAATGAACACAAAGTAAAGTATACGGAAATACTCACTAAGGTATAGCACTCGTTTTGACATATGGGAACCCGTTAGGTGTAACATCCGTCCAAAAACGGATTTACCAAACCCGCTCCGTTTATCAACCGAACAGTCAGTCAAATTTTTCGTTGCGAATTAAATGCCCAAAATAATTTTAAACGATCCGTAATCAATTATTATGCGGGGATATATATTTAGTTTTTGAAAATCTGTCAAAAATATCAAAATAAAAATGTTTTACTTTTGCCGGGTTTCGAACTCGGGTCTCTACCGGTTCAACCAAACACTTAACTCACACACCGTAAACCACTCCGCCACTTTGATTTTCTGTTAAGTAAATGGATTTATTAAATCAAATAATTATGTGCGGAATTCAAACTCGGTCAACTTGCGCCCAAACAGCAGTCGTCGGAAATCCCGACGACTTCGCCCATAAAACACGCTTTCGCTCAATTTAATCAATCAATTAACTCTCGACAGCTATAGCCAACGTCTGAAAACGCGTCATTAGCCATAATCGCCGGAGAACATTTGACTTCGAATATAGACCGAATTCAGACCCCATTCATCTCGTTGCTACCCTATAAATACACCCACAACTCGCCAGAAGTCTTTCACACTCAAATCGCACCCTCTGTCGGCGAAAAATCACTCGCCGGAAATACTTGATACTTCGCCGGAAAACCGTATCAGTAATCTCTGAGCTTACTGAACCCCCTAAACCTTCACCGAAGTCACCCACCACCTTTGTAACCTTTCGGAAGACTCTCTGCTGCAAGAAGTTTGTCGCCGGAAAAAGGTTTCTGTCGCCGGAGTTCTGCCGGAAAACAGAGTATAACCAGTCGGTATATCTCACGCTTAAATTCATTCCCTTTTTACTTTTATCTCATTTGTAATTGATCATTAAACGCTAAAGAAACATGAATCAACATTTTGAACCAGTCCGTCGTCACTTCCGGTTAAAACCGGTGAAGAAGACGAAGTTCAGTAAATGGTTAAGTATAATTAAAATCAAGATAATTACCGGGTTAGACACACAGTCCAGCGGTGGACTGTGTGCACTTTTAAAGCTATGGTCACGAGTTCGAGTATTGTCCCTCACACGCTGCCTTAATAAAAATCCCTTTTTCCACAAACTGAACCGGGTTGTTTTAAGTATATGTTAAGTATATTGATCACCGAGTTTATAATCAAGTGCGACACACAGTCCAGCGGTGGAGTGTGTGTCCGCTAACCCACAGGTCCCGGGTTCGAGACCTGTGGAGCACACCGGTTCTGAGATTTAATTCGTTTTTAATAATAAAGGATTTCTGTTAATTCTAATTAATATATATATGTAATTAAAATCGGATATATAACGGGTTAGACACGTAGCTCAGTAGGTAGAGCTGCGTGCACGCGTACGGGAGGTCTCGGGTTCGAGCCTCACCCGGCGCACAACAATATGCCTGAACCGGTCAACGATAGTCAAAGTCAACGATAGTCAAAATCAACTGTAGCAAAAAAAAAATATTTTTTATTATTTTTATTTAATTATTTTAATTAAAAATACTTAAAAATAACATTTTTAAGGTTAGAAAATAGCCTCAAATTCACAAAAATACACCCAACAATCCTACTAAAATAGATTAATAAAACCCGTTTACTTACCGAACCATTATGCGATTTATCTAGGTTTAATCTCACTTGTGGTTAAAACCACTTCGCGTGCAATCAACGTCATCAACCGAACGCACCCAATGTGAGTGAATCTTACAATTTCCCCTTTTAAATTACACGTTTTGGGGTGTGTCATGTGTTATGAAATAATTAATTTATTTATTTAAACTTGTGCCATACCATATCGTGACTTAAACTTAGATTGATTTATTGTTGTGATTTACTTATATTCCGTTTGTCAAATTACATGAAACTCATACATTAAGCCCATCAGTTCCTCGTGGGAGACGAGTAGAACATCGCGTGCTTCAATTCAAATTCATTATTGTTCATGTGTGTTTTCATTGAGTTTATATTGTTTGTAGTTGTGTTATTCATATTATCATGTTTATGCAATTCATTCATCAGGCCCCTCAGTTCCTCGTGAGAGACGAGTTGAGCATCGCGTGCCTTTAATTGTTTCCATTATTATTCATGAGTGTTTCATTTAACATTTTATGATTGCCGATTAAGTTACATCTATTTTTACTCATGTATGGTCGTGCACATATTTCATAATCAATTTAAATAAATTGTTCAAATGTTTTCCATAGGATTCACTCGCCAACATTATGTTGATCCAAAAAAAAACCTTTTTTCACATGATA